>JAWNNS010000648.1:3600000-4200000 GCA_035044605.1 Scaptomyza cyrtandrae
TACGAAATATTCTTATTTATTTATTTATTTATTTTAGTTATTTATTATTTTGCAATATGCTAAGTGTTTATATTGATATCTTGAAAAAACGTGATTTTTTTAAAAAACCCTACATTATTTAATATTATTTCGCCTGCTTTTTGAGAACAGAATTCAATTTACAAATATTTATAATTATATATATATATAGTTCTCTTTAAATATATATTAAATATTTATTTATTTATTATATTTAAACAACTTGTATGTTTCAAATGTCAATTGTAATGTGGTTTTTTTAATGGAATATAAAAACTTCAACAAATATCAAATTTAACGACATCGTTTATATCGCAAATATAAAATAAACGTTATACATACCTTTTCGATAAACTTGATTTGTGTATATCCTTTTTATTTATCTTTCGTTTTCTCTTCCTGACAAGAAAAAAACATTCTTGGAAATTAAGTAAGAGCAGGTCATAAATAAAGAAGCGTTACTTGAATTGTCTGTTTTGTAAGAAAAGTTTTCTTTGGGCCACCAAAAGTCTTTTGTAAATTTGGCCAGCCTTAATAAACTTGGTAAGCCATAAATCGCTCAACATGCAGAAATCTATTGTTCTTGGCTACTTTTCAACTTGGCTAAAGCTTTGACAAGCCACAAAAATTGCACTCTCAGCCAGCCACAAGGCGGCAGCAAGCAAGCAAACCAAAGCAGTCAACCAAGAGTCTAATTAGACCAAATTAATTGCCTGCGCTTTTGACACTTTCAATGACTGTAGCCCCACGCCACGCCACACCCCCACCGCCCCATCCCCTTTCTTCTTCTTTCTTTATTCGCTCTCGGAGCAAAGTCAACATAACAGGCAAGCCAAGTATACTACAACGCTCAAAAGTCTATTTGCAGGCATCTTTCTTGTACGCACCTCTCCCTCCCCTACCCTGCCCTGCCCTGCCCTGCCATGCTCTGCTCTAGCCAGCTTTTGACTTTCCACCATCACCCATTTTGTTGGCACGGCAAGAGTAATGTTGGCAATTTGTTGGCCACCATCTTAGTCGTCGCCTGCGTTGTCTTATTAACCCGCAACAGGAATCGGAGACGCGAAGCGCCACGCCGACTTGGCAAAAAGTTGTGGCAACTTTTTGGCCGACTCGAGAATGTCCAACGGGCATATAAATTAGCTCAAGCTCAAAGACAAGACACTAGTTAGCATCTGCTTCCGCATTCTCCCCACCTCTGCCTACCCCTGCCCATCGCTTGTCTTTATCTTGTCTGTCTCGTGCAAGTGCCAAACTTTTGGCATCAAAAAATGTTTTCAAATTAAGCTAATTTATATAATATAAACACACTAAAGACGCTTAATGAGCAGCCCATTAATGAGGTGGGCGTATTCCATATAATTTGTAAGCAACAAGCATATCATCAAATACACCCTGTAAATCAAGAAGCAATACTTGGGCTAACTTTTTTTTTTAAAGTTAAGTGTTAAAAACCAAAATTAAATGGGATTTGTGATAGTTATTTCAATGTATTTGTGTTATAAAAGTTAAATTTCATCAAACGCTTTTTATTTCAAATTAATTATAAATATCTTGGCATGCAATAACTTTTATATGAATTGTGAAAAATCTGATTTTATTAACTGTTTCTCTGAAACATTTTAAATCGAATTCATGAATCGACTTCAGGTTGCTAACAAAACATTTATACATTTAAACTTAAGAAAATCCAAATAACTAAAGATCTAAAATAAATTTAAAAAAAGTTTTAACGATCTTGTATGTGTTATAAATTTCAAAAAATAATAACCTAAGCATATGATAAAGTGTAGCAATGCTTTTTTTGACGGTCGCTTTTTTATTCTTTTTTAAAGATGGCAAAATCTCAATGTAAGCTCCTCTCGAAAATGGCTAAAGTTACACAACAACAAAAACAACATGTTGCTGCTGCTGCTGCTGCTACTTCTGCAGCTTATGTTGTTGTTGTTGTTTTTTCTTCACAGTTCGCTGGTGAAATTAACGTGACTTGCATGACGCCCCAGCAGTATGCAATGCGGCTCTAAAGTGTCGCCATCTGCATACCCCATCCCCTCTATCTACAGCAACGCTTTATCCTCCACATGCTGCTGCTAGCAACTTTTTGTGCCTTTGGTCCAAAGAAAAATTAAAAAACAGCAAGAGCAACAACAAACTGCAACTCTGGAAACGTGTCACAAACTTTATGTGCCCGCCACGCGTCACGCACGCGATTTTCGCTTAGTTGTTTGTCACTTTGCTCGAGAGGGATCGGCAACTAAGGGCATGAGGTGAACAAGGGATATATGCATAAGCCAGAGGGTACTTCGCTCACAGTGAAAGAGAGGGAGGGAGAGTAAAGAGTGGAGTGTTATTGTTGTTATAGTTGTTGTTGCTGTAGTCGCTGCGCGGACAAGAAAAATGACTGTGCAAATTAAGTAAGTTGGCATTGCTAGCAGCAGCAGCAGCAGCAGCATGGCATAAATTAGCGAAACGTTAGCACAAAACTGAGATTTTCTAAAGATACAGCAACATGTAGATAATATATAACAATAGGGGCAGTATTATAAAAATATTTTTAATGAGCTAATGCCAAAAGATGTTGATCAAAATAGTTTGCAAAAGCATCTATATTTTAAAGCGGAAATTTTATTTTTGCTACTATTGTAACAGTTGCAAAAGTTATGTAAACAGCTTTAAAATAAGTTTTTTTAATATCACTTAAAGATACGTCAAACTAATCGACACAATAAATGTAATATTGAATCTGTCACTAGAAGACAGAATATTTAACTCATATAAGTAAGAAAGCTCTAATCGAGAATTCTCGACTAGCTAATATACCGTACCCCATTCAATGTGTGTATGTATGCTTGTGTGAGTGCTTCTTCTGTGTGCTTAAGTTAATTTCAATCCAAAATATCTTTCCTGTTCCTAAAGCGTTGAAACTTTCGTAGATTCTACCACGCAACCAAATAAAAAAGAGAGACTTTAGCCTCCTAAACACGAAGATATTAAGTATTCGTGATATTCTCACCTAAAAATTTAAAACACTCGAGTAAAGAAGCTGTTATTAAGATTTATTAAATTAGCACATGTTTTTTCAGAGACAAAAACTTATTTATTTACATAAGCTGAAAAGTATATACTCATTGTTAGGCAATACGAGGGGAGAACCACAGGTGTTGGGAATTACGCTGTGGTGGGGAGGGAGAGTGGGGGAGCCCAATATGTTTTTGTTCCTCAAACTCAAAAGGAATAAATAGTATATGTCATATCCATGATACTATAATATGACATATTCAAACATTTTATCGCAGTTAATTGGAATCCTTAAACGATGTTTAATTATGTGCAATGCTAGGCAAGTGTGGATGGATAGAGTCAAGGCATTCATTACAATTGTAAAGTCATTCAGTTCATTTGCAGTCGATCTGACGACTGACGACTGCCGCCACAGACGAAGCTGCCACTTGAAAACCACTTGAGTTTATAATAATTTACAACATGTTGCAGGCTGTAACCGCACACACACAACACACTTGGTAAGGCAGTCAACAATGAAACTGAAACGACACACACAGATGCGCACATGTGTTTGATTGTGTGTAGACGTGGTAGTGAGGGTGTGTATGTGTGCGGCTGTGGGGTTGTGGCAAGTGCTATAGTGTGCCTGTGACTGTTGTTGCCACATGTCACCTCTCATAAAACATAAAATCACTTTGGGTTTCCTGGACAGCCAGGCTGGCTGTAGCAGCATAAGCGGTATAAACGGCAGCAGGTGCCAGCTGCAGTTGCTCGAGGACTTGCGAACTTGAGGACCTTCGTAACGCATATTGCCACCTGAATGTAACAACAATCTAAAGTGTGTGTGTGTGTGTGCGATTGTGTGTTTGTGTGGCTTTGTCTTCAAGAAATTATCAAGCAGCACTTTGAACTGACCAGTCCAGGCAAGCCAACCATTATTATTATCTAGGGATGCCGCAAAGTATTTTGATTTTGATATAGGTAGCAAATATTGCAAGTATGTTTTCCATAAGAGAGTTAATTGAAATTTTGGCTTTTGTTTCAATGAAGGCTACTTTTGACAAGTTTAAGCACATTTGTAAACTTCAAATTTACTTTAGCTCTGTGAGCACTTCACAACAACTTGAGTAAAGATCTTAATATATAAAATTACTTTCTTATGTTTAAATTCCTTAGCTCTCAAGCTTATGAATTGCGCTTACAGCTTAAACGGTTTTGGTTAATCGAACGTGAGAGAAACGAAGCAGAAATGTACGTGTATACAAAACTTTTCTTATATTCTAAAAACTATTATTTATTATTATTTGGCGGTAGTCTGGGCTCAGTTTAACCTTTTAATCTATCATTATTCAATAAATAAAAATAAATTGTCAGATTCAGGAAAATTAAATTAACTTCGGTATCACAGTATAAAACTGAGCTCAACTGAAGTTGGCTCGGCGCATTATTACCTAACCTTTCGGCTAATCCATACTCACAATACTATTTGTTTCATTTTTTACGATAAGGGGAAGCAGCTTTAATCTGTTTTCTGAATATTAAGCAGTTAGTGATTATTTATCTTTCGCTGTCTCCGCTGCTTCATCCGGATTGTAATCTTTAAGGTGGGTAATACAATAATATCATATTTTTTCTTTGTTGATTTCACTCTTGCTTGTTTTAAACTTATGTTTAATTCCCTTGGGTGCCAAAAACCCCAACTGATATTATGTCTTTTATCAGACATGAGGGCAAGGCCAACGAGCTAAAGTCGCTCAGTAAATTTACGTGCAGGAACATGCGCCAACAGATGCTGATGATCTCTTTGCCAGCCTAAGACTATTTTTGTGAAAACCCAAGGCAAGGCGGCCTTACCAAAAGTTTTTAGGCGCGAACAACTAGCCTGTTTTTCCTTTTCAGCGGGCTCCACGAATCAGCTGCAGCTTACAGCTGCTGGATATATATGATCGCCGATAAGATGGCGATAATACTCCAGACTGCAGCCTTATTTTAGACGAAAAGTCGCTAAGGGGCGATTGTCGCCCGATGGCCGCTTATTAGTCCGAAAATTTCGAGATTAATGTAGTTTTAGGACTCGTGAAGCTTGTTAAATTGTAGCTGTTTATCCTTACAGCTTTCCTTCTCAAAACCAAACTGATTGTCTAGCTTTCAAGAGATCGAGCATCTCCCTCAGAAACCAAAGAAGAAGATTTTGACAACTGTGACAGTTAGTAGCTTATCAGCTGATCGACAAAAGTTTTAAGTAGCAATCAAAACAGTAAGCAACATTATTCTAAGATTAGCACCCACACAAGCGACAATGACGTTAAAGCTAACAGGCATACTGTTGTATTATCTCACACCCTTACAATATATATGATTTTAAAATTAATATATTTTATACCGTCTGCATTTTCAATTAACATAAAAATAAAGCTATCGCTATTAAATAGAGGCAATTGCATTAAAAAATCTTAAGAAAAACTCTTGTAAGCCATCAAGCCGCGACTTGGCTTGAGAGGGAAAACAAGTGATCAGCATAAGGGGCATTCAAGCGTTAGGATGTGACGGACAAAGTGCTCCAGACAATGTGCCATCGGACACGCAACCTTCAACTCAAGGCAAACTCAACGCAACTTAAGGCAGCTCAGCTCATTACGTATCCGCGTCTGGGCGCAACTGTAGCCCAAAATGTTGCAGCAGCCACTTCAGCGTAAATCATTACAATAATTCAAATAGAGCGCAGGCAGCGCGATAGCAAATGGTGGCAGCACCAGCAGGAGCAAAGTAAACGGTGAAAGTTTCGCGAAGCCAGACCAGGAACGACATTGCATAAGTATATTAGGGACAGCAGACGGTTGATGGCAGACGGCAGACGAGGCAGCAACTTGAGACTCAGAGGTAAAACGGTCGGTAGCAAATGCATTTAAGCAGAAAATGTTCGCCGACAAGATAGAAAGGGAACTGCGAAAAGGACATGCCATGATTTAGTGCTGCTTAAACGTTTATGCAGTTTGCCATTTAATTCGTTTGACTAACACCAAAAGAAAAAGAAGAAGATACTTTTAGCACGCTTTCATTTGTAGAAGAAAAGAAAAACGTTAGTAATATTTCGACTGTCAGGCTCTTAACAATCTAATCTCGCTGACGGACTGAAAAATTTAATCTGAAAAGTTTGCAACTGAAAACTGCATTTCAATATTTCAAATTTCAGCTCTTCTTTTTGTGGCTTTATTTTTTGTGGCAGAACAAATCAGCTGCAAGCTGGTCAAGTATGTTAAAAAAAGCCACAACTTGCTGCACAAATAAAATCATATTTAAAACTTTCTGGGCATAACAAAAAAAAAAAGTTCATGGCAAGATGAAGTTAAAGAAAACTCTTGCTGCTGTAAATATCCAACAAAACTTTCGTGTTAAAAAATAACAGCAAAAAGAAAGAAACACAACAGCGAAACAAGCCAAACAAAATGCCCAACAAGCAGAACTTTTAAATTGGTAATTGTATATATTTATCAACATTTATAAGCTGCAACCGCAAACAAGAAATAAAATGAGATTTTTATGTTGTTTGTTTTTAGACAGTTTGTCTAGTTTTCGACCATATTTGACAACACTTATGCAAAATCGTGTTCATAAAATGTAAATTTATTTTCTAAGAGACATTGTCGCTTCCTTATAATACTTTTCGTTAACCTTAACGCAATAAAAGATAACAGGATACAACATTTTACGTGAGGTAAGATTTTGAGTCTAACCGTACACAAAGCAAGCATTTTTTCTTAGGTTCTTTGTTTTTAATGATCAAAGTCCTGGAGCAGAACTTGGTGTTTATGTTGTGCCTAACGTTTTTTCTTTCACATAGACTGCGACATCCATACTGCCCGCTAGAAATGAATCAATGATCATTTGCAGACTCATGTTATTGAAACATTGAAAAAAGTTAATCAACTCTTTAGGCATTTCAAATGCTGCTTAGCATGTTTATTAGAAAGAATTATCTAAACTCATAATCGAATCAAACCTGGGCACCTCTTGACATTCGATTGAAAAGAGGTTCTCCCTCACGAGCGCCTTCACTGGATAATCGCAGTTAAGCATCGGCAATTTCATTTGTAACAATTAACACCTCACCTTTAAGCTTTCCCTTTCTATCTTTGTTTTGTTTATAATCTGAATATTGTAAGAGCTTTGGTATCCTCTCTGCTTATCACTAACAAAATACATTATGATACATTTTGATTAAAAGATTATATTTTTTTAATATATAATTTTAAAACCAGATGATTATATAACTTTCCTTCCTTTTTTCATATCCTCTTAACACGACCCAATTAACAAATAATGCCTTGAGGCACGGCAAAAATGCAAGAATGAAAAACTGCATAAATTAAGACAAACAAAGTAAAAATGTCAAACATGGTGTGTAAGTCGACAAACAGACAGCAGCAAAGCAAAAAAAAAATATATGATGCAAAAAAAAGGCGAGTGCGAGCCATATTAATGCAATTTAACAGGGCGTATGCATAATATTTAGCTAAACCAAAGTTAAAACGGACGGCCCAGTGCAAAACTTAATTAAAAATGTGTGCGCATAATTATAACTATATTTAGCATGCTGCATTTTTACACATCCACATCCAAACAAGAACACTCACACACATACAGGCGCGTAAGTGCATTAATTTCGTATGCAGTTGCATACAAAGAAGAAGCGCAAAAAAATATGCTACAGTTTTTGTAAGCGGCATTTTGGGTCCACCGCCGCCACTGATGATCCACGCCAGGTTTTGTCAACACCCGTCACCTCCGCAAAACCAGCATCACCAACGAGCACCAGAGCAGCAACATCGCTTTTGGCCTGATGAGCGGCAGCAGTTACCGTAAATTATTTTATTTATACCGTTAGTCAGAAGGGCTGCCGCATCCCATGAGCTGTCTATGTGCTTGACTTAATAAAATAAATTTAGAAGCTGCCTCTGCTGCGCCCTTCCTTTACCCCCGCGCTCACATAACGCCTCAGTTGGGCGCGCTGGCAAAACGGCAATATGTGCATAATGTTTGTGTGGGTGTGTGTGTGTGTGTGTGTGTGTGTGTGTGTATGCGTGTTTGTGTGTGTGATAGCAGTAGCTTTTTGTTTATTATTTATGCATGCTGTTCAACATTTTCGCCAACAGCTGCACAACAATCGCGAAATCGTGGCACGGCTTCCTTGCCACACCGATTTTGTAGTTGATGTTGTTTTTTCGCAAAACTAGCACAGTGTTACACGTGTTACGAAAATGTCTTACATATATGTATATTTTGTGAAATAAAAGCATAAAATATTTGAAAATACTATGCAAGTAACGTAATTATCAACATATTGCTTAAATAATAAAACATAATTTTGCATTTGAAGTGTTTCCAAGTCATAGTAAAACAACTAGGTACTCACTATTTTTGGGGCAAATAAATCTTGTTGTCAAAATTAACCCCATAGAGACCACTCAAAAGAAATCAAAGTGGATGATGCCAATAGATTTAATATTGGCAATAGTCATTGAATTCATCCTTGCGTATATTACGTTTTCCAGTCAGGGCGAACTTTTTGGTTTTCAAATTGATAGGCACTTAACCACCACATCAAAAATAAAAAAACAAAGAAAAAAAAGTTGCATCCGACCATAACGAAATAATTGAATTTTCAACAAGTTTGCAAATTTCTCAGTTTTCAGTTTTAAAATTGCAAAATAAATTTTCTTCTTATTTATTTTATGCTTTTTTTAGTAGTATCGCTTTCAAAAAACCACCGCAATTTT
This sequence comes from Scaptomyza cyrtandrae, assembly GCA_035044605.1. Lineage (NCBI taxonomy): Eukaryota > Metazoa > Arthropoda > Insecta > Diptera > Drosophilidae > Scaptomyza > Scaptomyza cyrtandrae. The sequence continues at coordinate 3,608,799 of JAWNNS010000648.1, forward strand.
TTTTCGTCTTTTTATACTTCATGAAACGAGAAATAGGGTAAATTGATTTTCGCATATGTACGTTGTTACACACCAAAGTAATCACTTTCGACCCGAGCAATGTGCCAGTGTACCGATGTTTCTATCGATATAAATGACATGTTAATTGTATTACATCCAAATTCACTTTTATTCGTAAGAGTGACGCGCACGTATATTATTAAGGTCGATCAAAAAACTAAACAAGAAAAATATAGTAGCTACAGAGCCCATAAAGTAAATATAATGGTATTAACACTATCGCCCTTCGATTATACCCTGAACCCACTAAAAATGGGTAAAAAAAGGGTCTAATGGTTTTGTGCAAAAGTATGTAACAGGCAGAAGGAAGCATCTCCGACCCCATAAAGTATATATATTATTGATCATCATCAACAGACCAGTTGATTTAGCCAGTCTGTATGTATGAACGCGTTGATGTCAGAGACTATAAGAGCAAGAGACTCTAGATTTGGCAAATATGCTCACTTTATCCCTGGCGTACAAGTTTGTCCTATTTTCAAAACATTAAACAAAATAATAACAAACGGAAATATGGAACATTGAAATTAAGTAAAGTATACAGTATATGCATATACACACACACATACTTTCAAGCACTGACTGTACGCGTAAAGTTCTGGGTTCAGGGTATCGTCTAGTCGGGATTTCTCGACTAGAGCCTTCTTACTTCTTAATTTAGAAAATTTATAACGTTACAAAAATTAACCACAATAATAAAAAAAAATTTTAAATCTTTACCGAATATATCGAAGAGTAAAGTAAATACATTAATTAAAATTGTTATTTTACGAGAAATATCTATGTTTAAGGGTATATGCTAGTCGATTTATTCTTTTCTACTTAATTTCCATGTGTGGCTTTGATAGTTGTCGCTTAAAATTAAATAATTAATTTCCAAATGAGTTTAGTTTTAGTTGTTTATCTAAATGAAACCCAAAAACGATTTTCAAATATTTTATATAAATATTTTTGATTTTAGTTTTGTGGTTTTTATTTAGGTCGCATTTAACAACCAACAAATTCTTTTTTACTTAATTGCGGACTTTAATCCTTGTTATGAACGTGTTTAACATTATTTTAAAAAAAAGTAACTTATATCAGTTAATTTGTATGTATATATTAATTTGAAGTTATAGTGAAAACTTAATCGCAGGTAAAACTGCGAATAACTAATGGGTTAAATTAAAACAATCTATTTATTGTGTTTTATCGATGTGTACTTTATAAAAGTTTACTGACAATAGGTTTTGCTTATCGGCAATTAAGCGCTTTTGTTGGTGTCTCTTAAGTTTCAGTACTGGGCAATTTATTGGCAAAGGATTTTAGCCATTATGAAAGATACGTAATGACATTTTGTGGCCGCAGCACAAAAGAACCACAATACAGAAACCAACACAACAATGGGCTAAAACAGCAACAAGGGCACGACGATAAAATAGCAAGGAAGGGCAAAATAAATATGTTGGCAATTCATAAAATGATCCTCCTTTTGTGTGTGTGTGTGTTTGTTTGTGTTCTTGTGTGTTGTGCAACGTAAAAGAAAATATGAAGTCGATTTAATAAATGTGCCACGATGGTGTGTATATATTAAGTGTACGCGATATTCTTTAAATAATATTAAAGCAGAGCCCAGCACAATTTTGTTCTATTTTCATTTTTGGCCTCTTTTTTTTTGCTTTGTTTGGCGCCTTTTTTGAGGCTACTTTGGACTGCTAAAAGCAATTTACAAAAGTTTTTCCATCAAAAATCCGCTGTCAGTATAAATATCCTTAAAATAGCCGGCGTTGCTGCTAAACACACACAGGACACACACACACACACACACTAACAAAAAGAGGCAGACAGGAGGCTAGTGTTGCTGGCGGCTTCCTGGATTGCTGCCTGTTTGCCTGCCCGGTTTGCTGGCTGCACTCTCCAGCTGCAGTGTATGATTTATGAATGCATGTGCTGATGAACGCCATGTGTCCGCCTGGTGTCCTACTGCCCCCCCCCCCCAAAACTGAACAACCCGCCCGCCCCTTGTCCGCTTGTCCGGTCACTTGCCTTCTTCGTTGCTTTCATTGTTAGCGTCGAAAATTATGCTACAATATTTTTTCTTTCTTGCACTAGGGTTGGAAAACTTTGTGCATTGTTGCCTCATCTATTTGCAGACCAAACAAAGGCAAACGTGTCAGCCACACAAACACTTACACACTCTGATTTCTGTTGGCAAATCAGAACCCTTAAATTGAGCACGTTATGTATTTAGATGTGGACATCTACTCTGACCCGGGCTTATCAACCAACTCGAAGTAAAGTCTTCCGTTTAGCTGTGTGGAGTGCTTTTCAGTAATATAAAAGCCGATAAAGATATTTAAAAATGATTCCTTTAATAATTTTTTTTTGGGATCTACATTTGGTACACGGGAGTCTATATAAAATATCTAAAACCGCTAGCTTTGGCAGTCTCAGAGATCACTTATAAAGACAGACAAATTGAATAAATTGAAAATTGAAATAAAAATTGTTCACGTTATTTTAGAATAGATAAGTCAAATCCGGAAATTGAACATTAAAGCATATGAATAATGCAATTACAATAAGTGAAATCGTACAATTTAATTGGTGCACATGTTTTGCGGAAAACTAATCTATTTTAATTAAAGTAAATAAAATTAAATTTCAAAGAGAGTTGGCGGTCAGTTCACAATAGGGATTATGCCGTATTAAAAAAGGAAAAACTAAATGATAAATAATAATAATGCAAAAAGGCACACAAACATAAATGTTACCAAGTGGAAATGTCTGTCGGTCAAGTTAGATAAACGGATTTAAATACACTATTGTTGTAATGTTCGTTTTTTATTCAGGCGGTTTTTGTTGTTCTTAAATGCGCACAGTGGCGGAATCGCAAATTTAGCATTGCAAAAATTAAATATTGTTGTCCGATTTTGCTGCCCATAATAATTGAATTTAATGAGTAGCCCGAAACCTTTTGGCTTATTGAGTTTGGACCATTATTTTCTAACAATTATTATTATTTGTTTTTTCTTAACGATAATTTCAAACGGAATAAAGCTTGTTCGTTTAGGATAAACCATTTCCAATGAAAAAGATTCAAAACTTGTATTCTTTAATTCTTTTTTCCTTTTAATTATTTAATTTATAAGCGTTTCACTGAAGTTCTGCTTTGGTAGCTTATTTTTCAACATTGATGGGTTGTAAAAAGTACAACCCAGCTTAGTCCGCATTCTGATTTGAGAAATATTGTTAAATACATAATTTTATACAAAATGTCAACATATTTTCATGCCATATGTGATTAAAAAACAAGCGATTTGAGCATATCGATAAGAGGAAGATCAAATCGAAGAAAGGAAGAAAATGCACTCAAAATTTGATTAGATGTTCAACGCCATAACACAACATTGTGCTAATGTAAAAACATATTCTGAATGTCATTTATGTGCCCTGCACACTTTGAGCTCGTGCACTGTCATAAAAGGGACGCGACTGGGATTGGGCCACTAAAACGACTGATGCGAAACATGATATTCAGGAACACACCCCCTTATGGGGTGACAGGAAGGATCATCTTGGGTTGGCAATAACATGCAATAATGCACTTAACAAGAACTACAAAAGGTATATGCGAACAAGTGCAAAATCTCCTGACATCGAAAAAAAAAACAGACCTCTTGTTGTTGTCCTCCTGTGACCCCCGTATAATCCTTTGTACACATAAGATCACTTGAGGAATTATCTGTGAAATAATCACCTGATATGTTAAGTCTTTTGAGTACTTATGATATTAATGCCTTTATTGAAAACATTTCAAAAGAAAATATAAGTTTGTCAGTGGATTAAACTTTGCACTTTGGCCGCCGACCCATCATGAGTCATCATGATAACCTGAAATGCTCATTGAACGCTTATTTTAATGGTACAGAAATTCTTTGTTCTGTTTTCTCTCAAAAATTCCGATTTTTGCAATGCTAAACTAACGATGCCGGCCACTGTGGGGCGATGAAATGCATAAATCATAATTATGCACACATTGTAAATAAATAAAATTTTATATTAATTTGTTGACAATTATGAAATTATTATCTAGACAAAAGCGAAAACCACAACAAAATGCGTTTAGCAGCTTACAAAGCGATTAATTAGCGTTAAGTCAGCAGTTTGGCTGTCAACAAATATTTAACTGCTCATTAGTTGGGCCTCATCCCCGACCCTTGTCTCTGGACAGTCTCTGCTGGTGCAGTATCAATGCGACAGTCAGAGGGGGGAAAATCAGCGTTACGTATACGCCGCGTGCAACCGCAGAGCACCTGCCTCATTAGGATTCAGTGTATGTCGCTCTGTCGCTTCGTCTCAAGTTAACTCCATCTCCTACTATTATGCCACAAATTCGACGAGTGTGTGTGTGTGTGTGTGTGTGTGTGGAAAACTACTTGTTATTCAGTGCGTTTAACTTCGTTTAACTGGGCGAAATGTTTTAGAACTCGTTAGAGCGTTCGTTCGCCTGGCCACAGCAACACAGTCTTCAATAAAGTGAGAACCGAGATTGACAGTTTTCGTGCTTACCGAATGGCGGCCTAATCAATGTTCTGCTAGATTGACTAGTCGCCTAAAGCCACCCACATTAGTTTGTAATTTATTTAGCATTAACTGTTGCATGACTCTCAAAAGAGAAACAGCGCATCCATGAAATGGATATACAAATTTAAGATGTTATACCTATACTACTACTACTACTACTTATACTATTATTTAAGATACTAAAAAACATAAAACAAGTAAGAAGGCTCTAGTCGAGAAATCCCGATTAGGTACCCTGAACCCTATACTTTACGCGTACAGTCAGTGCTTGCAAATATGTGTGCGTCTGTGCATAGCGCATACTGAATACTGCATACTCAATTTCAATCTTGCATATCTCCGGTGTTTTTCAACCGATTTTAATAAAAATTTCACAGATTTTCATTATTTTGTTAAATGTTTCAAACACCGTCTCAAAGTCTTTCACATCTAAGATTTTGTTGTTATCGATCACAGGTGTATATCGGAAACGGAACGAGATATCCAAACTTGTACTGCCTAGGGATTAGGCGAGCTTGTGTTCTAAATCTGGAGTCTTAAGCTCTTATAGTCTCTGACATCGACGCGTTCATACATACGGACAGACGGACGTACAAACACACAGACGGATGGACGGATAGACATGGCTATATCGACTCGGCATTTGCACAGACCCATTATACCCTTTTTACTCATTTTTAATGGGTTCAAAGTATGAAAACAAGTGAAAAAGTTTAGGTCAAGAATGCACAACTATAGTGACCACTATAAAATTTAATCATGAATGAGAATGTGAGTGCCTATACTAAAGAAGCATGGAAGAGCTACCAAATTTGGTAAAAGATTGCATCAACCACTTTCGCAGTTCTCGCCCAACCCATCAGCTCCCATAGCCCTCTTTGCAAACAGTTTTGATTTTTGTCCCTCTAAAATAAGGATTATAAGAAGCACATTAGATTTCATTTTGAACAAGCCCCCACCGCACCCGTTCCCCCTTTTGCAGGCAGACTCTTTACTCCTTGTTTTTTGCAGTTATCAAAGTATTCCGTTTTTTCGCTAAAGTAAATAAGTTAGTTAATGTGTAACCTTAAAACTTCTTCGTCTAGTTTCGAATGTCAGATGCCAATCTGTGGTTTTTCGTGGATTTCTGGATTTCCACCTTACTGGTCCCAAAAAACGACTCTCTGCAACCATTGTTTATAAACATTTTTGTTAAATTTGTAACTTTAATTTTGTCTTTTTAAAGGTAAGAAATAAATAACTAAACATTCGATTTTCAGCTTTAATGCATATCAAGTAGGTACTGCTAACAACCCAGTGTCAGCACATGGACTGATTGCTCAAGCATAGTGAAGGTTTGCGCACTCATGCAAAAAAGAAAAAAAAAACGACACAGACACTAACATTTCTTCATGATTAAGCGCATGGCTTGTCCTTCAACTCCTGTTCCAGCTACTGCTCCATCTCCTGCTACCCTTGTTCCATCACCCATCACCCATACCAATTATCATTTGTCTGGCAGCTGGCCAAAACAAAAAGCATTGTCCACTGTCAAAATCAAAGTACTGAAAGTATTGAGGTAGACAGAGCACGTCTACCTGTCGCTCAATGCGCGCCCATTCCTCCCCATCTACAAGGTACAACTACAAGACTACATACAAGTAGTACGAAAATGTAGAGAGAAAAAAAACTTGTACGATTGGGGACAATGACTATTACTTGGCATGCACATCACACACAAATACATATAGGGAAAGACATGAAAACATGAGTAAGCAAGTATTTGGATTTTTTTTTTTTTTTTTGTGCGACTTGTCCATTGATTTGACAAGCACATTTGACAGGCTACAACATGTCGCATTGTAAGTAGTTGTTCACACTTCATAATTACATCTGACTGAGCACATCTCACAAATGAACAAATAATCAAATAATCAATACGAATCGAATAGCTGAGACATTAACAACTAATTATTCCCTTTACTACCAAATAAGTGTATACGCGTCAAGTAAGTTGGAAAACGTATTACAAATGCATTAGGCATTGGGTGAAGCGTATTGCAAGTTGTTTTACCCATTTCCTCCAAGGATTTGTTCAAGCAAATCAAAAGTGTGCCTGTCTTTTGTTATTCAGTTTTTAATTCAAGTCAAATGTACTAAGACAAATCTTATTACATTATTTTCACAGTAAAATATATCTCTATATTATATCTTATATATATATATCTTTCGATGGTGTTAAGTTGTAAATACTTCAATTTAATAATTTAAAACAACCCCATTTCGGAATTTTTGACCAACGGTACTAAATGTCCCAAGAGATGGGTATAAAGATTTTCATGTATTCTCTTTTGAATCATTGCAAATGACCTTGAACTCAATCGGTATAATAAAAGTTTCACCAACAAAGCCTGACACCGTTTCCCATGGGTTTTTATTTTCGCATGTCTGATGCAGAGTTTATTATTAATTCTTATGTAGACAACTTAAAATGAGTTTAAACGAAATAAACTGAAAATCTATTAATAAAATCGAATTTTTTCAGATATCAGTTATGCTTACTTTCCGTATTCAATTATTTATGGTGTGCGCTGTTTTATTCGAATAGTATTCTTGCATGCTATATTAAGATATTTGTGTAGATTTCCTTTGGCCTTGCATATATATCCTTTTCTGTTTATATTTGATTTAAGAGAACAAACTTATAAGTACACAACAAAACCTTTTTAATATTATTTAACTACATTGTTTTTGGAATTAAATTATGTTAAATATTTATTCAATAATAATAAATAAATCTGTAAATCTATACCAAACGGAAATGCTTCAATTTAATACATTGATGTTGCCCATCATATATTATAGAGCAAATGACTTTATAATGAAAATAACTTAAATGTCTTTATAAATGATAATAATACACAATTTATTGCAAATAAAAAGTATTCATTAGACGGGTAATACTCAAAAAAAAATCCCGCCAGCTAGATAACAATTTTTTGCGCATGAATGATGCATTTTTTATGCTAGCAACTAAGAAAAAAAAAACATTTGCCACCAAAAAAAAAACAAAAACAAACAAACAAGCGAAAAAACACAAACAGTTTGATTTTTATTGGAGAAATTGATAAAGTGGCTGTAGGAAAATCGAACGGAATTGCAAATGCAAGTCCATCGATAGAAAGGCGATAGGAGGCGGAGGGGTGCCAGGCAATCAACGTGCACAAGTACTAGGATTTGAAGATTTACATTTTCGATGTTTTCGTTTCTTTTATTAATACTTTTTTTTGCTTTTGAGATTTGTGTCCGTGTCTTCGTACCTTGTGTTTGGCATCTATAAGAGTATGAGCAATTGCTTCTTGAAAGATGGAATCTATGCAGGAAGCTGCATAGACTTTGACTGCGATGAGAAAGTCTTACATTTGCCCGCATTTGGTCATGAAATTCAATTTGAATTTACCAATGCTGCGTTACAGTTAAGCTGTGTGGTGCAGTTTTGTATGAAGTTTATTATTTGTATTTTGGTTTGTAAATATAACAACAAAGATTGTTCTTAATGTAAATAACAAGGTTGTATGTTTATTGTAAATAATAAATGTTACAAAAATATGCAGTTTGACTGCTGAAATCGAAAATAATAATATGTTTTGTAATTTTCTTTTTAAAAACAGTGAGAATTCATTCTGTAGTTTTTCTATCGTTAAATGTGCATTCAAATAAACAAACCATCTCGTTTAATGCCTGATACTGATACTTACCAATTGTTTAAATTTGTTAACAATTTTGAAACATTTAGACCAATGATCTTTGTTTTGCTCTTGGCATTGAGATTTGTCACGTCAATCATGATGTCTAGGAGAATAAAAGACATTGAATTCAACGTAGAAAAGTTACATAAGTGGCAGGATTTAGATTTCGAATCAAAAAACACAAGGCAAAGCAGCTTGATTGAAAGATTGGGATTTTGTGGAGAAAGAGAGACAACAACAAAGTTAAGAGCAGCATTTGCTTGCTTTGCATAGAGATTTGTGCGAAACGTAAAAAAAAATCAAAATAAACGAAACGAAACCAAACCAAACGAAATGAAAAGCGGGCGAAAGTCGTTGATGTATGATGTTGCCAATTGTTTGAAGTAAATCAAACGGCTTTGAGTCCGACCAGGCACACGACGAAGGCTTTACAGATAAGCAGCAGGAGTGCAGGCATCAAAAGGCACGGGCACAGGCACGGGCACAGGATCCATCTTCCTGTCCATCCCTTCAATGCTAGTGATTGGTACGGCATCTGCCTGCCTCCAGGAGGTATCAGACTGGTCATCCTGATGCTGTTGCTGGCCTTGTGCCAATGTAAACAAAGCACACTGAAAAATGGTCAAGAAACAAAAACAGACAGTGCCGTACTGAAATGTGTGTCCCTTCCCTCTCCTCTCCTCTACTCTCACTACTGACAGCTTGCTAAGGGGCGCCACTGTCATTTATATTTCAGTGCCATTCGAGTTATTCAATCAGCCCCATTTATCGAGCTGAACACGAATGCTACAAACCAAAAACTAGCTCCTTTGCTGTGGTCGGTTTTTTTGAGGCCAGAACAGGCAAATGGCCAAAAATTAGTGAGCATTAAGCGCAGGCATAAATCAAACTAAACCTGCATGGACTATCGTTCGTTGTTTGTTGCCACGTTTGTCTACGTATACGACATATAGACTTATGCAACAGATAGCACTATATATTCGGATCTTGTTAATGATGCAAATTATTGTACAACTTAATGCGAATTTATGGCTGCAGTCGTTTACGTTACGTTACGCTTTACACAATTAACCTACATATTTTACAGCCGATTTAAAATGGAGCCGCAAAACGTTTCGATACTGAATAATTGATGGTAATATCAATCACAGACGCAATATAAAATGAATTATACTTTACACACACACAGACACACTAACAAATACACACGTACATAGGTGTGAACACATTAGCATACAAATCGACAAACTTAATGGATACTTAAGCTAACGCTTGCCATTCGTATATAATTCATTTAATATAAATAATGCATGCGTCATAAATTTTCATAAATGGCAGGGTTCTTAACCAAAAGAGTTGGCAGATATATCTTAGCTAATAGCCTTAGATTTTCTGTGTGGCAAATACATCAAAATAAAAAACAATAACAATAAAAAGCAAGTAAGAAGGCTCTAGTCGAGAAATTTCGTCTAGAAGATACCCTGAACCCTATACTTAACTCGTACGAAAAAGCTAATGGTGCGGATAGCTTTTAAATGGTACCTCAAGATGCTCGCGAAACCAGACCCTCGTACCCAGCATTACGCTGAGCTGCTAGTATGTGTGTGTGTCTGTACGCATATACTGCTTACTTTTGTTATCTTCAATGTTACATATCTCCGGGGTTTGTCAAACGATTTTAATAAAGATTTCACTGATTTCACTATTTCGTCATATGTTTCATAGGTCCGAACGGCCAGGCTGAAGGACGGACGGACGAACGGACATGGCTGTTGATGCTGGTCAAGAATATATATACTTTATGGGGTCGGAGATGCTTCCTTATTTTTAACATCAAACTCGGTATTTAAAACATAGCCGCTGAACAAGTTCTTTTTGGAATTCTAGGCTTTCATTTCAAAAAGTTTTTTTAGGTGCTTTAGATGCTTAAAATCATAGATCCCAGTGTTCTGTTTGTATATTCAAGATATTTGCATGATATTATACTTTCCTTAAAAAAAGGCAAAGTAACTCGCCGATTTAGTTACTTTTCTTTGATTTTCTATTTGATGTTTATGTACGCAATTCTTTTTGTGATGATTTTTTCTTGATCCCCTTTATACAAAACCACTCTAAAACAAGTAAGAAGGCTCTAGTCGAGAAATCCCGACTAGACGATACCCTGATCCCTATACTTTACGCGTACAGTCAGTGTTTGCAAGTGTGTGTGTTTGTATGTACGCACATACTGCATACTGCATACACATCTTCAATGTCCTATATCTCCGGTGTTTCTTAACCGATTTTAATAAAAATTTCACAGATTATCATTATTTTGTTCATTATTTCAAATGCTATCTCAAAATTCAAGATTTTGTTGTTATCGATTACATGTGTATATCAGAAACGGAATGAGTTATCGAAAATCGAAAACAAACTTGTACTGCCTAGGGATTAGGCGAGCTTAAGTTCGAAATCTGGAGTCTCTAGCTCTTATAGTCTCTGAGATCGGTTGGCTCATACATACGGACAGACGGACAGACAGACGGACAGACGGACGGACAGACGGACATAGCTATATCGACTCGGCTTTTGATGCTGATCAAGAATATATATACTTTATGGGGTCGGAGAAGCTTCCTTCTGCCCGTTACATACTTTTGCACAAACTCATTATACCTTTTTTCCCATTTTTAATGGGATCAGGGTATAAAAAATAAATGAGAATAATACAAATTTATAAAAGCAGTTAAAGAAACAAATAAAATTGTTATTTAATTTACAACAAAATATTCTTCTGTAATTCATTCAAAAAATATTTAAAATATATTTTGCAATTGGTAGATTTTTACACATTTTCTGTTTTCATAAAATTTCATTTATATAAGGTGTAGAGTAAAGTGAATTGCAAAATATCACACGAATATGTATTATATTTTTAAACAAAACGCTCATAAAAATATGTTTGTTTTCAATTTAATTGGAGTTTTAAAATGCCATCAATAATTTCCCTTCGATGGACCTTACTTACTCACCCACAGAGATTGTTTGTTATAGTATGTTGGATGGAAATGTATAATTAAATATTTCAGTGAATTTGAAAATAAGCACAAATGGGAAACGGTGCAAACTTTGTAAAATTAAATAGGACAAAAAAATAAAAATTTTGTGAATTAAAACAAAAACTATGGACAGTGGACGGCAGTGGCAGTGCTGTGGCAGTGTGGCAGTGTTGCCACAACATTAGAAGCCAAAAATTTGGCGCTCGAAATTCCACATCTAAAACAAAATTAATTTTTCGGGCCAGGCTAAAGTTTTTATTATGCAGCCGCTATTGTTGTTTCTGGCTAGCTAGTGTTTGCATTGTTTTGCATATTTTATATTGCGGAAATGAAGCGCCCAACACACGATCCCACACTCTCAAACACACACACACACACACACACATCTTGTCCCACTGTGCACAATAGGAAAAAATCTGAAATTTTCACACAAAACATGATGCAATAATTTCATTTAGAACAATACAAAAGATAAAAAATGCAGGTATTGTTAAAAAATATATATATTATTTTTGAAATAGACTAGACAATATTTTTACGAACATAAGCCATTCGAGTATACACATACAAACTTTGTATTGGCAAAAGTATTCATTATTTCCACAGTGATGTGCAAGCGCGTTTGCAAAAAAGTATGCAACACGAAAATTATTATGCAACACAAGGCACTGAAGACAAACTTTCACTGGCTTTGGCAGATTCGACAGGCCAACTGAAAATTAATACGAAAACAAAAATGTGACTAACAATGCATATCAGAGGCGCAAGAGCCACATTCATAGCTCCCAACGACCGCACCAACAACAAAGTAATTAAAAATGCAGCTGACAGTCTAAAACGAAAAGTTGTCATGGATAATACACATTTGTGATGCATGCATGAAATACTTATAAAATACTTAAATATTTTATTCGTGCTGGAATCCAATGGTGTAGTTGTATCTAAAGTTGCTTTTTTATTACATTTAGTTAAATAAGATATTACGAAAATTTAAAATATGTTAAATGCTCATAAATAATCTTTAATTAACGATTGCTAAAGTCAATTTGAAATAATTATTCAAGACCACATAACTAGAACTAGAAGTAAATAATATTTTTGAAAAATACAATAGCCAAAGGCTACTACCACCGTCTACTGACAGGCCACTCACTGCCTGATAGGCGCCTAGGCTAAGAAGTTGGGCAAAACGGACAACGACGACTGCAGGAGGTGCAAAGAACTAGGTGTTAAGGAGAGTGCTACTTTAACGCACTATTTCCAATCATCGCACGAAGAGGCGAGCTGACGGGAAACGAAAGCGCTTTTGGCCTTTGCCAGAAGCACACTCACGCCACAGGAACGTTAACAACTATAATATTCCCGACCATTTCTATCTTATCGCTATATCTGTTACGTTAACAACTACATAAGTCCCAACCATCTATATATCTGTAACACTCCATTGGAGTGTTATCCGACGTCTGCTAACCAAACCCAATCGGTTTTGTATCACCTCTAAAGTTTATTAAATTCTATACGTTCTGAATAAAATAATTTGCTTACAATTCGTTTTTAATTATGATTAATGTTAATAATATTAATGCACAACTAAAATGCGATCAAACTTGTCGGTTTTCTTAATTAGCATACTTACATGTGTAACAAAAATATATAACTAAAACTATCTGTTGCTTCCTATTTTCATTTCTTGCAAATTTTCCTTAAAATATGTTAGTTAATTATGTATTCTTTGATGTATATTTTTCTCGTCTGCCTTTTGCTTTTCCAACTCTTCAGCTGCATAGATAGATATAGCTCGTAAGTCATAAACATAATACAAAAACTATTAACAAAAACTTTTACAAAAAATATCGACGCATTTTCGGAAAAGTATCGTATGTCACTTCTCTTTTAAATTAATTTGATTGCGACTCAATTCTACTGCTCAAATGCATCAACTGGTAAGATTTTAGAGCAGAAATCCTTATCTTTTCTCCTGAAAACTTTGATCTTTTGACATACGATACGATGACATCGGTACTATACATCTTTCTATATCTCAATATTTATATTCAATGTGCTGTGGTTGGTGCCCTCAGGACAAATCTGCTAAAAAATGTGAGATGCATACAATGCAACAAACACATTCAGTCAAACTTCCATATATTATAGTTATAAGAATTATTTTAAAGAAACATAAATGGTGTTTATTTATGTTGAACAGTTGCCTACAAACAACCTTGAGCAACTCTTATTAGAACTGACTATTGCTGCCCCAGGAGGTCTTGACCGTATCCTCGTTCCAATGCTCAACACCGACGACAGTCTCAGCAGCGACCTCGTCGGCCCAGTTAGTGGTCTTCTCGACGGGATGTTCGACGGCCTCCTCGAGCTTTGGTGGTGGCGCCAGCCCTTTGGCGGTGGCAGCCTCTTCCTTCTCAGCCTCCTCAGAATCGCGGTAGAAGAACAGATCAAAGACCATGGGCCACTCGATGTCGCGAAGACGGAGCACCTCATGGGCCAACAGCCATCAGCCATCAGAACGATGCAGTGCGACGACTTGTTGTTGCATGAAATTGCAATATCGATGTAGCGTAATGGTGAGTCCGTGTTGGTAAAGGCAATGGGAATGTTCACTTATGAAGCCTCCATGATGGGCTGATGGTCGGTGTTGGGATCACCAACAGACAAGGCATCGGGAGTGAAGCGGCGCGACTAGATGAAGAAGACATTGTAGACTTTCTACTTGGCGACGATAGTGGGGGCAGCGAACACCAGCTTCTGTCCGGGTTGATGATGTTAACGCCATTGGCAAGGCGCTTGAGGACGTACTGTTCGGAAGTTGACGGTCTCCAAGCCCAGATGAGTGGTGGCGACCAACATTTTGGTAATGTCATCCTCTTTGACAAACAGAATATCTAAGCCTCCCGACATTTGAACGTGAAAGAGTTACGAAACGTATTCTGTATGCCGCTGGGAGCGTTGACAAAATGGTATAGAAAACATCAACTGTGCTCTTATAACCAGCAAAATATTTATAAAAAAATTAATAATAACTATAAAATATTTTTAAAAATTTTATATATCACAGAAAAGTAACCAAGCTTCTTTTCAGATACGTTAAATATTTCATGTTAAAATTAAAACACTCTCTGGATATTGCCACAAAAAAATTGAATGCTGTCAAACGGGTTTCCATTTCTCTCTACACAGTAAGACAAAAATAAACAAATGCAAATGAATATTTTTGCATTAAGTGTTTGATAAAACTGTAATACAAAGTATATTACAGAGAAAAAAAACCATCCACTTTTTTTGTAATATTAATTAAGAAGTTTTATTTTAAAAGTTTAGCAGTTTAATTGCCTGCACTGTCCAAGGGTATAAAATCGGTTGGCTTGTTGTTTTTATTGGCTGACAAAAAAGGCAAAAACCAGCTTCAATAACAACACACACATATCTGAGTATTGATCGATCGCATTTTGGTGCACGCTGTAAGCGATCTTCTCTCAGTTGATCGGAAGAGCGCGTAGCGAAAGAAGGTGACGCATTCGGTGACTTTTGGCTATTTTTGTGATTAGGCCGAAATAAAAGAAATAAAGATTTGTAACGGGTCGAACACATGCCTCAGTTTGTGGCATGAGTGCAAGACGTTTACACGTTAATGTACTCTAATTTTAAAATATATTTGAAAATATTTTAACAAAATAAATTCATGGTACAAAAGCACATTTTAAATTGCAAAATTTAATTATTTTATAAAAAGCAATTTTATTTATTAAAAATGTATGTCAAGTGCGTTGTTTGTGTGGCACTGGGCATTAAGAAATTGTGAAACTCAATGTCAAGTGCTAAAAAGCAAGTGAAAATTGCCGGATGAAAAACAGATGCAGCATTAAGAAGGAAAAAAAGTGGCAGCTGCAGCAAAACAGTTTGAGTAGCACTGTGCGGGTTTAGCAACAATGCGTATGCATGCTTTAATTGATACCCAACTTTGCTTAATAAAGTTTTTCTTTTTCGAAAATACATCTGTAACCATAATCAAAAGTCAGTTAATTAACAAAGATCTTATAAACAATAAGAATTAATTTTAATTTTGAAACGCGTTGTGTCTGGCTGAAAGGTGTAAAACCTAACTAACCGCTCCAGCAACTGCTGATGTACAGTTTGAGTATTGAAACCTATGTTTTTGATTGTAAAAAAAAATTTTTAATTGATGAAAAACACTTACACATACATTGAAATCTGTGCAGTTAATGTAATCCTGAACGAAAAGTTAATATAATCAGATACTGTAATACAGTTTAAGAAGTGTTGTGTACAGCTAAAGTTCTTAACATTTCACATTCCATGTTCCATATTACAGCAAGTGGCAACGCCGCATACTTTACAGAATCTAAATTTAACAGAGCGCTTAACAGCGAACACAATAAACAAAAATGAATCAATGTCTGCCTGTTAATGCGAAAATGTCGAAGGCGAAGAAGGTATTGGACGAAGCGCGTGAGACGCAAAATCGAGAATTGGACCTCGTCGACAAGGGCCTGGTGTCCTTTGAGGAGCTACCAGGACTATGTAAGTATGCTGGATATATAGTGTGCCAAGGTTCAGTGAAAATCCATGAAATTTAAGTAAAACCCACGCAAATTTCTTATGACGCCATCGTCCACAAGTTAACAGAGTTCTGTTTGATGACGCCAGCGTCTAAATACAATATTAACAAACATTTGCTTCTTGCTGTCTTTAAGTTAACTCCGCTGACTAGATATAAGTGTTTTAACTAACTGTTACTAGTTGAAACTAACTGTTTTAATCATTTCGACCGCCAGTTGTAGTTAAATTGCATTAAAAAACGCCCAAACATTTATTTCGTGTACTTAAAAATAGCAACAGCACGCATTAGTGCCATCTCGCTCACACACTTTTGCCGTATATTTACGCCTGTTGCGTACAGAACGAAAAACAGCTGTTGATAGTTAACTTTGTGGCCAGTAGAAAATTTTATGCTTAACGCATCTTTCAAACTAATTCAGATTTCTATAAAATCAAAACTGACAGAAATATCAAAATAATTTAACTTCATAGTGCTAGTATGATGTCTCAAGTTGTTAGATGTTTTAATTAAATATTAATTTTTTTTAAAAATATTTTTGGAATATTTTAATTTTATTGGAAAACAAAAACTATGATACAGCATTCGTGTTAATGTAATTAGTAGATTTAATAAGGCCAAAACTAAATTGATGTTATTTTCATTACAGTTAACATGTCGAACATAACACGACTGACGCTGTCTCACAACAAGATCAGCGTAATTAATCCTGGTATTGCCAATTTACTGAATCTGGAGATACTAAACCTCTCGAACAATCAACTAACCGATCTGCCTGTTTCCCTATCCTCGATGCCCAAGCTTCGCATTTTGAATGTCTCAATCAATCGGTTGGCAAATCTGCCGCGCGGCTTTGGCGCTTTTCCCGTACTCGAAGTGCTTGATTTGTCGTACAACAATTTGAACGAGCAACTGTTGCCAGGCAACTTCTTTGGCATGGAAACGCTGCGTGCTCTATATTTAGGGGACAACGATTTCGAGTATATACCCAAGGAGTTGGGCCAGCTAAAGAATTTGCAGATATTGGGCCTCAGAGACAACGATCTGTTGGAGCTGCCACGTGAGGTTGGCGATCTGCAGCGACTCCGAGAGCTGCATATCCAAAACAATCGGCTCCAAGTGCTGCCCCCAGAAGTGGCACAGCTTGATCTGCTTAGCAATAAGTCGGTGATGAAAATGGAGGAGAATCCCTGGGTTAATCCCATTGCTGAGCAGTACTTGTTGGGCATCAGTCATGTAATTGAATACCTCAAAACTGAAACCTACAAGATGTGAGTAAACAAAAATAATTGATAGTCTTAATTTGTATTTCATACGTTTTTTTTTTTTTTTAAACAGCATCTATAATCGGCACATGCAGGGAGGTCGAAGTGGTCCACCGCCACCAAAGGCTGACAAGAGCAAGAAGGCATCTCGAGTTCGTGCATAATGGACTAAAAACAAAAACGGATTCCTTCTCACTGTCAGCGCAGTTAATTATGTGTGTTTAAATTTTAACCAAAAAACTGTTTTTTGTATACTAATTTTTAAGTATTTGTATTTTAATATTTAATTGTGTAAAGTGCCTTAAATGTTTGCTAACAAATGCGAATAAAAAATTAATGAAACTCAAAAACTTGGCAATTTATTTTCATGATTTCACACACTCAATTTCAGCTTCTGTATTCAAAATTTCCCCTACATGAATATAATATTAAATACCCTTATTCAAGCTATTACCAATGTTTTTATAAACATCGTAGAAATCGAAACATTTAACTTACCAAATGTAAAGTACATTAGATTCCATGTATTTTAGGAAATAATTCAATGCTTTTATTCTATAAAATAGTAGTGTCTTGTTTTTATTATCATTTCTTATGTTCATTGGTTTTTTTTTTATATTTTTTGTAGCACTGTTTTAGCCTTAAGTTGAATTAATTCATTACATTATATAATTAAATTAATAGTTTAATGTTTTTTGTTTTTGTATTACGTCTGCGGTTTTTTTGTTTTGACGATAAACTAATAGCATAGTTTAAATTTATTTGTGTTTGTTCTCATTTGAAATTTAATACATATTTCATATATCAATTTAAGTTATTTGTGTTAAACTAATTTTTTTTTGATAATCTGTATATGCAATTAAATCTTTTATTTATTTTTACTTAATTAATGCTTTGTTTTCGTTTATTACTTGGAGAACTTTTTCTATGTACAAGTATTGTTTTTGTTTTTTCCCTTTAGTTAAGCAAAATTTCTAAACAGGAAAGTCCTATAAACTATACAAAAAAAAAGTCAATCTGTTGAAAAAACAATTAAAATTCGAATTACAAATTTTGCCATAAAAATAAAAATATACTTTTCGTAAAAAATACACAAACTGACTTAAATACAAGACGACGAAATTATTCAAATATCTTATGGCTCAATTATTAAATTGTAATACATAAATAAGGAAAACGAATAAAATAGTTTAAGATATAGTGTGATGTTACGTAGTTTTTAAGATTTTGAGATTTTTTCAAGTGCGGCATGCCAATGCGAAAACAGAGACAAAAACAAAAAACATAAACTAGAAAAGCTTAATAAAAATACAACAAATACAAAAGTGTATGGATAATTGTTTACTTTAACATAATGGAGGATATAGACGCCATACATATCTGTATATAAAGATGAGTAACATTTAATATAATCAGTTGCTGGCTATAAAAAGCGCTCATTAAACATTTAAAAGTAAAGCTTTAAACCTAATACAAAACGTCAATGGAAAATCAATACTAAAATTAAAAATATATTTTTTATTAATATGTGTATGTTTATGTTTGTATGGGAACATTAAAGAATTGCTGTTTGTTTGTTTTGTGTGTTATTCGACTCTCGAATTGGTTTTTGCGCTCGAATTATGTTGAGAATTCTTGAGAAATATCAGCATTAAAATTATCTGCTTTGTTTGTTTTTGTACAAAAGATTTTGGCAACACATATACATTTAAGATTTTTCTTTAAACTAATTCAAAATGTTAATTTGCATGCAATGATTTATTATTTTATTTTCGTTAGTTTACAAATGCAATTTTGACGGCTTGAATTAAAGTTTTGGCCTTTATTACAGTTAAATACAATTTAAATGCGTTGCTCTTGCTCTTGCTTTTGCTTTTGCTGTTGTTGTTCTTGTTGTCTGTGCTAGCCGCTTAATTAATTTAAAGTTTTCTTTTCTTACAAAAACATACTTTGCGCTTTGTCAACTTTAATTTACTTTTCACACCTTTCTTTTACGTAAATGTTTGACATCAATGTAAGTTTAATAATATTAATTTTTCTTCTTCTTATTTTGTGTTTTTTAACATTATTTTTTTGCATACATTTTTAAATTTTATTTGTTCTTCTTTATTCATGTTGTTGCTTCTTTGTAAATAAGTACGCACAATCATTATATATATATATTTTGTGTGTATATATATGTTTCTGTTTACTTGCTCTAAATATTTAATGCAATCTGCCATTTTAATTATTTATAATAATAATGATTTGCATTTCCATATCAATTAATTTAATCAAAAATATCTTTCATTTTGTTTTTTTGCGTTTTTCTGTTGTTGGTACATATGAATTTTATTTTTTTGTTTGAATTTTTTTCTCGCCCTTTTTGTTTTGTGTTTAAATAAAAATAATTAGCATAAAAATTACATTTACATTTAATTTGAGTTCATTTGATTTTTGTTCTTGTTCTTCTTGTTGTTGTTGTTGTTGTGGATGTGCTAGCTGTTTTTGCTGTTGTTTGTGTTGTTTTTCTTTTTGTTGTTGCTCGTGATGCTTTTGCCGTTTTCCTTTCGGTTTCTTATGGCGCTCCGACGTCAATTTTGTCTGTCAAACTTTACTATTGTTTGGCGCCCGCGTTGTCGACTCATAGTGGCCACGCCCCAAAGCCGCATAGGCGTCAGCATAAGCGTGCTGTTGTTGTTGTTGATGTTGTTGTTGCTCCGACTCCTGCTCGAGTTCTTGTTGTTGCTGTTGTTGTTGGTGTGGCTGTTGCTCATGCAGCGATGTCGGACGACTAAAGCTTACTTGTAGCGGCGGCGGGGGCGCGACGCCTAAACAGCATTAAGCCCCATAACACAATGGGAAGAAGAGAGAATAAGGGGGAAGATAAAAAGTTGTTAAATGAGTTTCTTGACTTTGTTTGGTTGCTTCATGGCGCCATCTAAAGTAGGACAACTCATGGGCGGCCACTTTGAACCAAGCAATGTGCATATTATCGATTAAAATTTAAAAAAAAAAACATATAATAATAATCACAAGCATACATATTTCATGTGTTTTTTTTTTAGTAGAATCGTTAAGTTTCTTACTATGCAAGTCTTGAGAATGTTAAATCATTTAATTAAAGTTTTTGGCATTCGAAACTTTCATATATTAGTTAGTTATTATTCACACTAGCACCATGATAACAAATAACAAAAAAAAAAAAACGAAATAATATCAAACAAATAACATTCTTAAGTAAAGTTCCGAAATCTTTTCTCAGTGTCAAGTTTTGCAAATAAAATTAAGAACTTATGTGAAAAAAAAAGTCATACAACAAAATAGAAATCCAAAAAGAGTGGTACTTTTTTTTTGGTTTTTGGTTTTTATTACTTAAATTAAAGTTAGTTTGTTAGTAAATTAATAGTTTATTAGTTGTTTAGTGTACATGCAATAACAAAAACAACAACAATACAATACAATACAATATGCAAGGAAAATAAAACAAGAAAAGGGGCCTGAAAAAAACCATATAACAAAAATATTAAACTATAACTCAAACAAAAGTACAACCAAATCGAAACATGCCAAAAAAGGTGGTACAACAAAAACAACATTACCAATAAGGAGGTTAGTAGAAATGGGAACAAAAAGAAGGGAAAAACGATCCATGAAACAATAATATGATCATACCAATTGCTTATCGAATTCGGTTTTTGGATTTTGAGGAAAAGCGTTGCATGGAACGATGGAATAGATACGCGTGCGTTTTAAGGAGGTTTGGATGTAGTATGGCATGTATGAGGCGTTCCAATTTCACGCGTTCCACCTGTTTTTTTCTTGCTTCTCTTCATTATTCGGTATTTTTTGTTTGTTTAGTAGACAATGTTGCGTCGCGTTTTTGCAGCTGATTTATCTTTGCTGCTGCTGCGACTGCGGCTACCGTTGTTGTGTTTGTTGTTATGTTGTTGTTGTTGATGTTGTTGTTGCTGTTGTTGTTGTTTGCTTTTGTCTTTGGCTTTGGCACTTTTGGCATTCTTGGAACTACTATTGCTGCTGCTAGCACCCGCCGAGTGGGTTGCTGTTGTTGTGTTTGTGTTGATGTTGTTGTTGTTGCTGGTGGTACGCGATGATCGGGATTTATTGCGTGGTGGTAATTCTGAATTTTGCAGCGTTTTCAGCGATGAAGAGAGCGAGAGAGAACAAACGCAAACGGCAAAGAACACACAAAAAAGTAGAACGATAAAGATATAAATGAAAAAAACGACAAAAATTGTAAATTAAATGTGTTTGTTGCAATTGAAGGAGATAGGACTAGCTAGCTGCTACTAGGTACTACAGTTGACTACGGGGGTCAGAGGTCAGAGGGAAACACGCACCTTTCGGCGCATAAAACGCTTGAGATTGTTGTTGTTGTTGCTGTTGTTGTTGCGGTGTGAGTGCTTGTTGCTGCTGCTGTTGTTGTTGTGCATTGAGCGGCGGCAACGGCAGCGGCAGCTGGGCACGTGCCACAACACCGCCACTGCTGATGGCCGCCTGAACAGAACCAGCACCAGCACCACCTACACCACCACCACCACCACCAACACCCGTGGCACCAATGCCACCACCAGTCAGCTCCGCTCCATACCCCGATCGACTTGCTCCTCCAGGACCTCCTGCCTGCGGTCGTCCACTGCTGCTGGGTCGTGCCCCACGACCATCGCTGCGTCGCCCCTGATTCGCCGCCGAGCTGCGACTGCCACCAGTGGGCAGTGGCACTATTGAATGCCCGCCCTGATGCCGATCCCACTCGTGTGGATGCGCTGCCTGGTGATGATGACCGCGTCCGCCGCCATGCCGTCCACCAACGGCACCACCACTGCCACTTGCACCACCACCTCGAGGATAATGCTGTGCCTCGTGCGCCGGCGGTGGAATGCTGCGTGGTCCTGCGCCGCGCTGATGTGGATGCCGTTGCTACGAATGAGAGAAAAATTTTATTCAAAAATATTGTTTAAGTACACCAAAAACATTTAAATATTTTTTTTGACTACAGATGATTCCCTTTGTTCATTCGTTATTGATTTATGAACGAAGTTCTGGTATTAAGGTCTTAAAAATTAAAATTTAGACTATTATTAGCTTAATGAACATCATCTTTCGACATGTTTTCATTACTCATTCAGATGAGATGCACCTTTCGCCAATTCTTACCATTCTACGTAGTGTGTTCATTGGAGCACGTAGAGTTTCGCTGATGCGTCGAGCGCGACGCTTTTTGGGATTAGAGCTGGGCGTGTGAACCGCACAGCATTTGATAAAGGCGCCCAAGATAACGATGAATCCGACACCGATAAGCACCACCAGATACCAATTGGCCGTAACCCATTCGGCAACTGTTAGCAAAGTCTCGCGATTGAGAAGGAGATTCTTGAGACGGACCAAGGGTCCGTCGGCATCGACAGCACGACACTTGAGGAAAACATCGCAATAGCCCTGGAAATTGTCACAGGGCGAGCCGGGCTGGAGACTAATGCCACCCGGTTGTATATTGTATTCTTCGGCAAATTCGCTGGTGCTGCGACAGCTGCCCGTATCATTGCCGTCTTGACAGGCTAGCTCACACAACTTGCGCTTGTTGACATGCGGCAGCGTTGTAGAGGTGAGGAAACATTTGGTCATATTCCACAGTAGACAGGGTGATCCAGTGCACTCGCCGCGTATGCACAGGGCGGTGCCATTGTTGCACATTGTCTTGTCATCACGATGTCGAGGCTCGGGACATTCAGCTGTGGTGCCATTACAGGTGCTCGACCAGCTACACTCGGTCTCCTCCTTGCACTTCTGATGATGGCGCTCCTGCACGAAAGCGCACGAGCCGGCCAAACAGCAGGGTCCTTGCGATGGTGAGCATTGCGTCAAGGCGCGTCTTTTGCAGCCCTTGGCACTGGAGTTGACGGACAGAACGTATTCGCTGATTAAACGCGGATAGCAGCAATGGTCTTTGCATTCGTCGTCGTTGAAGCCACAGTCGCATTCTTCGCCGGACTCAACGATCTTGTTGCCACAGAAGGCACCCTCCGAGGCCTTGAAGCAGTCCCGTTTGGTGTTGCCCACCAGGACATCAAGCACATTGGAAATGTTGCGTATGGAGCATGGCGAGAATTTGGAATTATTTGGACGATCACCAGATGTGGCACTGGCAAACATAATATAATTGCCGTTCAGTCCACCAGGACGGCATTCTTGCGGATAATCGTGCTAAACAAAGGAGGGATAAATTTATTATCGGATTGAAACAAAAGTTTACATACTTCAAAGATAAATCAAGTGTACAGTTGTGCCACTTGTTCCTCCTTTCAACTATATTGCGCTTCACTTACCGGCGAACCAAAATTATGGCCTATCTCATGAGCCAGTGTCAGCTGTGATACTTTTGGGGGAACGCGACTGTTGTAGTTGACAAATGTGATGATGCCAGTGTTCAATGAGCGCTTCGTGCTCTGGTATTGCCCACCAACCGTCTCAGTGTAGGTCTTATACTTCTCACAAATGCCGCCAGACGCTCCCGATGCACTGGCGACCCAGGCCAGACCCAAAGTGCCTCCCGTAAAATCTCTGCGATGTAAGTTTAAAAAGTTTACATAAATGTTAAATGTGGCGCGTTTTTGTAATTAATTACCTGTAGGTAAATACGTATGCTAGACAAAAGTCTGAGTGATCCTCTAGAGAGTGGAGATTCAAAAAGTTGGACACATCCATATGCTCATTGCAAAAAGCATTATGTGGACCATCATACGAATTGCGACAGGAAGAATCGTCGTCAATTTTAATGCGTTGCACCTACAGAATACACATATAAGAACATTATTAAATGTAGTTTAACAAGTTATTCTATTAAGATCTCTTATCTCACAGTTTCAGTTAAGATAAACATAAGATTAGATTACCCATCGAATCTAACATACTAAATTTACCTTAGATGGATTTCTTTAGTGTACTTTTCCCACTAAAATTAGTTCTAAATTTAGTTTCAATTATCAAAATATAAACAAAACTTCAATACACACGTAAAAAAAATATGTGCGCTCACTCTTTTAGTATTTAGACATGAGCTT
The DNA here is from genome assembly GCA_035044605.1 of Scaptomyza cyrtandrae. Lineage (NCBI taxonomy): Eukaryota > Metazoa > Arthropoda > Insecta > Diptera > Drosophilidae > Scaptomyza > Scaptomyza cyrtandrae. The sequence continues at coordinate 3,633,114 of JAWNNS010000648.1, forward strand.
TAAGGTCTTAAAATAAACTCAACGGGATGCGACTAATGTTAAGCATAATTATTGGGGGCTGTTCTGTGTTTAAACGTTCCTCTGCACACAGCCCTAACGTGATGCAGGTTCAGGTCCATGGACACGAGTTCTTTGTTTCGTCGTTGTTATGTGTCATTGTTGTTGGAAGAGGGAGCTTGCGCTGTTGGCCGATGGCTGTGTGTGTGTGGCAATTGCCAACCCAACCCAACCACAGGAGGCGCTACTGTACACACTCACCTCAAAGCGTATGTTACGATGCTCGGTGCGTCCGTCGAACTTTGTGTTGCGGTAAATGTAATTAACGGCCGTCACATGATGTGCAATCAGCGATGTGATTTCCTCACGGGTCTTTATATCCGTCTCGTTTTTGTGACCGCGATCGTGCTGCAAATTAACCGAAACAGAAACAAATTTTGTCGAATTAATTTTAAATAAAGCACAAAAAAATATTTGGTAACGCGTTTGAGTTTTAGTTACTTGGCGTAATAAAAATCTCAATCGCAGAACCGTTGCGCTTGACAATTCCCGTAAACAAGCTGCTTCTGTTGCCGCAGGATGGGCGAGGCAAACAAAGCAGCCAGACAAACAAACGACCCCAACGCCTCAAACCCATAACAAAAATTTTGCACTCCCTTAAATACACCCACCCACCCACCCACACACACACCACAAGCACACTTCAAATATATTTGTAAAAAAATGCAAATTCAGCTAAAAACGAACGTCGAATATTTTTTGAAAAGTTTATTTCTTTTTATGCGCGCGATGAGCGGGAGGATTTGAGGGATTGCGGGCTTTATATATATAAATAAAAAATAAAAAAAACAATAGGAAGGGGCGGAAAGGGGAAAGGAAAAGAAAGTCTATCATACAGCCGCTAACGGCAGTTTTTGGGTCCAAAATCAAAATGCCGCTGGGCTCAGCGACAAACAATAGAAAACGAGAAAAGAATGCCACATGTGAAAAATAAAAACAACTTAGAAATACCCTTTAAAAATTAATGGATACACAATAAAAATAAAGAAAGCGAAAAGAAATAAATTTAAATAGATTTTGATTTTATAAAGTTTTGTCACGTTTTTCTTACCAACTAATTTCAGAAATCAATAGAAAAATATCTAATTCATAGAATGAGGTTAACTAAAAATACCTTAGGACCTCATGTAAAGGGTATTTTGAAGCGTTCTAAGAGCGCGGCGAAGAGCGAGATAAATGCGCGAATTATGCAAAACTCATTGCAAATAAACAGACAAAAAATTCAAGTTGGGAGAGAATGTAGGGGAAACGGGTAACAGGGGGTGTCGCGCATATCTCGACGGAAAAAGTAGCGGGCTGCAGGACGACCCTGACGAGGATGTTGACGTCGACAACGTCGCGTACAATACGAAAAAATGAACGTAAACATAAAGTGCGGCAAGAGAAGTGCTTGCGAACGAGAACGAGAATGAGAGCATAGGGAACGAGATGAGGGGGGAGGGGGACAGATTGGGGAAGGCGAAAGAAGAAAACAAGAGTAGGCGAGCTATAACGGTTGATTGCATGCGCTGTTAAAAGCGAAGCAGGTCAGCTGATTGGTTGATTGCTTTGAAGACGCCGCAAAGCAGGCAACATTCGACCGAATTGTAAGGTGAGGAAAAACAAAATAAAAATATAGCCTAACAAGGGATGCAAAATAAAGAAGGTAAAAACCATACCAAACAAGGATTGTGCCGCTGAAACGTGAATTGTGCTGCAATGCGCAATGACAAAGAAAAGGAGAGAAAGAGAAGGCTGCTTTTTAATTATGCACCAAATGATTTGATGAGTGCGTGTGCTGAACTCTTGAGCCTGCAATACACAAATTTATTCACTTGTTTAAAAAGCGAAGCTGTTCAAAGTGATTTACGTATTGGACCGAAGGATTTCATAATTGTATATTGTATACTTCACATAATAATAAGAAAGAATACAACTCTTAAAATCTGCTTCAATATTGTTTAGTTAGTAGTAGTTTTCTGCAACACAGTTGACAAAATTTTTTTTAAAAATATGTAACTCGCGAAATAAAACTGAAATTTTTTAAAATAGCTATCGATTGTTGTCACTGCCAATAATCGGCTTTAAATAGTTGTAAATTGAAAAACAATAATCTAAGTATTTGTGTGCATCACTCTCAAAATGGGTTGTATTCTGACGTATGAAACTTTACTCCCTAATCAATCAACCTTACCTTCGGACCTTTAAAAAATAATGGATAAATGGCTTTGAAACTCTTAAAAGTATACTTTTAAAAAAAGTTTTTTTCTTAAAGCTTGTTAAATAGTTGTAGTACAACTAGCTTCAAGATAATTTCTCCTTAACTTTTAGCTTACTGAATGAAAAACATTTTTCACTTAACTTGGCGCATCACTCAATTTCTTAAAGAAACAGAAGCGCAAAAGAAACAAAGGACAGAAAAAATGGCGTCTGAGTGACACCATTGCCCCCAAATCTTGTCTGTTATTTTTCCTGCTTCATGAAAAATCGAGCTTCTTTTGTTTTATAAGCCCAGCCCCAAAAAGTGAAGCATTCACGCTCGTAAAAAAAAATTGCAAAACTCATGGATGTTGTTTTTTATGTGTGTGTGCATATTTTTTAAGCCACAATCCACTCTCGATGCTTTGCTTTTTAATTTTGCCCCCCATCACCCACCTAACTAGCTAACAGAAGAGGCGAACTCCACGTTATCACATCAGGTTTTCACCCTCTCCTTTTGGATACACCCGACTATAAAGTCAAACTTACATCGGCAATGCCTTCGCGTATGTGACGCCAAATCAATGGATCTGTTTGTATATACAGCGAGCAGGTATTTTTGTTATCCTCACGACCACGTCCAGAGCCAGCTGAACTTGTGCCACCGCCGGATGAGGAGCCACCGCTGCCGCCATAGTTGTTTGGGTTGCCCGTGGAGCGACGGACGCGTTCGTGTACAAGCTGATGCCAATCGGCAACATTGGCCGTTGTGCCCAGCCGTCGACCGGTTGCGGGATCATAGAATGCACCATCGGCAAAATTCGCCTCCTTCGTATATTTTTGATGTGGGAATTTGAAATCATCATCGCCGCTGGTGTATTTCTTTGGTGGATGTTGTTGCTGCTGCTGCTGCTGATGCTGGGCTTTGTGCTGCTGTTTCCGATGCAGCTTTTGGACATCCTTTGACATGGGCACAGGCAGCTCCTCAACGGCTGAATTTTGTATATTCTCCATCCACTGTGAGACTTCCTCGGTGATGCCGCATCCGCCAACGTGACCTGCAATTATTCACAAAGTAAAACAAATTATGAAATGGTGAATGCCGAATGCTGAAATTGAATGTTGAAGTTGAGTTGAAAATAGAAAATACAAAAAAAAAAATAGACACAAAGATAATTATAAAATTCTAGCTCGCTTTCATTTTTAACAAATTAATGCTGATGCTGCCTTTTTGCTGGTATTAAAACCAAATAATAGTATGCAAAAAAAAAAAAAAATAAAATAAAAATATAAAGAATGGTAGAATTATTTATGGCGCACAAAATGAAAACCGCGAAAATGTAATTAAAGCGCAAAACTCACACAAACACACACACAGAAAGAGTTACAACAGTAAGAGAAAAAAAAGGGAAAAGCTAAATTTTAATGCAAAGTCAAATGATTGAAAACAGTTGAAAGAAAGAATGCAAAAGCAAATAAAAATTGTAGCATACTTTTGCGAGCGCATGATGCTGCACTTTAAAGTTGAAACGCGTGCAGCAACATGCGAATTTTATTTCATTTATTTTGAAATTTTAATGCATATATATATATATATTATTCAACGGTTGCGAGTTGTTGGAAATGCATTTTTCTTTGGGTTGCGGAAACCGTTAATAGCCCTGAGTCCGGTAATGAAAATTTATTGTTTTATTGTTTAAGCACTGTGCGATTCCTTTCCACTTCCCCTTCCCCTTCCATTTTCATTTCTTTCTCTCTGTGTGTGTGTGTTTGTTTGTTTGTGCTATCTTGACGCGTTTTTGCACACAGCGCAATTGTCAACGGCTCTCAGAAATTTTTTTAAAAAACTGCCCGCATTTTTATGGTCTCAGCAGTTTACAAATACACATACACACATACATACATATATATATATATATACATACATATATACATACATACACACATACATATCTTGCCAGCCGCCCTATGGGGGTCCTCTGTACTGCTATGGGGCAGACTAAAAACTCATTGTCTTACTGCCCTGCTTGTGTAAATTATACTTTAAATTTGTTTTAATGCAACTTTATGCTTTTGCACAAAAGTATTTAATAAATATGAATGAAAAAACTAATTAAATTTATTTTTCACAACATTTTTAAGATCATATTTCTATGAATTTCTTACTTTTATATATTCATTGCTTTGATAAGAAATCAAAAAAGCAATGAAAGCAACCACTTAAAACATAAAAGCAAATTGAAACAGCTCATTCAATAAATTCCCTTTGACTGTTCTCAGACACAAACTTTAAAACTCATAATTCACGTATGTAGGTGCTTTAATCTGAGTTGCTTTGACTTTGAAGCGCATGTTCGCAAGTACGCTTTACAAATTTGACTGGGTCGACACCATTAAGAATTCAGTGCACTTTTCATTAAAAAGTTGTCTTCCTTTTTTTTTGCTGATGGGTTTATACTTAAATTCCATCACCAATGCTGACCAGCTTCAACGAATTGTTAAAACTCATAGCCCGACTCCCAGTTCTCCGAATGCATTTGCCAACTGGAGCCCGAGGAGTAGAGAGAGAGTAGAGCCACAGTGTGTATATACTGGCAACATTGTAGCAACGAACGTGTATTCAGCATTCAGCTTTCAGCTGTGCCATAAATTTTTATTTGGCTGCCTGACTATTGTGTGTCAAGTTGGACATGCCAACGGGTGGAAGGGGTGGGGGTGTTATACTGCCGCCATTATCATTATGCTTTTGCACTCTTCGTTCTTTCCCTACTTCCCATAACATTTTGCATTCCCTTTTTTCCCCTGTTCACCCCGGCGAACCAAACGCACAATGCACTGTTTATCTTTATTATTTCTTTGCGTTGAGTCCTTACACACACACACACATACACACAAACACACAGAGTGTTGCCAAACTTCAGCTAGGTCGTGTTTGTATGTGTGTGTGTGTGTGGCAAATAACAAAAAAACGCGACCTATGCCAAAGCGCACATTACACAGCAGCTGCAGGTGCCAAGGGATGATGGGGAGGGCGGGTTTTCAGGGGAGAAACGCAACAGCTGAAGCAGCCACTAAATACATAACACTCGACAAGCCAAGAATCCGACAGGACGCAGCTTCCGCATTTTCTTTTCTGCTGCATCTTCCCTTCTTCCTACCCTACCCTATCCTATCGTTGCCCCCACGCCTTCGCCATCGCCCAAGAGTATAATTTGCATTTCAAAGGCATCCTTCCATTCCCTGATTCTCTATCTCGTCCCGAGAGAAGTCAGTGCAATGGGTATATATTTAGTTATATACTAAGTTATTGTTATGTGAAATCCCATGCAGAATATTATCAGTAGAGTGCTATCGTTATAGGATATGAAAAAAATTATAATGATAGCTAATGTCTAATATTATAATATATATATCATAACAATCCATAATTCTTTAATTTTATTTTATTGGAACTCAAAGCAAAAAAATAAAGGAACTAAATCCTAACCATTTAATAACCAAATGGTAATTTTTATAGTAATAATTTTTGGCAATTATTATTAGTTTTATTTCTTGTCATTCCTGCAAAATATCGTTAGAAAATTTTCAAAAGAAAGAAGTAGTAGAAAAGTACCGTTACATTAAGGATTTAACTGCAGAAAATTTTAGAGCATTCAGTTTTTTGTACATTTAGTCGTTTTGATCTAATAAATGACTTTAAATAAATATTTGGCTTAATTTACAATTTCCACAAACACCAAATCTTTCTAAAGTTTATATATATATCGTATATTCAAAGCTTTTATTTTCTTCACTACATTTTTTTCTACTACTAGAAAAACTTTTGTAGAGTATTACATAGTTCGTTATGAACGACTGGAAATGTTTTTTTTTTTATATTACTTTTTGTTTCGTTTCATTTTATTTTCACTTTATTTTTGTTTTTGTGGCTGTATAATTTTTTTTTTTTTTTATTGCAGAGCTTTACTTTCTTTTGGTTAGATTTTAGGACAGCTTTGTTGTTGTGCGCTCCTCTTTCACTCTTTTGAGACTCTTCACAGTTCAGTTCAGTTCAGCTCGCTGTTGCTAGGGGCTTGCATTCAATCGTGCTTATCTGATGTGTTTGCCAGGAGACCAAGATGTTGTCTGATTTTTGGTCTTTATGCTGTGCTCGTTGCTTTGAGAATGCCATTCGAGTAAAAGGAAGTATGATGCCCCCTACCATTCCTGTATTCCATTTTTTCTCTCTCTCCTCTCTCTTCATGTCTGTGTGGGAGACATTTTTCAGTATGTATTTGAAGTTATCTTGGTAGCTTTTGGTCGTAGCAGTCGCATCATTTCAATCAACAGCTGTCGACGCATCTTTTTCTGCACATTTCATTTCTTTCTTCCTCTCTCTCTTTATTCAATCGTTTGCTTTGGCTCAACACCAATCATACATATGTGTGCCAAGCCCCCTTCTTTGACCACCTTTTCCAAGCGACACTTCAATCATATTTTTGCAGCAGCATCATCGTCGCGACTGAGTCTCTGCGATTTCTTCATATAGATTAAAGTGCACTTTGGTGTTATCTTTTTTGCCTGCAATCAGTCAGTTCGACACCCAATTCAATCCCACCCACCACCTATGGCGCTCTGCCGCTCTTCAAACTGAAGCAACTTGCACTTGTACAAGAATTTTTTTTTATGCTCCGCCTTTGGCTTTCGTTTTGTGTTGCTTGCTCCAATTGCACAAAAGCCACGCGCTCGACTCATGAATTTTACAACTTTCCCGTTAGGACAGCCCGACCCAGCTTAGGGTTTGTCATTTCCTCCCTCCCCTCTTAACATGCTGCTGCCAAGGGGATTTCAAGCACAACAGCAATAGCAACAACAACAACAGGGCAGAGACATACGGCGTTCAGACATGCAAGCGGCTTTTATAACAGTCAAGAAGAAGAGAATGGGGGCAACTTATCTACCTCTCACTCCTTCGCTTTGTCCTCTGTGTTGCCTTCATTCAGTGCCATTCAGGCCACTTGTGACCTCTGCAAGATGCGCAGCAAAAATGAAAAATAATCCCAAATTCAATTGCAAATGAAATTGAGGGCAAAAATAAAGAAAGACAAAATTTAAACACGCCCACAATGCTCGTACAAAGCTAACAAAAAAAATATATAAACACATTTATCCCAGCGGGCCAAAAACAGACGTTTTTTGCCATTTAAACGCTTTAAAATATGTAAGCAACGCATTTTGAGCTACAACAATTTGCTTTCTAACCAATAAGGCAAAGCTTAAATACCCTTTTTAAAAAATATATTTTTAAATACATTTTATTATTTTACTTGCAACAGTTGAAAGAATTAGGCAACTTTTTACGTACATTAATTGTGTTTTATTTGTTGTTTTTCTTCGATTTAGTCTAATCTTAATGTACAAACGAACTATTTCCCGTATTCCGTATTACGAATTAAGAATATGCACAAATTCGAATAATATTCAATATGCTGCATGCTCTTTAGATTGTTGAAAGTATACAATAAATAATGCTATGGCATTAAAGAGACGCCATTCCATATTGCTAATGCGGCAAGCAAAGTTCGAGGGCGTGTTCATTCAATGGGCGTGGCAAGTAAGGACAAAAATGTTTGTGTATTTGCAAATGCTTTGACAGAGTGTGGGTCTTGCTTGTGTGTGTGTGTGTGTGTGTGTGTGTGTGTGTGCGTGTGTAAACACATTATATATAATTTTGAGTAATTTGCTTTTGTTTTGCAAATGATTTGACTATTTTAATGTTGTTGCTTCTTTTGTTCTTCTTTGGCTCTAATCTCCATCTCCTTCTCCATCTCCATCTCCTCCGTTTTCATTTACATTTCCATTTGAATCATCGTCAAGAATTTTAACGTCTTTTGGCAGTCGTAATTTGTGTACTTAGCACAACTGTTGTTTGTTTTATGTTTGCATTTATATTATTGTTTGCTTTAATTAAAAAAAAATGTTTTCATTTAAACAGGCTTCTCTTTGTTGCTTTTCTGCTGTATGCTGTATGCTTTTTGTTTTTCTCTTTTGTGCAATTGTTTAAGCTTGAATGCCTCGCACAAGAATATTTAAGCTGCTTATGATGCAAGGATCAATAAATTGGGAATTATGCTTAAGCAGTTTAAAACTTACACGCTTGTATAAATTGAAATATGCAGCAGAAGAACGCTTTAAAACAAATCTTTTTATTGATTTATGATGAAATCATAAACTAAACTCAACATGATGATTTATATATTTATAATTTTTGTTTTAAATATGATTAGTCAAGTTACTAAGAATTATAAATTATATTATATTTCAGGCTTTTAAATTACGTTTAAGAATTGTTGTAATATCTCATCGAATTACACTCATAGCAAGTAATAACCAATTCAATCCACTTAAAGCATTCGACTAATTAAAGCCATAAATAAACTATACGAAATGAATAGTTGTGTTGCGAAGCAGCTTGCTTGCCCTAAGAAATTCGAAGCAAGCCAATGTCAGCTAGATACATATAGTTTCCTATAAGTATTTTGGGGTTTTTTTTCGTGTCGTGTCGTGAAGGCGAGCTTGCCACTAAAAATGAAAAAGAGCTATAGCACTTCCGGTTCGCCGTCACCTGCGCTTCAACACTTGCGCATAAAGCCAACTAGCCAGCACCCAAGGCACAAAAGCCACTTGATGCCTAGAGCAGCGAAATTACGCATTTTGGCAACGTCCGGCGTTCTGCTGGTATAGACCAACAAATATACGACAACGGACACGGACACGAACACGGTCATGGACATGGACACGGACACGTGGTCAGACATAGTCAGCTTTGGCGACACTGCCGCCGCCATCGCTTCTCGCATACAAATTAGTTTATGTTGCTCAGACTTCTTCCCTTTTCCCTCTCGCCACAAGTCCACAGTGTTGCTTTCGCTTTGGCGTCTGCTTTTTGTATATGATTTACTTGGCTCTTTATTTGTTTTTCTCTTTTTCAGGACCAAACACATTTTTATTAAATACATTGAGATACAAACATATACATATGCATTGGAGACTATGTTAATGTAAATGTAGAGCAAAGTATGAGATGCCTTAGAAATATTTTTATTATTGGTCTTTTGCACATTGTTTGCACTGAGCCTTTTAACATATGAGAATACTTTCGATTGGCACAGAAGATTTCGATATGAGCTTAAGTGAAATATATATTTCTTATGCCAACCAATTGCAATTTTGGTTAAAGTTTATTCTCTCTTTAATGTTAAAGAATGACAATGAAAACTGCCTAAACAAAATGCTCCCAACTCCAAAAAGGATTCGCAAATTTTTTGCTAAAAACTAATTAACAAAGTGGGTTAAAAAAATATGCAAATAAACTTCAAAGTTCAAGTTGGTTGCTTCTATACACACTTTGTCACTGTCTAATCGTTGTAGCTGTGAAATACTTTTACCTGCCTGTCCCCTTGACATAAACGAGGCAACTGCTAAAGCTGCTTGTCACTCTCAACAGTGCCTGGTCAAAGATAAACAAGAATTTGTGAAGAGAAAACTACCAAAAATAAATTCCTGAACACAGAAGCTTAAAGTTCAAAGCAAATCAAAATAATTGCCAAGAATTTTGTGGTCGAGGGACAAGCTTAGCAACGTAAGGAGGGTTTGTTCAAATGTTCATACTGCGACAAAATGGACAGGACATCAGTTCCAAGTTTTCGATACACAACTTTTAGTGCGTGCAAATGACGTGGAAATAATCCGACTCTTGTGCGTATGTCTTTGTATGTGTGTGCATGACTGTGTGTGTATGCGTGTGTGTGTATCGTTCACTAATTAACGACAGAATAATTTGTTATGCCATGATTGAAAACGAGGCCCCAAAGAACCCGCCCACAGGCTACATAAAGCTCATGTGAAGAGTTTGGTTGTGCCACTAACGGTTGGTTGTTCATGGTATTGAAGAAAGTTCATTTGGCAGAGCAACTGTTTGGCTTTTGCTCCTTTAACTCGACTCAATGAACCAACCACTACCACCACCACATTCCTAACCCCACGGAGGAGTGTCTGTCAGACTGCCAAGTTTTGCATGCAATGCAAAGTGCAATATCAACAAGCGACCAGAGACTACATCCCGAAGACCAAAACTCCAATAGGAAAAGAGACACGGGAAGACAGAGAAATATGTCGACTTGTCACACAAAGCACAAAGTTTCATTGGGACAAGTGTGTATAATGGCATTGGACACATTTAACACATATACATACACATATGTATCTGTATGCACACATAATACATACGTACATACATGGTCAGATAGAAGACCGGAATGTTCGAGCCATTGCGAGTATGTGAAACAGTGATATACAAAAGAGACATAGGGGTAGTAAAGTGTGCAAAGAAAAGAAATTGCAATGAAATGAAAAAATTTGAAAAACTTCTTCGGGGGCGGCACAGAGATTTGAATTTCTAACGACTACTCAAATGTACATATATTGGGATGTGAGTATTTGGTTAGAGTTTTCATTGCATGCAATTTGACCATAAAACAAATGAAACATTGCGGTTTTATTATCGGCTTGAATACGCACACCTATACATCTAACATCCCACAGAGCAAAAATAGGCTTGTGAATACTAAATACTGAATACTGAGCACTGATTGTTGAGTAGTGAATAATAGTTCAATCTAATTGCTTTGCGGTAGCTGAAGGGGAAGAGAGACAAAGAGATAGGGAAAAGAACTCAACTCAAATTGATATATATATATATATGTACGCAAATTACTCACAGAGATTCACAAAAAAAAAAAATGTGTATAATTTAGAATTGCAACAGGAAATTTGTGGCATAAAGGTCTATGCACTGAGCCAAATACTTTAAGAAACAAAGGCCGAATGAATACACAATGCTCCAGATTAATAAGCAATAAGCATTAATAAAGTATCAGTAACGACATTAATAGTTACACATTTAATATTTGGCATAGCTAAAGCACAATCATGCTTACTTGTTGCAAACCAATACAATTACAATATATAGTTCCGTTTTCCCGTCGATAAAAAGAGTTCAGTTACTGCATATGTGGTTTAACAGGTTTTCTTCGTCCGGTCAAAAATGCATTGTTAGAATATATTAATCAGCTTTTGTCTTTTTTTGTTGTCAACATCGCTAACAAGTAAAAAAGCAAGTTTGTTGCTGCTGTTTAATGTTGCCTGGTTGCAAATTTATGCAACAAACGGAGAATACATTAACAATAAACAAATATAATATTTATTTTATTGATAAAAAGAAGCATATGCAAGTGTATTTAGCGAAAAGTCATAAATAAAAATTAAATTTGATTAATTGGAATTCAAATTAAATTTTACATCTTTTTAATAATAAAATCTCCAATTAATTATCAATTAATAAAGTTTCAGCGAATTGAAATAAAAAGCCAACATATCTTATTCAAATTTGCGAGAGTCGGTTGTTCCAGTGTATCGTGTGCAAAAGCAACAACAACCACAACAGCTGTAAAATCAGAACAAGCTTCATTTCCTCTGTTGCAAGCCAAAACGGAAGTAGCAAATATCATCAAGCCCAATTGCATTTGTGGTCGAAAAGTGGAAATATTTACTTGCCACCGGATTTAAGGGCAGGATGCGGACATGGGGGTGGGGGTGGGGGCGTTGGCCGAACTATCTGGGTATCTGTTGGCGTGGGTGCAAGTTTGATGAAGATTATTTAGTTAGTGGACTTGAGTGAAGGAGCTCCAGGGCACAAGTACCAGCAGACAAGTAGTACATTAGATAAAGGCCAGACAGACAGATGTTAAAAGCAAAGGATACCAAATGAAGTGAGCCACAAGAAGACAGAAGACTTTGTGTTTGAAAATGATAAAGCAGGTTTATGATGTAGCTTTCGTTTGGGTTTTGGGTTGTGTTTTTCATAATATCATAAGAAAGTTTTTACTTAAATGTTAAATGTTTAACATTAATAAATAAATTACTATATGTAATAATATAACATTTCTTAGTGATTTTCTTTGACGTGCCATGTTAAGTTACACAAGAATATATTCGCTTAAGCTCAGCTAAATGATCTAAATAAATGGTTTCAAAAGTGCATTTGGTACAGTCGTGTTCAGTTCAGTAGTGTACACTTATTTCTGTGGTTGCTGTTGTATGTGCAACACCAGCAGTAGCATCACCAACAGCATCCTTGTGTCGACTTGTATGACAAAGTCGCCAATGTCGTTTTCGATGCTGTAGTCATCGTAGTCATTATCAAGTGCCTGACAACGAAATCCAACCACCCTGACACACCCTTCCGTGTATCCAATGCAATGCTTGAAAGTAACCCGTTGAGCACTTAAAACAGACCACAAAACAGCACCGCCAGCGGGTGTCTAACCAATAGTGTAGTGCTTCCCCCCCTCCCTCACACCACTTTGCCATTAAATCGCCTGCCATAATCGATGGCTGTCTCAGTTAGTCGAAGAGCGTGTTACTCAATGTGTGTGTGTGAGTGTGTGTGTTTGTGGGTGTTTTATCTTTGGGCTTTAAGTGCCAGCAAAACCGCAATTTTCAGATCAATTTAAACTTGCTGAATGGTGTGTTCATTGCTGTTGCTGTTGTTGTTGTTCTTGTTTGGCTTGGTCTATATGTCTGTCTGCTCCTTCTTGCACGTGTTATTCTTTTTGAGAGGTACTCAATGATGTTCTTGTTGCCAGGCAATGTCCAGAATGTTTGTCCGTTATTGACGTTCATATGTAAAAAAAAAAAACGTTACCGGAGCTCGGTTAAAGCAGTTGCAGTTGCATTTCGCTTCAAGGCTGCAAGGATTACACATGTTGAGAAATACATAGCTCTAGCTATTTAAAGTATAAACTAAATGTTTACTCTCACTTTTGAACAATGTTTAAAGAAAACTTTCTGACTATTGTATATCGACATAAAATAAAAGTTTATGTGCTTTTTTCACAAGCAAAAGCAAATAAAAAGAACAATAAAACTTTTGGTTTTTAAAACTTGAAATTTGTATATGAAAATTGCTTTTTATTTTAAGCTTTCGTTCCATCATCATAAGCAAACAAATACACCTGACACACACTAAATGAACTCCCTCCAAAAACTTACCACATGCATCATTTAGCACGGCTAGTGGATATGAGCACGTACCTATATATATATATAGATATATGCTATTTTTGTACATGTTCACACACACACACACATAGAAGTTTCTATCCTAATGCCCCTTTTTAATTAAACTCAAACACATGACCCGTTGATTCCCCAAACACACATCGAGTTGCCACAAAACACATATGTGTACATGTATATATGTATCTGTGCATTCGTACATTAAGGGGAGGGGAGCTGGTAAGTTAGGTAGCCAAAAATTTATGGCTACTGCCAGCGGCTGCACACACACACACACTAAGGGAGTGACTGGCTTCCACAAGGACACACTGACGACAATTCAAACAGAAATTTAATATTTTAGTAGTTAAATTATTTGGCACTTGTAATAAAACAAACAACTTGCAGCTGCAGCCGTCGTCTGGTCTCGCCCCACTCCACTCAACCAACAACAAAACTGCACGAACAAACGAACAAGTGCAAAGTGGTAAAATGTAAAACTTTTTGAAACCGCATAACGGCAACGTCGAGGTTGGCCAGGGGGTGAAGCGGTCGGGCTTTGGAAACCCTGCAAAACATTCAACAGCATGCACTCAAGGTTCCGCCGCCTTAACTTGGCTTGCTTGGCTTGACCAAATGTTGTTAAATAGTAGCTTGAACAAATTTTAATATATATATACATAAAGTTGAAGCATAAGATTTATGCATATTTTGAAGCTCGTAAAAGAGCACAAGACAGGCGAGCGAACACACACACACACATTGCTACGATGTAGAGAGTAGTCAAGTGGCATGTGTGCTCTAAATTTTAAAATTGTTTTGAAATTGTCCTTGGTACGCTGCTGCAGCTGTCACAAGGACATGAACTGCAGTCGTCTAAAATATGTGATATACAAGACATTGGCTTTAATTTTTAGTTGAACTAGTGTGTCAGTTAAGTCTGTCTATCTGTCAGTGTTGTGTTTATTTTTGTATTTGGCAAAGCTGTGTGTATAAGCACTGTAAATCCAATTCGTTACATTACGCATACGCCATGTGGACAATACTTCTTTGTTGACTGCTTTCTGCCAGCTCTATGTTTATTATCATTAATTGTTTGTGTGTGTGTGTGTGAAATAAGAATGTTGCCGACATGCCACTAAAGTGAAGTGCACATATTTCAAATAGGTTTGTTATTTGCAAACGTTGTTTATACATAATAATTAAAGTTCCACTTGCAACAGAAACTTAAAAAAAAACAAGGAAGAAGGCTCTAGTTGAGAAATCCCGAATAAACAATACCTTGAACCAAATACTTTACGCTTACAGTCAATGCTTGCAAATGCCTATGGGATAAGGTGAGCTTATATTCCAAATCTGGAGTCTCTAGCTCTTATAGTCATTGAGATCGACGCGTTCATACAGATACAAGGAAAGACGGACATGGCTATATTGACTCGGCTGTTGATACTGATCAAGAATATATATACTTTATGGGGTCGGAGATGCTTCCTTCTGCCTGTTACATACTTTTGCTTAAAGTTATTACACCCTTTTTACCCATTTTCAATAGGTTTAGGACATAAAAACAGTTTAAAAAATAAAAATTTTTTGTTTCGAAATTGAATAATTTATGGCATTCAGAATTTTATTTTCCGCTACGGTTCTGTTATTAAATTTTTATGATTTATAAAATGACGCACAACTATAAGAAATCGGTAGCTGCTATTGATTTATTTATTTATGTTACATTGGCTTTTTCACAGACGTATAAAAAGTATGATATTCAAAATATATATTTTATACATGACGCCAAACTTTTTAAGTATTTGAACGTGTTGGGAACGCAGATTCGAACTGGCCGGCGTAATAAATTTAGGTTTAAAAATAAGTTGTTCGAAATTGCCTCGATTATAATGTAATAGTACTCCTTGAAGGTTTAAAAGGAAAAGAACAGAACGAGACTTTTGAAAAACAACTCGATCCTTCCACAAAGCTTAGATTCGTTTAGGTAATATATATATATATTGTGACCGTTTGGTTGGAGTTGGCCTAACTTATTTTTATACATTTATAAATAAGTCAAACTTTACGGAAATATTCTAACAAAATTTCATTTCTATGAACCCCTAAGAGTATGCTTGAAACGACGGCCAACACCAAAAGAAAACTGCCACCGTAAATGAAATTAATGGTTGTCATAATTTCTTGGCCATCCCCCTTGCATTTGCAGTCCAATTTGTGGCAGCGGCCATCGTGAGTTGGGGCAAAAACAAAAAAGGCCGTGCTAAAGGCTAGCCAACACACATCAATAAATATTTTAAGCCCCGGCCTCGAGTTTCAAAATGGAAGACTAAGCGCACAGTTGCAAAAAGGTCGCAGTGCTTGACCCGTTGGCAATGCAATGGACGTCCGTGCAACAAAACCTCAACCGCAGCGAGAAGCGAAACAAAACGAAACCATTTTTAGTGTGTGGAATGTTTCAGCAATTCAATTTACCGCAAATCTCGTTATTACGAATACCTGCTGCAACGCATGCATCGCCAATCCTGACATATACATATATATATATATATATGTATATCCTCACTGTGCTACCCTTTATATAAGCAAAAAATTGGTTGGCAACAGTGTTGAAGCTTTTGCTCTTTGTCCATTGCCAAGTGCAAAATGTATTTAAACCTGTCGCCATCAACAAACGCCCTCACGCCACCCACCACCCACAGCCCACAGCCACCCAGCTAACATTTGTTGTGGCTCTCACGTGCCTCTGTCTGTGTGTTTGTGTGTGTTTGTGTGTGTGTGAGTGCTTGTGTAGACATTAAAATCCATACAAATGTTTGAGTATGTGTGTCGAAAACCTCCGACACTTTTTGTCTAGGTGCCAAAAATGCAAATTGTGGGGAAAATTTGGATGCTTAGAGAGAGAATTAGAGACTGGGACTAAGCGTGATTTTGTCTGCGTCAAATATTGAAATATTTTAAATGACAGATTGTGGTTCAAAAGCTTTCAGGCATGAGTAAGCAATCAAAAATCCAACAGCAATTTTCAAATCGAGCTATTTTCAAAGCCATTGCCATTAACTACACTGTGAAGAAAAAAGATCAAATGTTTTTAGGTTTTCTTAGTTATCGTTTTTTTTTTTTTTTTGGAATTAAAAATCTAACGGCATTCCAATAACATGTTCTTAATATTTTTTTTAAAAAGTACGTGTGTTCATAGTTCTTGATTTAAAAAGAACGTCTTTTAATAATTTAAGAACCGTTTGTGCACAATGGTTCAATGGTTCAAAAAACGCAATTAATACACGAAGCTGAGCAGAAGTTTGTTCAGCTTATGGAAGACAATAGCGCCGTGGCTAAGGCATCCTCCTAGTAAACGCGAGATATTCGGTAAGATTTAAACAAATTAATTTAAAATATATTTCAAATGTTTTAAGCAGCATAAGAATGTTTGACGACAAATAACAACCGTCCCACTGTCGTCCCCCATAATAAAGTTTATTACCAATTTCCAGTAGTATGTAATACTACAATCGGCTTAACCTATGCTGTGGAATGACTTGGGGCCATCTACTTTTCCTGACTTCTTATTATGATGATCTTAATTCAAGCACAAATCATTTATAAACTTGAAAAGAAATCTTATCATTATATTGCACTTTTGAGAACGGAGGTTTTTTCTCAGTAAAGGTTATCTAAGAAATTAATTGTGCGAAAGATATGATTTGGAAAATTATAGTTTTGCTTTGGTTAAAAAAGTTATAAGTAATTTATTGGAATCGAAATTTTAATTAGCTAATTTAATTATTATTGTTTGTTTTCAAGTTAATTTAAAAGTATTCTCATTAGTTTATATGCAATTTTAATCGCGTTAAACTGCACTGCAGCTGCATTTCAATAATTACAAGACTTTATAAATAACAGACATATTGACAATAACGCAATAACGCAAACAACAGCTGTCATTGCTCATATTGTGAAAATTATTTATTTTATATTGATTGACCAACGCCTTTTTTAGTTTTGTTTCGACAGCAGAAGATTAAAGAGCTTTTTCGAGTTTGAGAATAAAGAAAACAATAAATTTGCTAACATTATAAAAGTGTTAAATGTAATACAAATAAATAAATTTAATCAATTTTCCATAAGAAAATGCAAAATGCTGAATATTCACTGTTAATTTTTGTGGTATATGCCATAGCAAGAGCGAGCCTTGAATACCAAGTGAATAATGGAGTGGTAACGCCTGTTAGTTTGATAATCCATCCCAGAAAAAAAAAAAAAAAGCTTATTTATTGTACATATTGTGTGCTATTTTTCAGTCATTCACCATGTTCAAGGATATGGAAGGACAATGCAATTCGTATTGTTTTGGTATTGTAAAGCCTATACTTCAACAGACAAAGCAGCATCACTATACAGAGTTACAGGATAGAATTAGAGAACTAAACGAAATAATAAAGAAAACGGAGAACAAACTAAATAATGTTCAAATAAAATTGGGAGTCTGTGAAGATACAAGCAAGAATCGGGAAACTTTATCGACAGAGCAACTGCAACGAAGGGCAAATGAGTTCCTTGAATTGAAAAAGCGATGCAATGCACAAGAAGAGGGTTCAAAGAAGATGGCAAATCAAATGAACAATCTAACAAGCCGATTTGGTATTTGTGAAGAAACGTTAAAGAATCGAGAAGTGCAGTTTAGACAACTGCAAGATCTAAATGTATCGTGTTATAACAGCAGCAATATTAAAGATGTTCTAATAGCAACAAATACAGCGCTCCTTAATCAGATTCGCTCAGCGAGTAAGGCTGATTTGATAAAAGTAGAACTAAAGGATCGGGATATTGGAGAACTAGAGTCTCAAATCAAGATAAAAGACAATATCATCAAGCAGCAGAAATTAAAAATTGATACAAATGCACTCAAGATTAAACAAATAACAGATCAATTTGTTGTATCTGATTCTCAACTCAAGAAATATGAGTCAACAAGTTGTTTGCATAAATCAACCGGTATACATGTGATACGAGTGACAGGACTTGAACCCTTTTCCGTATTCTGTGACTCAACTTTGGCTGAAGGGGGCTGGACCGTTATACAGAAACGTCGTGACGGAACAGTTAGCTTTAATCGCAATTGGACGGATTATCAATTGGGTTTCGGTGATTTGAGAAGCGAGTTTTTCATTGGCCTGGATAAGATCCATTTGCTAACCAACTCACAGCATCATGAATTGTATATACATCTTCTTGATTTTAATGATGAAAATCGCTATGCACACTATGATCACTTTGCAATTGCTGGCGAGAACAAAGATTATGAATTGATATCGCTTGGAGATTACAAAGGAACTGCTGGCGATGCACTTGGCTCGCACAAGCAAATGAAATTTTCAACTCCCGATCACGATAATGACAAGGCACTTGGAAACTGCGCTCGTGAATTCCATTCCGGTTGGTGGTTCAGAAAATGTTATTACTGGTATGTGTGAAAAGTTGCATTATTTTATTATTAGGTACATAATCATTGTTTTCAGTAATTTAAATGGACAATATTTTAATGCAAAAACAACAAACCATTATGGTATCAATTGGTTTGCCTGGCACAAAAATCCACTGCAATTTGTACAAATTATGATAAAACCCAAACCGCATTAACTGAATGTTTTGAAAATTAAATAAATATGTCTTAGTCATATATCTTGTCTCCTTTTGGCAAAGATAAATGTCATTTGTTTAGGTTTGCCAAAAAAAAAAGGTTGCACGACAATCCAAATTGCAACTATGTACGTTTTGGGTGTGTTTGAATATTCGATGTAACTTTGCATAGACTAGACAAAAAACCCATTGAAAGCGACTTGGATTTTAGCATTTTCACGCTGTCTAGGAGCTCAACTCAGTTTAGTTGAGGCGTTGGGGCAACTGATGCTTTTGACGTCTTTTAATTTGCACTAACATTTATTAAATTTTAAAATCTAATTTGAATTTTCACGCCACACGACGAGGTAGACGATGACGACGACGATGATAACAACAACAAAGGGTTATGAACCTAAACCATGTGTAACACAAAAACAAGTTAGAGTGTATCATGAAATCATACCCTGTAACAAATTATGTTAACAAAAACAAATTTACCATGGAATGTACTTTTGAAATAAACATTTTTAAATAATTTTTAACGTACATATTTATATTACATTTTGGATGACTTCCCCAAATTGTTGTAAGCTTTAAAAACCTATATGCCCTGTTAATCTAAAACAATGAGTGTACTGTGTAAAAAGACGACAAGCAAGCGAAGCGAGAACGAAAACGACAACGACAACGAGAAGACTGAACAACAACAACAGCATCGCATCGTCGCGACGTTGTGTGGAGGAGTCAAAGCCAACAGGATGGAACCGAAAAGCAACAGTATGGAATTGATTATTGAGCGAGTGTTGGCACCGACCAGACCCACTGCAATGGGTGTTGTGCACACTCCAAACATACATACACCCACCCACCCACACATACACAGAGTAGCTTAGGTTATGGCACATTGGTATATAGTTAATATTCAAGGCCTTTGGTGCCTTGTCGCAGCTGCAATGCATTTCACATTCTGCATTGCTGTTGACAGCGGCACTGTGTAAATTGCAACTGCAAGTTGCATGCATAAATAGGCAAAATGCCACATGCCAAACCATCCCTGACCAATTCAGCCTTTGGCAGGCATTTTGCATTTTATGCATCACTATAAAATATGTATATATAAAATTCATTTATTTTATTATTTAAGAATTGAACGGGCGTCAATTTGTGTGCTCTTCTGTTCTTCTGTTATTTTTTTGGATCCAAATATGGGTGCACTTCGTATTTTCAATAATTGGAATATCAGCAGGAATCACATGAATCACTCATCAGCAATGAAAAGTGTGCAGCTGTGCTTAAAATTGTATTGATATTGTTTATTCAGATGTCTGTTTTAAGTAGTTCTATTTAAATGTAGATAAAATATATAAAAATCATAGTTAAACAGAGAAAAACAAATACGTAAAGCACCCAAGTATAGCTCGAAGTTTTTTGGTATTACCCATGATTATATTTTTGGACGGGAACCAATTTTTTTTAGCTGTGCCAAAGTTGAGTTTCAGCACCTTAACGTTTTAGAGATAAAATCGGAAATACTGTTTAAAATATCTGAGGCTTGCAATATTAATCGTTAAATAAGTTAATTTGAAATGTAGCATTATTGTAACATTCGAGAAATAATGTAGTCAACTACATATTAAATATTTGTTATGGCTTGGAGATGCGTGTCAGAAATAATTTATATTAAGGTTTACCACGCAGACAACTGCAGTAGAATTGTTCAATAGAACATTGTATCTATTTAATATTATGTCAACAATTTTCTACTTCCTTTGAATACCAATGAATATAGAGAAATGTCATTTGATGCACACTTCCATTACGGACTTTTATTGATGTTGTCAGTTTGAGAGCATCTGAAACACTAATAACAACAACAACAACAACAACAAAAGGAGATATAAAAGTGCCACAGCTGTCACACACACACACACACAACACACAAGTTGCAACACGCAATAGGAACGAAACAATTTTTTGCAGCTGACAATGAACATGAAAACCATATGGGCATGACGACGACGACGACGACAACACAACGATGTGACGAGCAAAAGGAATTGTCAATTTGGCATGTGACACACACACACAAACACACACACACACACCATATCAGCATTTTATTATCAACGTGCAACTGTCAATTAAAACTGAAGCATAGAGCAAACTGTAGTTCACAGCATGAATATGAAATGGACACACATAATTTCCCATTCAAGTTGATTGTTATTCATTTTTGCTTGTTTTTGACGACCAATAGAAACAGTAACATGAAAAATTAGTCATTCGCGATTTGGTGGCTTGGTCAACCCCCATAAGGGAGTGCAAAGCTTCAATTAATGCTCACCATATACATTTGCATATGTTGTTTGGGGGACAAACAACAACAACAACGAAGGCAACAACGAATGGACAACAAAAATAGCTGCTAACTGTGTTTAGTGATTTCAATTAACCGCAATTTTTCATACTGTTTGCGCAAGGGGGCAACTCTAACGCATGCTTTTGAGCTTATCTCTTTTGACCAACAACTATA
The DNA here is from genome assembly GCA_035044605.1 of Scaptomyza cyrtandrae. Classification (NCBI taxonomy): domain Eukaryota; kingdom Metazoa; phylum Arthropoda; class Insecta; order Diptera; family Drosophilidae; genus Scaptomyza; species Scaptomyza cyrtandrae. Next base: position 3,654,604 of record JAWNNS010000648.1, read on the forward strand.
GCATTTATATTGTGGTTGTTGGAAAATAACATTTTGCATATAACAGCAAAATATTGCACCCACAATACAACTACAAAAAGCAATGTATGAAAAATAATTAAAAAAGTTTTTTGTGACCTGCAAACTCTGTCCACGTGGACTCCATATCCATATCCTACATACAATTACATATTGCTGTTTGTATAATTGTTGTACAAATTTTCTTTTTGCGACTGAATAATTTGTCATATGTAATTGCTATGGCCTTTGATTTTGTTGACTCCAGCATTATTCTTATTGAAATCAACTGATCCAATGATTTAAGAGGGGTAAAATGTTGAAGGTGTAATCAAATATTTCATTGTTAATTGTTTAGAGGTTAATTTTGATTTTAGCACGTTTGAATTTCAGCAAAGAATTTGTATTTTAGTCATAATTTCAATTTAAATACTTCATACTTTTCATGAACTTGATTTGGATGGTTCATAGATTAGATTAAACATTCATTATAGGAGTCTTGCAGTATTTTTAGATGTTGGCTTTAGCTATTTGGAATTATTAACTATTTGATCCTTGAATGTGATTTAATAATATTTCACTTGCTTTTTTTTTGGTATCATCGAATGCAATTTGATAGAATTTTATTTAATGAAATCTAATCTGTAAATAAAAAAGCGATTTACGGACATCGAAAAGTGTTTTTCTAAACCAGTTGACAAGTATGAGCTCTCAACTTTTAGTCCACATTGTGGCAGACCAACGTACTACGTTACCTCCCACTTCAACCCTCTTCTTCGCTTAACTGACATGTGCCGAGTAACACTTTTAACATTGCTTGTATCAGTTGGCAACTTGACCAACTACTGACCACATCCACGCAAAAAAGAGTTAAAAGAGAGAGAGAGAGAGAGAGAGAGGGAGAGAGAGTGAGAGACTGACATGTGCGAGTTGAATGACCAGCGTTAACTTAATAGAAGTTGACACATGTCGCCACGCATGCAAAATGTATTCATCCAACCGCAGCGCAAACGTTGACCGCTCAACACACACTTAAGGCACGATATATTTAATATACACGCACAATCAAAGTATATGAATCAAATTTATAATATCATGTTTGATTGTTAATATTCTCCCCGCTTAGAGTAAACTGCAATAATGTTATTGTACAAAATGTAGCATAATGCATTTTTAATTTAACGGATAAAGTTTATAAATATAATTTTATTCATACTTTTATTATAAATATTAATGCCACCACTGTAAATGCGTGTGCACATGTACATATATATATAGTCTCGTTCTAAGGGTTATTTTGCTGCTCAGCGCACTTGATTTCAATTATGTGCGTGACCCATGTCTGCCCAATTAACGTGGCCAATGGCTGGTTGCCTGATTTCAATTCGTTTTAATAATACACAAACACAAACACACTCACACAAAGAAGTAAACAGTGCAGTAAAATGTTTAAAAAAATAAAGCAACAACAACAGACAGATAGACAGACAGACAGTGTATTTCCGGCCATGACTGTCTCTTGTCAATTTTGTTTTTTATTTATTTTTGTACTGCTTCTTTGCAAAGAGTCACCCCACAATTCGACTTTGAACTTTTCGGTGAAACGTAGCATGAAATTTGTTTGTTTACAATCGCCAAACTCCCCCCCCCCCCCCCCCCATAAACTGTGTTTGTGTTGCCGCTGTTTTATTGTTATTTATTGTTGTTGTTGTTATCTAATGCCGGAAATTATTGTGAGCTATGGCATCGTCCACATCATCGACAAACATCGCGCCAATCGCAGCAACTTGTGTGTAAATCCTGTTTATATAAACGTGAAATGCTTTTTTTTCCTTTTTGTACCCGTTGATTTCATGCATCGCTAACCAATATCGAAAATATTTTGTACATCAGCAACAAAAAGATTGCTGACAAGACTGAAAACAATAACGATACTAACGGCAAACAGACAATCAACAAAGGGGAATATTACATCGGATTGGTAGTCTTTAGTGAACAAATTTGACTTTTAAGGGTAACAATTTGAATCATTGATTCTAAAATGGAAAAACAAGAAAAGAGGCTCAACCTTTTTGTTTGGTCCTCCCACTTTAAATAAAACACAAAACTGTCCAACACATTTGAATCGATGTTGTAACTTAATTATAATAATTTTGGGACTGTTTCTTACGTTAATGTTTATAGAATCGATAAGAATTAAAATAATTTGATTTTCTTCATTTGTGGTTAGAAGTTAACAAATAAAAATTTGTCGTTATGATAATTCAATCTGCCCGCTAACAAGCAAAAGTAGGAGGATAAGCTGTAGGAATATAAATTAACGTACTTTTTTGCTACTAAAAATGTATCGATGCAACACTTTACCCTTTAAATAAATAAACCAAAATGATTAACAGCAACTATATTCATTTCAATAAATTAAAGTACAACTTAACTAACAATAGATTTTTTATTAGGAGCAGCGAAGCGACTATGACTTTCAATTAAAGCAAGCTTTTATCTACAAGTTCATTTGAATAGAGTTGACATTTTGAACGCGAGTTGGACACAGAAAAGTAGGCAGTCAACGACTGACTCCCTCATCTCTCTCGCTACATAGTATAAAAAGACCAATTTCAATGTTCAAGAAGTACAATAAAACAAAGTGCCATAAATAAAACGAGCCGCATTGCATTAATGGCAGTTGCAGGCAACTGCATAAAGCTGCCACGGCCAATGCACTCGAGCAATAATAACACGAGGCAGCAACAGCCGTGCAACTGCAACGCGGCCAAACAATGTGGCATAATATAAAAGCGAAAAAAAAAGTTGCCACTTCAGCTGCATACAATAATGGGTATAAATTGTGATTTCCAAGCAGCATTCAAGTGGCAAGTGCAGTCTGCAGTCAATGCGTAATGGAGTCACTGTGTGAATTTTGTGTGCGCGTGCGTATGTGTGTGTGTGTGTGTGTGTATGTGTGAGTGGGAGTGGGGGGTTCGTCTTATACACGCTTTGTTACTTGCCAACCAACTGACTAACTGGCAGTCTGTCAGTTCAGAAAGGTCCTGTGGCGCCTTCGTCAAGTTGGGTAGGGGCGTGGCAACATGCGTGTCCTCGCTTGGTTGATTGCAACAAACACACACACACACTCACGCACCGACAATGTAATCAAAATGAGGGTCCATCCCTCTACGACCAACTTGCTCATTTCAAGCGCCACGTTTAATATGCTGCTAAATGGCATTAAATGAATGTGTTGGTGCGGCTACGAAGGGGAGAAATGGAAATGAAAGAGTACTGCACTACATTTTTGATAAGCTTGTAAGAGTAAACACCTCCGACATAGCTTTCTTCGTTACCTACTCTCCGCGACGGGTATTCCAATTTTCTTATTTAGTACGTAACACAATAGATATGGGAAAGACAAAAACGATGTCAAAAAGAAAACAGAATCATAATCCGTGTTTAGATTCTAAAAGGCAAGAATGTCTGCTCCTTAGAATTGGAAAAACTTAAAACTTCCTCTAGCATTTGCATCAAATTTTGATCTTTTTTAGTCAACTTTGAGTCAATAAATAAACTAAACTATTTTCAACCAATTCAATTATTTATTTATTTTTTTGCTCAAATTAAATACTTTTAACAAAACATTTGTCATCGAAACCTTTTTCTAACTATCTTAAAATAGGATTTTGTGTAAATTACAACTTATATAATAATACTCCTTATGTAGATCTATACAAATAGAATTATGATTCGACCAAGAGTTTTAAGCTATGTTTCATGAAATTTGAAATCTATATCAATTTTATCTATCATTCATTTCGAAGTGAAGTGAATAGTGTGTGCTAGTCTGGCTTACTCCAAATTGAAGCACTTCGGTTTTTTCCCCCTTACTTTGTTGCGTGCGTGCCTGCCGAGAGTAGCTAATAAAGTTGGACAGTTTAAGACGCTAGTTTGGAATGGCTGGGCAGCAAGCAATTAAGCCATAAAGGGCACTAAATAGTGTGGGGAGAAGAGAGGAGAGTTATGTATGGCTAGAAGTTTCGCTTCTCTGCTGTTGGTCTGTGTCAACAAGTGAAGCCTGGCAACAGCGCACTTTGCACTAATCGAACTTTATGTCCTGCTCTTTGGGCAAGTTTCATGAACTTTTTGCGTACTTGGGGTTTACTTCAGTTGCACTTTATCCTGCTTGGCGCAAAGTTTTTTTTGGTAATAAATAAGAAACCTTTAAAGTGAAACCACCTTAAACATACACGGTACACATTTGAAAACTTCAAACAATATAACTTAACTTGGTCAAACATTTTTATTTGTGGTTCGTGGCACAATCAACAACACTTAAAAGTTCGACAACAGATGCTTTAAAAGGGTTCGTAATTAAGAAAGTATTAATTCTTTAGCTTTGGTTGCAATTAAATTTGGCAAAAGAGCAGAAATATATATGCAACAAAAATTGTGATTTTGCAATAATGCCGCTTTTTTGCATCATGCGAACACAGGACGTCGTTCTTGTCTCATTGAATTAATTATTTATTTCATTTGCCAACATAAGGCATTTAATTAGCATGATTTATGTTTGGCATTTCAAACGATTCGACATATTATATCAAGCTGTTGTCTAAACACATTATTTGCCCAAATGCGCGCACTCGAAAACGAGGCTAATTAAATGTAAAACATTTCTCCCACACACACACACGCTCACACACTAGCACACAAGCAGTTGTCATCAGTGTTAAGTGCATCAATCAAATGCAACAAACGGCAACAAATGTTGCCTAACAATCAACAGTTTGAGACTAGCTTAAATGCAAGTGGCTTTTGTGTAAGCTCATTAAAATGATTACACCCAAAAGCACATATGCCACGCACACACACACACACACAACCATCATTTTGCGCGACAATAGTTAAGTTTCGGTTGTTGATGCTGCACTTGTGTTTGTCTCTCAAATTGCATGCCAGTTTGCAAAACAAATCCCCATGACTTTCCCTAAAGCTTTTAATACCTCATACAGACTAACAGAATGTCCAATTGTTATACCCTCTATTATAAAGAAAGAAACTGACAGTCAAACCAATTTCTGGCTAATATATCATACGGTACCATATTTTTATTCAAAATTCTTGAAACTTGTTTCTATTTACAGCTTTAATCAAATAATTTCAATTATTGTACAAAGGTATTCCATCTTCGTCTACGCAGCGTACATAAATCTTACTAGTATTATTTTTCGTTTTCTTTTTTGTTGCAACAACAACTCTTTTTTGCCTCGTCGTTGTTACGGTCGGCCGACGATATTGTCATTGTTGTTGTGCGCGCAATAATATTAAACAATAACAACAACAATAATGTTGCATTCACAATGGGAATATGTTGTTGCAAATTTCATTGCCAGTGTCATTGTTGCAACAATATTATATATATATATATATATATATATATATATATATATATATTTGTATGTGTATAAGTATCATCTGTGGCTCAGTTTGACGCTGAGTTGCACAAACAAAACAACCATTCAACTCTTAAGGGAGTTCACTTTGAATATTTATTTTTCTGAACTTCTTGCAAATGACACCGTGCTGAAATGCTGCTGCAACTGACAATTTTACTGCACTGTGTCAGGAACGTTGCCAAATTTCAAAAGGACCTTAAGAACGAATAAATGGCGTTCAAAAATTTAAGTTATTATAAAATAAAAGAAAAGTGCTCAAATGCAAAGGTAATTTTATTTACTTAAAAAGTGTTTATAGCTTTCAGTTATTAAGTTCTTAAATATTTGGAATTCCAAATGTTTATTTTAGGAACATATTTAAGTTTAAGGCTTCAAATTAAAATTTTTTGGTCCTTTAAAATAGACCAAAACCCTTACAAAATATCACTGAAGTCCTCAATGCTTTAATTGATTTAATCGTGTAAGAAGAGTTTATTTAATTATAACATTTTCATTCAAATTTGCGACACGCCAAACTAAAAATGAAACCTTGCAACTTAATCGGCTGTGTGGTTGCAAGTAAATGGCACTCACGTTTGAAATTCGATATGTGAAAGATGGCAACATCGAAGTATTTGGGTTTTGTGTGATTCTTTCCTTAAATACTTAAAAATCGCATAAAACACGCCAGATATTTGATACATTTTAATGCAGATAATTCAGAAATTAAACAGATTTTATCTATTTATTTGATGTACTTACACAAAAATTCATTTTTTTAGTATTCCTCTAACCAAATAGTCGACGAAATTAATAACACTCGTTTCGTAGTTCAATGTAATGGTGCAAAAGGGCTTAAGGGGAAGCGCGAGTGTAAGTTTTTTCGGTTTCACCCTGAAGATTCTGCTATTTGTATAGTTTCCTTAACGAAGCACTCCCTTTAATCAGGTAAGTATTAGGTAAATAACTTTTACGGAACAAACAAATGTAATCTGCAATACGTAGCTTTTACTTTATAAAAATCAATTTGAAAAGTTGTGAACAACAAAAACGAAATGATTAACAAGCACTTGTGACAGACACAACTCAAGTGTCAAAACTGTAGTGAAATGTTATCAAACACTTTCAAGGTTGACTTAAATTGGAAGTGGCGACAAAAAAAACAAAAGTACAAAGGAATGAAGTAAGTCTTCAACTTTGGCATCATAAATAAATCATACGTATATATTTGTCTCTTTCTCTATGTGCTATACAGTTCTGTACTTTATAACAAACGCGCAAATTCTGTACTTGTGAAAGTTGTTTTGTGAGCTTTTTTCTTGCTTGTGACTTTGGTTATGAGTTTGAGTTTGAGTTTGGGTTTGGTTTTGGGATGTGGCTTACCTTCGCGCACATTCTCGTAGGCGTCCTCAACATGCGACTCCTTATAGATAATGGAGTGAAAATCAAGCTCGTCCTGTGCGGCGGCAGAGCTCTCATCCGTTGTAGTAGCGTCAGGAAGCACTGTGGTTGACGTCTCTGACTGCTGCTCGGAAGTGCTTGAGTACGTTGGGAATGTGCTTCTAGATGTTGTTTGAGATGATGTGGTGGATGTGTTTCCATCGTTTTTATTTATGAACTTTTCTCTCTTATTATCAATGGCAGTTCTGTTGTTATAGTAGTTATTGTTGTTGTTGTTGCTGTTATCCTTTGTGTTGATGGACCCCGCTGTTGTCGCCGTTGTCGCCGCTGTGAACGATGTTGTTGCGGTGGTCGTTGTCGTCGTCCGATTTGTGGGAAAATAATGTTTGGCATGTTCAACATAATAGGCATCGCGTTCCGTTATAATTTTACCCTCGAATACACCATTGTGTATGGAACCAAATACATAACTATTACGATCCCCTATCACTTCGCCCTCATAGATATGATCCGTTAAGACATCAATGGGGCCGTTGCTATCATAAAACTGTAAAAGTTTAAAATAAATATGAATAAATCGTACTTAAACTTAAAATAAGTTCAAATCTTTAGTTGTTATACTCACGTCTAACTTATCACTAAATGTATTTAAATCACGTTTTAATCTAAGATGGAAGTCTCTTCCATGTGCTGAAAACTTTAAATGTACATAATGGTCTTTGGTCACCGATCGTCGTGCTCTACTGTGACTAGCTTTAATGTTCTCATGATCATAGTTGAGTTTCTCATAGTGGGATATGTATTCGTTGAGTCGCTCACGACCTGTAAGATATTGAAAAAATAAATAATTATCCATTAGCATATTATTTTTAATAATAATAATATTCATAAAAATATTTGTTTAGAAATCATTATAAGATACATTAGTATATGTTTTAGTAAACTAACTGCAAAATATATTTTACTTTATAATTAATATAAGTTAAATTTAAAAATTTGACATTAGGTTTTTTTTAACAACAATTCTCTTCAGTTTAAATAAATTAATTTTGTATCATTTAAATGTTTAACATCATTTTTTTGAAATCTTGATCTTATTATATGAAATCTATCAAGTTAGATTTCTTTACACATAAGAAAACCCGTATCAACTTTTGAAGAAAACTATCAATATTAAACAAACAAAAACTATCTGCATTTGGTAATCAAGAACCTTTATAGAAGTTTTCAGCTCCTCTAGTCTCTTAGGACATACAAATGGACAGACAGTTGAACAGGAATAATAAACTAACGTACGGATATATTTCATAATAGAACTATATCGATTTTCGATAAGCTTACAATTTATTAGTTGATGCAACAACTCTAAGTTCTTGAGTTTATTTTGAAAACTTATTTTTGTTCAATTATCAGTAAGGATTGTTGCTGTCACAATTGCGTATAAGTATGCATGTAAGTATGTTTTCAAGTGTGTAAAGCTGCTACATAACACTCCATTAGCCAATTGGCCACGCCCAAACTGACGATAGAAGAGAACGAGAACGAGGGACAAGCGACAACAAACTGGCAGCAACCAAATGCACATCAACTAATGCATGTATGAGCAAGTGTGTGTGTGTGTGTGAGAGAGTATTTGTGAATGCATTAAAAATGTTGCACAAGCTGCTGGCAAAGTAGAATAAGCAAGCTTGAAGTGTGTGTGTGAGTGCGTTGTGTCGTCGTCGTCGTCTGGCATTTCTGGTTTGGTTTCCAGTCCATCTGCCAAAATAAATATGTTTGCGTCAGGCACAAGTTCCACTCTGGTACTTTTACACTTGCACTTTAAGTTCGACAGGGCATGCCCTGGCTACGCCCACAAATGAACGAGTACTCCGAGCAATAGTAAAATGCATAACAAGAAAATGCATTGCATACACACAGGCGCCAATGCCAATACTCAAACACAGAGTGTTTCGCCAAAAGGCAGTCTTGGCCCACTTTGGCAACTATTAAATGCTATGAAACGTTAAAGGTATTAGCCGAATCAGCAAACGAAGCGCACGAAAAATCAACTCAAATGGCTATGAAATGCAGCAACGTTAGGTTTTTCCAGATTTCTGATGTTGTTGTTGTTGTTGCTGTTGTTGTTGTTATTGTTGTTCAATGTTGGGCAACTGCAATAACTTTGCAACGTTTACATTTTTAAAATGTTTGTGTGTGTGTGGGTGTGTGTCTCAATTGGAAGGTAGGATGCAGAATCCAGATGGCAACGTTGACGTTGCATTTCAATTTCCGGTTTCAATTAATTTGATATTATGTATAGCCGATTTAAGTTGGGATTGAGGGATTCGAATTGGAAATGAGTTTTCCCAAGATTGATCGTTAACCGACGATGTTTTTTATGTGATTTAAATAAGCTACTCTCATTTGTCAAAACGTAAAGAAAGTGTTACAAATGTTATGTACACAAATGTGGTAAGGAAGAAGAAAAGAAAAAAGCTTCACATTGAATTAATGAATAAATATTAACGATTAAAACTTGTTTTTATAACATGATTAAGTGATAATAAAATAATTGTTGTATTTTATTTTAACACTTTATTAATTGTTGCAAATAATTGAAATGAAAATACTTTTGAAGCTTTTATTGCTTTAGCTTTAAAGTGTTTTAAATCATTCATTCATTTATTGGACATTAATTAAACCTTTTTATTGGAATATATTGATTTTTTATTAAATTTTAATTAAAATAAATAACAAAGACTGCGGTTTTTTATACCCTGATCCCAATAAAAATGGGAAAAAAGGGTATAATGGTTTTGTGCAAAATTTTTGAGACGGCGTTTGATACATTTAACAAAATAATAACAATCTATGAAATTTTTTATTGAAATCGGTTAAAAAACACCGGAGATATGGGACATTGAAGTTGTGTATGCAAAATATAGTATGCGCGTGCACACCCACACACATACTTGCAAGTACTAGCTGTACGCGTAAAGTATAGGGATCAGGGTACCGTCTAGTCGGGATGTCTCGACTAGAGCCTTCTTACTTGCTTTATAGTTAAGTTGTAAGTTGGGGTAGAAAATGTTTATCGCTTGTTATTATTTTCTTTCTAATAATAAAGCTTACTGAACACATTTCAAACAGTATTTTATTAATCTGTTTTCACACAATAGTTCGCTTTTGCCAAGATATTTTAAGAATTATTGTTTTTATGATACTTTGTATATTTTTATACCCTGATCCCATTAAAAATGGGAAAAAAGGGTATCATGAAGTTGTGCAAAAGTATGTAACAGGCAGAAGGAAGCATCTCCGACCCCATAAAGTATATATATTCTTTATCAGCATCAACAGTCGAGTCGATATAGCCATGTCCGTCTGTCCGTCTGTCCGTCTGTATGTATGAACGCGTCGATCTCAGAGACTATAAGAGCTAGAGACTCCAGATTTGGAACTTAAGCTCGCCTAATCCCTAGGCAGTACAAGTTTGTTTTCGATTTTCGATAACTCATCCCGTTTCCGATATACACATGTGATCGATAACAATAAAATCTTGAATTTGAAAAAACTTTAAATGGCATTTTAATTATTAATCAAAATAATAACAATCTGTGAAATTTTTATTAAAATCGGTTAAGAAACACCGGAGATATGGAACCTTGAAGTATGAGTATGCAGTACGCAGTATGGTCGTACACACACGCACAAATACTTGCAAGCACTGATTGTACGCGTAAAATATAGGGATCAGGGTATCGTCTAGTCGGGATTTCTCGACTAGAGCCTTCTTACTTGGTTCTTTTTTGCGTCTGCATTTTCCATGAAAACACAAATTCACTTCACTTCAAATAAAATTAGCTTCAGCCTAAGCAAAACTGTTGAACGAAACCAAATGCCACAAATATTTGCAGCATACTTAACAGTTGCTCGACTAGGCAACAGAGACCGAAACCACATCAAATCGGCACACATATCGGCAAGGATAAGCAAAGTAAATACAAATGAAAAATTGACACAGACTGACAGCTGAGGTGGCAGGAAACTGTATCAGGCTTAAAAGCAAACAAAGTTCATTAGACCCAGCATTCACAATAACAACAACAATAATAAAAACAACAACTTCATATAACTACAACAATTTATTTATCAAGCCAAAAAGTTTCGGCAATATTGAAACCAAAACAGCAGTGATGAAGAGAAAGATAAGAAGGTTAATTGCGTTCAAAAAACCGCAAAATCGATAGTTAAACGAAAATAAAGTCAGAAGAGTTGCGGTCAGCACAGATACAAGATACACATACAAATACACACACATATATATATGTATTTGTATATATTCACACACATATACATTTATAGAAAAGAGCAAACGACAAGCATTGGACATTTATTTGGGTTGAGCGAGGAATTTTAATTACTTAAAACTGTTCAAAATAAATGAAAATTGCGAGAAAAAAAAAAAAAACTGTGAAACGTGAGGATGGAGGACAGCGAAGCACAGGAGAAAATTAACGCCGAATATTACGCACCCTTATACGCAAATTGTATAAAATAATGCTAATGGATAATATAATATATAGTTTGTAATTGTAGAACATGTTTTGGAAAGTAATTTAAATGCCCTTCGAAAAGTAAGACGATTTTTGTAAAGCCCTTTAATACCTTGAGTCCCGATTTATTTGACTTGTCTTAGCACATTGAGCGTATTTATACAAAATACATATACATATAAACAAGTTAATGAACACAAAATTGATTAATATAAGCAAACATAAGATAAATTTTAATAACTTTGAGCAGTGTGCAACTTTTCAAATCGATGACGAGCCTCATTCACCAACAAATAGCGATATAAAAATAAACAAAAGTTGAAAATTTGAAAAAAATACAAAATTTAACAAACCATTTTCAAGTTGAATTTCTTTGAGTTTCGTTTGATAATTTTATTAATCCAACGAATTTCTTGAGCACAAAAATGTTTGAAAAGAATATATTGTTCATTATATATTTGGCCTTGACCACATCATCATCGTACTTAAGCCCAACAAGTAAATGCTACAAGTGAAACCATTTATCATCAAATCAACAAAACTAACCTGACCACAAACACATATCCCATTTCGGAACTCACACTTGCTGCCTACTTCCCATGGCGAAGAAGCTTAGTTTTTTTGTGGTTTTGCCATTTGTGCTTGGAGCAAGTGCCAGCTGCACATTTGGCCCACATAAGAAACGAGCTGAAAACGACTTTCGCTATTTGCTGTTGCGAGGCAAAGAAATTGAATATGGCAAAGCGATTGACCAACATTGGATCCAAGTAGATAAGAAAACAAAAAATATACAACAACAACTGCAAACAGCCATGGCCGACTTTTACGGCAAAAAAAAAAAAACAAAAACAAAATTTTACTTTTTCTTCTTTTCTTTTTGTTCTCTTTTATATGACGATTTTCTTTTCTCGTTTTCATTTGGCCTGTAGCTGGCGTTTTGGCGAAGTTGTAACTCATCGATAATAGAAAGAAAAACTATTAAGAAGCCAGAAACCAGTTGGGCAGATATCTTGGAAAGCAATCGTTGAGTTGGCCAAAAACCGGTGGGCCAACATGCTTTCTTCCTCAACACTCTTGCCTTTTCTGCTTTCTGATTTAAAACTAGTCGCTTTGGCCACCGGCTGCTGTGCAGTTGATTGAAAAATGTTTAATCAGCTGCCGCCTTCAACTACAACAAACTGTTGCAGTGAAATATGTGCAACGCATTCGTACATTCGACTCTTAGGGCCATTAATATATTCTTAGCTTTTATTGCATGGCAACTTTAAGGCAGACCAAATAGTAAGAACATATATAATCCGTAGGCTATCTCTAAAGTGGTTTCATTAGTTGCTTACAAATCGTTTTGATACTTTAAAATAATACAAAGATTAAATAAAAACACAGTATATCCCAGTCGGTGCTCACTTTCGCCTGAAACTCCCTTTTACTTATATTTTTGCATGCCTCACTTGCAATTGCGTTCAGCACAAAACTGTTGATGTGTCTTTGGTGACCGCCCAATCGATCCATGTCGTTTTGTGTCAAGCGAAACGAGCGTTTAATGCCACCACTGTACCGTATCTCGTGTCCGTTGCTGTGCTCGTTTTATCCATTTTTAAATGCACATGTCACATACTCAGCATCCACCTACCCTACCCTACCCACCCATACTCAATGATGATTAAATTTGGTTGCAGTAGTTTGGCATAAAATGGACTTAAATGCGCTCAAGTTGAATATATTAAGCATTTGGTCAGCGAGTTTTGGATGGTTAAATGCTCATTTTGATTGATTGGTTTAAGTCTGTCAGTGTGTGTGTGTGTGTGTGTGTGTGTATCTCTGTGTGTGTGTGCAATCTCGTTAAGCTGATTTCACTTTGCCTGTATTTTGCTGGTGCACTTTTCTAGTACGCCACGTTTTAGATAAGACTACCCCAAAAACCCATGCATTGAAAATCCCTTTTCTTTGGGCTTTCGGGCTTGGAAGTTGATGGATGATGTGGCCATTTGGGATTGGGGCTGTGGTGTGCCATTTATTGCTTGCGTTTTAGCAATTTTAAACGCTTTTTATGCTTATATTTCTATTTTTGATGCCTGTATCTAAATAAGCTTACGGCCTTTGCAAGTTTCCATTAAAGTACTAAATGCCATTTTGAAGCAAAATAATAACCGAAAGAACTTACTTACTTCGTTAGGTAAAATGGGTTAAGGTTAAATTGAATTATCATCTTCAGTTCGGAAATAATTTCAAATTTAATAATTTTAAAAATCCTTTGTTTGCGTAAAGCTAAGACGATAAAATATTTATTTCAATATCTTTCAACGATTGAATTAGCTTCTGCTTTGTTAAACGTGATGACAATCATCAAAGGATTCCAGCAATTCGGTTTGAGAGAGTAATGAGTGCTTCATATAAAGCTTGACAACGAACTAAAACCAGAACTCAAAAATTATCAGCGTATTCTTTGTCTTGTTTTACTTTCATATTCTTATATCTGTAAATAAGCTCTTGTGCATTATGTGAGCATCAATGTATACACAATATAATAGTATTTCAACTGAAAGACTAAACGTCGAGCATCTTGTTAAGGACAGTGCAAAAAGCTTCTCTCAAAGTAACTCACCGACTATTTTTGTATGTTTCGCTGCAGTTTGCAAAAGCTTATGGAATAAACCTCATCTGGGCTGACAGGCTCCTAACGTACTTTGAGCCTTTAACACTCCCCACAACAAAATGTGCTAAAGAAAGAGGGGCGTTCTGACCGCAGCAGCAGTCGCTGAGAATTTGACGTCGCTGCTGCACAAAACCGCACGAAAGGTTGTCAAATAAAATCCAAGAAAAGTGCAATAAATCACGTTCCTCTGCAATCATTTTATCAACGCAGAACTTAAAAAACAAAGTAGAAACAAAAAATCTTGTCTAACAAAAAATGAAAATCAATAAAAAAAAAAACATCAAGAGCAAAAAAAAATAAAAAATATATGGGGAGTTTCCCTCAACAACATTTCAGAAAATTGAACAAAAACAATTATTTGATGCCATTACAATTTCTATAATTCATAAATGCTTAAGACGTAGTGGAATTTGAGCATTTTTCGTCTCTTTTTTGTATTCAAACACAATTCGCTAGTAATTTATATTCCATCTATTCCTTTTTTGCTTTTTGTGTGTTTTTCATTTTCATTTTCAATTCAATTGCGGTTTATTTTCAATTTGGTTTTCGAGCTGCGCAACGACTTAACTTTTTGTTGTTGTTGACATTTGTATTTTATTTGCAGAAAAAAGGCCACTGAAAACAACCAATCAGATGAAAATATATATATATATATATAATATTCCATCAAGTTCAGCATTTCGGGAAATGAAAATGAATCAATTGATTGCTGCGTTTCCATCGCACTCGCATATTCATTCTGCTTTTACCTTCCATTCTTTTTTTTTTATTATTGTGAAGCGATTTACATGCAAATTGATGGAGCTGTCGAACTTACGCACGTGCTCGATAATTGAAGTACAATTTGAAAGCGCTCAAATCGACCTTGGAGCCGCTGAAAGAAGGAGAACAACACTAAATTGGTCGGAAAAGTTTTCATTAATTGCAGCTTTAGGTTAGTTTAGATCGTCTTGAGGCACTTAAATTCAAAGAAAATTGTTTGGGTGCGTCACAAAGATTTTAATCTTTAAGGACAACCCTTTTGAACACATACGTTGGGGAATTTTTAATATGGCCTTGCAATAAACTGGCAAATTGTGTGCAAGAAAATAACATGTTGACATTGTTTGCACTTCGGAGTTTGCTGCATATAAAAGTTCAGTACAGCTACACAATAGCAACACACCTCTCCTGTAAAAGTTAGGATGTGTTTCTTTGTTGGGTTGTGTGTGTGTTTGTGTGGCTGTGTTGCTGTGGGGCTGTGTGTGTGTGTGTGTAAAGTGCATAATTTGAAAAACCCTCTGGTTGGAAAGCGAACAGCGAAAGCAAATTGCAAACTTCCCAGGCAGCATGAGACGTAAGCAACTAACAAAAGATTTTAAATGTGCATGTTGTACTTTTATATACTACATACATATCTTTTATATATATATATATATATATATATATATATATATATATATATAAAAGTACAAATACATATATGCATATATGTGTATAGAGGGGGTGAGGGAACTGCCTTTTATAAACATTTATCCACTTTCACAGAATTGCTTTCAAGCTCATCATCTACTTGCACTGATTTAACTTTTATTTTCGCTTTTTCCGCATAATTTGTGTGGGTGTATGTATGAACGGAACGGAACGGAACGGAACGGAACGTTGCTCCCAACTGTTCTGTTTCTGTCTGTATATCTCTCTCTTGCTTTCTCTCTCTCTCCTTCTGTTTCACTCAGGCAGCGGCTGTTGGGCAAGCAAAGCGCATTAAGTCTTTAGCTTAAAGGCAAGAGCAACAACACAAAATACATACACGCTGAGAAAACAAACAGACAGCTGTAATAGCAGCAATTACAACATCAAAGCGTATTACATGCCATACACTGTTAAAAAAAAAACAATTACGTTCTCGTAATTAAACACTATACAAGTGTAAAACTCTTTTGGAATAATGCCAATGTTGAATTAATTCAGTTGAAATATCTTTTACTTAAGCTTAATTGTAATATAACTATTTTGTTGAGATGATGTGTAATGAGTTTTTCCTTAAACGACGGATAAATTAATGCAAGGCGTTTGATTTTTGATTACTTTATTTCATTTTTTTGTATTGTTACAGTTTTTGATAAGTTGATTTTTAAGATTCGTTTGCCTGAAATAGTTCTAAAGAGGTTTTACTAATTATAATTTAGAAAATTATAATTATAATTAACAAGTTGCGTTTTAGAATGAAAAAAGGTCAACGAAGCTTTAACAGCGAATAAAGAATAAACGCAGCAGAAATGATAATGAACTTTTAAAGAAATGATATATCATTTTAGTGCAGTCGACCTCTTCTACTCCAAACAGGTTAAACCTTTGTAGGTTTTCAAGTTATGTATTAATAACCTCTCAGTTTTTTAAAGCATTTTTGGTTTGTTGTATTGGCGTTAAGCGTACAATCCTCATTTTTCAATGTCTCTTGTCGTTTATCAAACTAACAGTTGTTTTGCACTTTTATAAATTTTAATTGCGTATTCACAATGGATGCTTTTGTTTGGCCTTAAGAAGCCGGACTGACTGCGGTTGGGCACTTGTGTACCCATTCCCGCTGATTTTATAACCAAACATTTATTCGTTTGCTCCATTTTTATTTAGCTCAAAGTAGAGACTATTTGTAATATAGATTGCTTTTGCCCAAAAAAAATAATTAACGTACTTAGAAGACAATTTCTATGGAAATCTACTTATAATAATAATAATATTTGTAAGCCAGCAGTTTCTGTCAAGGTTTAATCTGAAATACAAGTTCATGTAAGCCAACATTTTTGAACCGTGTACGCACATACACATATCACACTTACACACACACACACACAACACTTGTTCAGTGTGCACAATGCCAGAGACAAAGACACATTAGCAGCTGCTGTTGTATCTAGTTGTGGGCATTTCCCCAGCTTGTTTTTGTACGGCGCTTTAGCCTCAAAAGGGGTAGCAAAGATAACCTCAAACTACTGCAACACCAAATAGCCACACATGTGTTGTAGCTTTCTCAGTATGGCTTTTTTTTTGGGAAAAGCCCTATTTGTTCGAAGCTTAAGTCTAAAATCCAAAAGCGAATGCCTAAGCTTCTCTAGCAAGTGACAGCACAGCTGTACTGGGAGCTACATACGAATATAAATAAGTCCCAAGACAGCGACACAAAGCAGCAGCAGCTTCGTTTACTTGGTCATTTATTAAAGGCACAACATTAGCCCAGTTAATTAATCGGCAACAGCTAGTTTAACTTTAAGAAATAGTCTTAAAGTGAAATTATTTAATACAAATTTGTGGAACACATAAAGAAAGAACATATATGTGAATATATATATTTAACTTTTCTCTCTCTTTTGATATTATTATATTTTATTGATGCGGTCTGTATTTGCTGATTGCTTTATTAAATACCTCCCTTTACTTGTATTATCATTTTTTTTTTTATATATATGTATTTAGCCTTTTATATTGTTTACCGAAAAATAATGAAGTTCACATAAAATATTCACTACTTGCTGGTTGCCACATAAATATCTAAATTAAAATGAACCCAACAACGATTCCAGTTGCCGTCAGAGGTTAATCAGCTTAAAAAAATAAAAATAAGTAAAGCCACAAACAGTTTAGCACGAAGCAATAAAAAAGCGTCTGAACAAGATTAAAAGGTTATCAGCTCAAATCGTTAGAGCTTAAGCTACAACTTTTACAGAAGTTTCCTTTTGGTGAACCACGAAAGGATTTACCTCTTATTGATAACACAGGTCTGCAATAACAAGCTGTTTTAGATTTATGATTTATGGATCAGGATTCTTAGAAAGCGGGCTTCTGTGGGCTTTCAGTATGTTTTGTTTTCAACCTATCCTGACGTGCAACAATCATCTACGTGAACTTAAATTAAAGCTTTAATCGTGTACTCTTCAAACGTCAAATATATTAACATTTTATCAAAAAGTAGGGCTAAAAATAAGACTAGTTTTTCAGGTACATACATTTTGGTATTTTTTATGTACAGGACAATCTAGTTTTATTTTCAACATCTTGAAAAATATTTCATACTTTTGAAGTCTGACGAATATGGGTCAGATAAGAATAGGAAGAAGAAAAACACACTTTAAACCCTTAAAATAGCCGTTTTTGGAGTCTTCAACCATTTTTCTCAACATCCTTAAGTGATTCGCAAAATTTAATCGATGTCGCATTTAGCGCACAAAAATACCTAGAGAACATTTCTCAAACACAAAACAACTTTCAGAAAAAATCTATTTTTTGCAGAAGCTGTTTTCTCCTTGATCAGATTATAAAAGATTCAAAATAAACTGTATTATAATATTTTCAAAACCAAACAACCTTTGATTAAAATTGGTTGGGCTGTACGAAATTAAGAAAAAAAGGAAAAAATATTATGTAAAATATGATCATTCGTTTTATAAACTCAATTTATAACACTTAAGTTTACGAATATACAAATTTTTAGAAACAATTTAGAAACGCTTCTCACACAAAAGATTTGTTGAATTGTGTTTATTAGAGTTATGTTGTAAAATAAATACATTATTTTGTATTTATATACATGCTCACAAAAATTATGCATAATCCATTTGTATTTTCAAAATGGAGTATTCGCTGCATAATTGGATTTAATGCCAGCAGCAATGAAGTTAATGCTGAAAAAAATACTTATTTTGCATGTGTGAAATCCATTTTGGGGTCTTACACATAAGTGTGTGTGTGTGTAAGTCTGCACACAGACTGATGTACATTTACCACTGCCCTGAGTGTATGTGCGAGTGTGTGCGGCTGTCAGACAACATATTTCTAGAATTTATGACAGGCTGAGAAGGGGCGAGGGGAACGAGGGAGAACGAGCATTTTGTGGCACCCCTTCGGTCGACAGTGTTTAAGACTTGTTTATGCTTGTTGTTTTGGCTACTGCTGGTTGTGGTGCTCCTTCTGTTTTAGCCAAAAATTCATTTTGAAATTATGTTTTGTAGAAGCAGACAGAATGCAGCAACTCCCATTGCCAACTGATGCTACAATTTTGGGGCTTTTTCCTTTTTGCTGTTTGATAACAAAATTAGATATCAGCATACGAAAAAAAACTTTTGCTAAAGTACATAAAAAATGAGCAGAGCAATCAGCGGATTATGCGGCGTATGAATAATGAGTGCTGGCTGCCACTACGTATGCATAATGTTCTATGCCCTCCATCACATCACATCACATCACATCATGTCTGCGTCGAACATTTAAAAGCATTTTTTGGCGTATCGCTGGTTTAGTTAATAACCCGCTCAAGCGTTGCGTATCTGAGTGTGTGAAATTGGAAATTGGAGCTCTGCTGCCTGATGGTGGATAGAGTGGCGTGTGGGCGTGTTTAGCCGGATGGGGCGTGCAAGTAGAGCCGCACCAGCGGTAGCATGCGAATTAGGCGGTTAACTGTGAATTTTCTATGCAGCAGAGTGTGCGAAAGGGGAGGGGTTTGGCTGAAAGCATTTTGCCATTAGGCTCAGGCTGTCAATTTGCATACGCATATATGGCTGAAGCATTTTCAACTTCAGTTCAATTTACGTATTAACAACTGACACGCGGCACACAACAGTTCACATGACTTTAATAAAATGCTCTGAAGTTGCTTACGATTAATCGCTAGCACCAAAAACGGTTATGCATTAGGATTGTGAGAACGTTCAACTTTACTAACTACCACTACATTACTTTACTACATTACATTAATACATTACATTAATACATTACATTATTATATTACATTATTACATAACATTATTAATTTCATTAAAGTAACTGGGTAGGGATAACGTGAAATTAGCAAAAGCAATCTCATTGATAATTGTTCAAATAAAATTTCGATTTTTCTTTCTGTTGTTGCAGCAGTTGGTTTTTATGGTTAATAAATTCGGAATTAGAGGAAAATGGCTACAAAAATTTCTCATAAAAGCAAAGAAAACAAACAAGTAAGAAGGCTCTAGTCGAGAAAGCCCGACTAGACGATACCCTGTACCCTATACTTAACGCGTACGCGTATGTACGCACATACTACATACTCCATACTCAACTTCAATGTTCCATATCTCCGGTGTTTCTCAGCTGATTTTAATAATATTTTCACGGACTTTCATTGTTTAGTTTGATAATTCAAATGCCATCTCAAAGTTTTCAAAATTCAAGATTTTGTTTTTATCGATCCCATGTGTATATCGGAAACGGGATGAGTTATCGAAAATCGAAACATGAACTTGTACTGCCTAGGGATTAGGCGAGCCTAAGTTCCAAATCTGGAGTCTCTAGCTTTTATAGTCTCTGAGTTCGACTCGTTCATACATACGGACAGACGGACATGGCTATATCGGCTCGACTGTTGATGCTGATCAAGAATATATATACTTTATGGGGTCGGAGATGCTTCCTCCTGTTACATACTTTTGCACAAAACCATTATATCATTTTTTTCCATTTTTAATGGGTTCAGGGTATAAAAAGGCTATATTGGTTTTGTTGTAAACGATTCGCGTAATATTGAAGATATGGGACCGGTCAATAAGTAACGGAGATAAGGTGTTTAAAATCAAAACTTTGGAACATCAACAATTTTACCATACTTTGTGGATCATAGCTCCAAAACTAGGTTAATATGAGCATTTAAAAAAAAATTATTTTTAAGGTTCCACAGGTTTCGTGCGATTCTCTGCTGCAGATTTCGAAAAAGTAGTTGCGAGATAATTGAATCTAAAGTTCTGGCAACTGTTCATTTTTAATAGATTTGAAAATTGAACTTTATTTCTTTATGGAAATTAGCTTTCAAACACTAGAAACTTGGTTCAAAGGTCGCCAAGATGGGGTAGAAACGTGGTAAAAACGCATAACAAAGTATAAACCATTATATTAAAAAAAAAACTTGTTTGAAAAAGTTTAATATGTCAATTCAGATGTACGTTTTAAGTACATAAGTAGAGAAATGTTTATATAAAACATTATGTCCTTAGTACGCAATTGACGTTAAACCAACAAATTGTTATAATACTGCAGCTGTTACATATTTGCCTTGCTTCACAAATAATTACCATATTAAATTAAGTCGAGTTACGCAAAACTTTGTCCGGCATTGGCTGCCAAAATAATCAAGACAAAGTTGAGCGCCTTGCACCGTAAAAGGCTGCATATCGAGAGATAACGCCACAGGACAGCCGGAGTGCGAGTGCTAGTTTTATAAACCAGCCAATAATCTGACAGAAACTAAACTTAAACCAAACCCAAGGCACCAATCGGTCTGGCTCGAAGTGAAGCGAACAACAACAACTGCAGGCAAGTTGGCGACAAAAGTCAAGGCAAAATAAAGTAAAGCGACACATACAGACAGACAGACAGACAGCTCTCCGGGGCTGTGCCACAAATCCGGGGAGCCTCAAAGCAGGCAATAGAAAAGTTTTTAGCCTTGTAATGCATTACAAGCAATTTCACTCGCTACTTGCCACTCAGACCATTGCTCAACTTTTCGTTCGAAAAGTTTAGTATAATGCAATGCGAGATGCAACTTAAAATCGTGGCATCGTCGCAACTGTGTGAACTAAATAGGGCAAAAGAAAATACAATTTTGCCAAGTAGGCGCTTCATAACTGGGTCAGCAAAGTAGTCAGCGAAGTATCTATCTATACAGATAGTTAATATTTTATTCAACTATATTCGATTTGGAGCGTTTGAATATAAGTAATAGCTAATTTGATTTGGAAACTCATAAATATTTTTATACTTTTTTGAGATATACGTTGTTATGTTGTATCTTTTTTTCACACAGGACATTGTTCATTGGAAGTTTTCATTAGGGGGAGAAAAACATAGCGTGTTTTGAAAATTTTTTGTTCAAATCTTTACTGCCATCAAAACTTATATCATTTCAGATCTTAATACATGTTTTTAATTAAGGAATTAAGGATATATATATAATATTAAATTTTTTTTTCCAGATAAGCTAATCAATTTTGATGCTTTCTGCTTTAAATGCATTGAATTAAAGCTAAAATTGTTTGCTGTGTAAAAAGCTTGTCATTATGTTATTGTTTTAACAATTGCTATTGTTTTCAAGCGGGGTTGAGTGGGTTTGAGGATTGTCGGGGAACATTCTACATGTTTATTATATTGAATTTATGTTGTGCTTTGTATGCAAGTGACGTTTGGGCGCAAAACAAATGACAAACCCAAAAACCCCATTCTCTAAACGAAGCCCAACCAGTTAAAATTGCGAATAAAATGGAAATGTTGGCGGCTTTTGCAGTTTGTCCTTTTCGTGGTTTTTCTGCGTTTGTGTGCGTGTGTGGTTTTCAGTGAGTATCACGTATGTGTTATTCGTATTGTCAACGCTATTCGGGTCCCTCCACTTAATTTTAGGTCACAAAATAGGGGCGGAAAGCAACTCCTTCTACTACGCTGCCCATTGACCGAGATTTCGCAATTTCCATGAATTTGAAGGCTGTGAAAATGAGATTACATATTGATTACTGACAATTTGATATTTATTCGGAGCCTTAAATGCACTATTTGTTTATTTTTGAATTTTGTTGGGTTTTTTGATCGGCGAAGATACATAAGATACTCTTAACATTAAATATATTTCTGTTAGTCCTGGCCTTATCGAGCACTTTTGACTAAAACATTCTTACTAGCTAAAGTTAATATTTGTATAATAATCATTTATGTATTTTCATTAAGATGTACACACGTAAATGTATCATTCATCTAGACTTTTGCACGTACTCGAAAACAAAAGATATTAAAACTAATTAAATGAATGAATAATACTTTATGCTGTCAGCTTGCAAACTAACAGAAAAGCACAAATTTCATTTGAAACAAATCTAACCAAATAGCTTAATCCAACAGCAATCAGCAAGAATGAGCAAGGCTAAAGACTTTCCTGAGATGCAAGATCCCAATGATGAAATGGAAAATGCCACAACAACAGATGCGAATACAAACGCATGCAAATAACAAGAAAACAAACGGAAATAACAGCAATTGATTTAATTTAGCAGATATTATTTTGCACAATTTATCCAACAAGTATTTGATACGGTCTAAGAAGCTGTACGAAATGCAAATAGCCCAAAAACAAATATGGCTGAGACAATAATAAAGTCAACAAATAACAACAACACGAACGATAACAAAAATATGTTGCCAGACACAAGGACAAAGCTTAAATTGACATTAACAAAAGCGTTGAACAACAATCGATTTGAACTGTCTTGATATTACCCTTTGCTATTTATTGTTGAATTTGCTAAGCTTCAGGCCAAGCAAATACAAACTGTGGCCTTTACTTAGTATCTGTTATCAATATTTAATGAATTTCTCTACAGCAATGAGAAATAATGAACACAATCAACAGCACGACAAAACACCAATCAAATAAATCCTAAGGGATTTGCAAATAAAATTAATTACATTTTTTTTATCCAGCTATATTGTAATTCCTATTTGAATAAATAATTTATTTTCTCATCTTAACATTACATTCTTGCACTCTCATCACTTGTGTGCAATACGCTTAATTTTACGAGTGAGACTCTTCATCGATTTATAAAGTTTCAGACTCTTCAAAATTATTAAAATTTATCTTATGTTTTTTTTTAATAAATCAATCTTATGTTCATTTACTTGTCTTTTAAACAAAATTGTATTTTGGTTATGTTTTAAAGTAAAATTAAATACGCTTAATGTTTAACAAAAAGTTAATTGCAAATACAATAATTTGAATGTCCATGCCATAGAATATTTGAGATATTTTAACCAATTTAAATACGTTTTTCCAAGTTAAATGCTTATTAAATTTTATAATATTTTCTTTCTAAGCTTTTTTTTATTTAATTGCATGTACATTCTTTTTAATTAATGTTAACATTATTAAATTCTACACTTAAGCGAATGATGTTTTTGTGGCTGACAGGCACAGAAGTGTTGCAGAATTCAGCTCACATGGAAAGGTTAAAAGATATCGATGTTATATCGTATATCGATATAAGAATAGTCCCTTCTTTAGCTTAAGCGTGTTCAGCTCACTTCCGTTTTAGAATTTAATCAGCACTTGGGATAAACAATTTGGGATAAATATGAAAAACCAGTTATAAACAGATAAATCATAAGCTATATTACTTGGTACATATACATATATACACAACATAGTTTCTCATACGCCACGTTGGACACGTACTTACGTAGATTGTGCGCGTTTATATGTGTGCTCCTGTTTGGACAACAGGATGAATAGCTATTAAAATGACGTGAACGAGTGGGGATGACACAGCGACATAATCATTTTGATTGTATATGTTTTTTACGACTATTTTGTTGAAAATATTTTTAACGATTGTTTGACAGCATCATTAAAACATATAAATATATATATATATAAAAAATAATATATCATATATACAGATATATATATATAAGATTATGTCGCTGTGTCATCCCCACTCGTTCACGTCATTTTAATAGCTATTCATCCTGTTGTCCAAACAGGAGCACACATATAAATGCGCACAATCTACGTAAGTACGTGTCCAACGCGGCGTATGAAAAACTCTGTTGCGTCAGGATTAGCACATCATCAGAGGCAACAGCGTCTGTCTGGAACTTCTGGACGAAGTTTGGCATAACAAAAATTTCTATTTATGCAAAATATATAAGTAAATATATTTGCCAGTTTCAGCTCGAAGAACCTTCAACCTTCAACCTTTTCCTTTTTCCGTTCTGTTGCAAATGCGGGTCAGTAGTTTGTTTGTTGGGGGAAGGATATGGAAGAAGAAAAACTAAAAGTAAAATAAAATAAGGCGCACAAACAAGTAAAAATAATCATAAATTGTTAACAAAACACACGCCTCTTTTGCAATAGAAACAGGACACTCTTGTGTGCCCCCACGCCCACGCCCCCGCACTCACCCTAACCCCACCCAAAACCGTACGCAACGCCATTTAAAGCCACTTTAACCCCTTGAACTGAAGCGAACGATTTGGGTTTCTGGTTCTGGTTCTGGTTCAGTTTTTCGGTTTTTGTAGCCACCCGTGCACTTTGTTTATTTTCTAACAATACAAACCGCAGCGAAAAGGGCGTGGGAGCAGCGAAACGGGGGATGGGGAAATGGCCAAACAGACACAGTTAGCGACCACACACAGACACATCTAAGCTGCGAGTTTAACTTATGGATTATGGGCGTGACCCGTGCAGAATGTGGAGATACCAGAGATACGAAAATGTTGCCTACATTTGGGCGTCGTACAAACCTAAATAACATACAACACAAATCCGCCACAGGCAACAACCAATTGACATTAGCATACATGTATATATGTGTTTGTATGTGTGTGTGTGTATCTAAGTCAGATATCTTTTAAGTTTTTTACGTAAACATACACAATCTTTGTAATTGGCAGATAAGTACGGTAAACACTTTAAATAATTTTCCATGGTAATGGATTAAAATCACTATATTAGGGGTTTGATTCTATTTTATGTTGGGCTTTAGTCAAATCCAATATAATCTATAAGCTTTTAGTAATACGCACAAAATCAAACCGAACTAAAAGCAAAATTAAAGCTCCGAACAACATGGCGTATAATTAAAGTCAAGCCACTTCAAATTGCGAAAAATTAAAAGTGGAAGAAAAATTGTGCCTATTAAAAACGAGTAGGCGAGTGAAAATTAAAAAGCGTGCAGTTAAAAAGTGACCAAGAAAATCGTCGTTTTCTTAACTAAAAGATAGCAGCCATAAAGTAATTTTAAATGTCGACTGGAACAAAGCGTAAACTCAGCTGACCAAAGCACCGAAAGAACGCTTTACACACACATTTAATGGGCGTTCGGGCGGCGAGAAAAACTCGTTAACAGCACTGGTCACAAAAGAACTCAACGGCAACTGAGGTCCTGAATAGCGTACAGCATAAGAGAAAAGGTAGCAAAATTGGATAAAAAACACACACAGACACAACAACAAAAAAAAAGCAAGTAAGAACGATTTTGTCGAAAAAACTCGAATAAAAGATACCCTAAGCCCTAGATATAACGCGTAGATTATTGTTTGTATGCATGCGTATATAGAAAATGACTGCACTAGTGCGCTAATGCATGATGACTTAACTTCAAACATTAATAAGTCTGGTTGTTTTCAACCGTTTCCAATAAAAAATTCCCGTTATCAAAATTAAAAATTAAACTGTTATCGATTACAGGAAGAATAATCGACGGGTTTATACAAACAGACGAAGGACGGACGTATGGACAGACATGGCTATATCGAATCGGCTGTTGATGCCTATTACATACTTTTACTTAATACCATTATACCCTTTTTACACATATTCAATGGGTTCAGGGTATAAAAAAAAGAAGATAATTTTTATTTGAAAGGAGCTTAATTGGGGTAAAGGAAGGTAGGTTGGGTTTTTTAGACGGTCAATGGGCGCCCTATTGTGTGCAAGAGCTGTCAACGCGAGGCTGTTGGGCGAACGCCAATCATTCAATTGATTAGTTTGATTTTAGCGTTACGCTATTTCCGTAATCATTGGAGCTGTAATAGAGGAGCGACCACTCGAATGGACAGCGCATATATTCGTAGACAATGGCGTTGGACGAATGGCACAAGGCTAGAGAGAAACAACTGGTGTGGCAGTAATTGGGCACAGGCTCCGGATGTTGGCCGAGACCGTAACAATTATGAACACGGACACGGAGACTCCAACGAAACGTAACCAGCACTAATTGCTCGACTAGTAAGCATTTGGCTATTCAGGTTTTTTCATTTCTACCCTAACTATCCTTTTACTTGTTTGTGTTGAGAGAGTAGTCATGTTTGAATATTGATTTAATTATTTGAAAATTCGAAGCATTGAAAATTAATAGTAATGAATAAATTATTTAAGGAAATACTCCACCTCGTTAGCTAAGCAACATTTATAATGAGCTGCAAACCTAAGTAAAATAATATTTAATTAGTGCCAATGTAGTAGACATTAACCATTACTAAAGGAAGATTTAAATAATTATGATGCTTGTTGATTTCAGTGAAATGCGAATTGATAAATATGCATATGTATGTACACATATATGTGTGTGTATGGTTTATTTGTGTATTGAGGTATCTGTTTTGACAACTCTGACAGGCAGCACAACCAAAAATCGATCAAAGGCAGTGAAGCAAACACTTAAGTCAAACATACTTGACGTTTACCTTATTTATTATTTAGTATTGACGTCTAGATATCAGGATGGGTTTGTAAAATGCCTCACTTGGCAAATAATATACAATTGATTGGTGAAAATGAAATAGTCCGAGACTTGCGTAGGTGTAAGGCCAGGTGTTGGGTCAGCATTCAGTAATGCAAGCTAATAAGCCATGAATAGATCCCTCCAATACAAACAATGATTGCCGCAACTACATTAGGGCTGTATGCTGTACAGTTAATATTTCTGTTTGATATTTGATGCTTGCTATTTGTCTGTTACACGTAATAAGAGACATTAAGTTGACAACAATAATAACTTAAACTAACTTATTGCCCTATTTTTTGCGTTTTTATTATATTTGTACCCCAGAACAAGCAATTTATTTGACATGAAAGAAAAGAAAATTAGTTAGTCAAAAAGTGTAATTATCTTATTTTAAATACATTTAAGTTATTATTAACTAATCGAAATCGTTTCGATTAGTTTTTTCGTTTTTCGTTGTGCAAGTAAAAATATCAACAAACCTTTGCCTTTGTTTAAGTGTTCAAAGCTGGAACAGGGAAAACGTCTTTTTAATTTGACAATTTTTGAGTTACATTTAAGTGGCACAAAAGTGCAAAGTTTTTGTGGCAGCCTTAGCCACTCGGTTGGAAGTGGCAGCTGCTGCAAAGATATTTAATAGTTGCACTTTAAAACATTTGTAAGCCAGGTCGAACAACAAGCCAAACGGCACAAACTTTAACTACTTGCACAACTATGTTGCTGTTGGCATCAGACAGAAACCAGCAAGCGGCAAGCAGCAGCAACAATGTGACATGCAACAAATGTTTTGAGCGAAAATCACATCTCTGAAAAAAAAGCTAGAAATGCCTTTCAATCACAGTGAGTCTCAAGGCATGCAAACTATGCCAAAAAGGATCTTCAGCTGCATTTGATACCAGTCAGGCAAATTCTTTTACAATTGAAAACAAAAAACATATGCGAACAGGATAAAAAATGACTGAAATGTTCACTCTGCAGTAAACAGGGAACGAAAAATTAGATGATAACATGAAACTTTTCTCTATTTGCTTGTTTTAACTATTTTTTGTTGTTCTTCTTTTCTAAAACAAACAAAAAAAACAACAAAAGCATAGAAAAACAACATTTCAGAAGAAAAAAAAATGAAGCGATCGATGCACATGAATAAAGTTTTAAATGTGCCCGAGTGAGGGAAAAGTTTTGTTTTGTTTAACTCAACTATTACTATTTTTCTTTGCTCTGCATAGTTGCAGCTGGACGACAGTGTTGAACAACGCAACGTTATGCAAAATACTATTCGGGTATTCGCAAGAAAAAACACGAAAGGCAGGAAATAAAATTGTTGTTTTGCCATGAACACCGAAATAAAACGAGAACTTATTATATAAAAAAAAAAGAAGTCCTTTTTTTTTTTGTTTTAAAATTTTATTTTTAAAACCTACTACTGGTACCGACCTACTCCGAGGTTATAAGATATTGGAATGGCAATAGAAAAAAAAAAACAAACAAAAAATATTTAATGAACCAAAATAAAACAAGGGGGTCCAATGGTCTTTGTTTACTACCAAAAACAACCATCTTAACTTTTTTTCTTTCGAAAAGAAAAATATAAGAAAAAGAATAAGCTCCAAGCACACAAGAAGAAAAGATGCATGCAAGTAGAAAATGAGAAAATTTATTTTTTGCTCTTGGCCAGTCGGGAGTTCGTTAAGTTGTGGATGACATTTCAAACGTGTGAGCCAACTGTCAAAATTGTGTCGCACAATTGAACTGTCAAACTTTGCTAATTGCTAACCGGACTTGCGGCTAATTGAAAAATTTCAAAAATGTACACACAAAAGTTCGTCTATACGAACAAGTATATATATATACAAAATAATATCTAAAACCCATTTATAGAATAAATAGGGGCAGGTAGTTATTTACTTTAGACTTCCTATTTAATTTTATCGTATTCTTCCTTCGTGGAGCTCGCTTGCTTTATCCATCACTCTTTGATAGTCATGCATCTTTAATAAGCTTAAAAAGCAATAAAAAACAATTAATGAAACATTTCGTGTTTCACTTCTGTCCAACCTTGCTCTACGTCAGTACAAATGTTGAAAAAAAGGAATGTAGACAATCGAATAAAGGAAATAAAAGCTATTGACTTTTGAAAAAAAATGTGGTTTGGTCTTGCGGCTTTATTTAAATCTGACTAAAAAAGGTTTCATGATACAGGTTTGTTAATTTAAACATAGACATCGACTTTTATAAAGTCGTTCTGAGAAAACCGTGCGAAAATTTAAAAAAAAAATTAATAGTTATCAGATAAAAAATCTGTAACTTAGCCGACGCTTAGATGGGCTCTCAAACTACACGGCGAAAGATACCGAATCGAAGCAACGATTTTTGTTAGTTTGAAATTGAGCTTGCATCAGGCATTTGAACCCAGAGCCATAAAATTAATGTTAAAGTACACAGCACTGACCTGCATTTCCAGCAGCTAACTGTGTAAAGTGATTCGAAACTAAAATGAAGTCGCAACGGAAATGAATAAAACTGGAAGTAGCAAAGCAAAAGGCAATTTGAGAACAGTGCTGGCGGGGGCAAAAGCCAAACCGTGCAAAAGTAAGCAAACTAAGCCATACATACAAACAAAGAAACCAAGAAACAAGTTTTGGCCACTCTACTCGTATGCCGTGTACCGCTCATTGGTAAACAAATTTCAAAGTAAAAATGTAGTTCGCAACGCACGAGTAGCGCCCACATAGAGACGAGACAATAATAACAAGAACAACGAAAACTCATAGAAAGTAACAGAAAACTTCCTTGGCCTGCCGAATATTCAATACCTTTTCTAACGTAAACAACAAACAAACTTAAAACACTTTAGAACACTATTGAATATGAATCTGATCGGATCTTAAAGATTTTTTTCACTTGGAATTCTTTTCATGTACTTAGTAAGAAAGAGTTATTTCCATTCCAGGTATAAAACAATGCAATGCACAATTAATAGGAGAAACAAAATACCCAATGAGAGGGCAAACCGAATTGGGAAATGAAAGACAACTTGACGTTGAGTTGATTTCATGATTAAGTTACCCATATCGATTTCCTTTTCAACCGACTTTATGATGATGAAAATGGAAGCCGCATGAACTGAGCTGAGCCTGCGGTTGTCAAACACTCAACTCTATTTGTGTCCCTCTGTCTATGTCGCGAATGACTCACAAAGTTCGATGAGTCGGCGCCATTGTCGCCTCATTCAAAACAATGGCTGGCGTCTAATGCCCAAAGAAAGGTTGCAAAACATGAATAAGTTGTGCTGGGAATATAATTGTCGGATAGCAGCTTGGATTTGCTGCTCCCTTCACACAAGTTGGGTTAACAAATAAATAAAGTACGCAACCACAGCGACGAGTTAAGTTGGCACAGTGGTGCAAATTGATGTTGCTAGATGATATGCTTGATTATTATATTCTTATTTGTTGGAGCTTTATTTTATTCCGCGAACTAAATATGCCGAGAACTAATTTAGTATTAGCTGCCAATAAGTCACAAAGAAATAAAAGTTAATTAAATAGGTCAAACTCAGATTTCGCTGAGCAGGAAAAACAAAAAAAAAATAATACCTTGTCTCAAAGAGAGCGTTGGGAAAATAAAGAATTAAGTATAAGGCACCTTTTACCTTTACAAAATGACTCATATTATTGTATTAAATATAATATTTGTAATTTTTTTTCGATCTTTACTTGAGTAATCTCAATTCACTAATGGAAAAAAAATAATAATAATCAGCCTGGAATCATGTGGAACAGTTGACATTTATGTAAGATTAATACTATCCATAGAATATTTATTCAACAAAATAAACAAATTTAAATATATATAAATATTCTTTTAAGTATATATGAACTAGGTCGTTTCTTTTTTTTTTGGTTGAGCTGCATGTGAACGTAAGTGTTAATCGGCTTAACAGACAAATAAGCAACAGCGGGAAGCTCATCTTCTTATATCATCTGTTCGCCAACCCTTTTAGTAACTGAGCAAAAGCTGACGTTTAAATAACGCACTATCAGATACAACCAGCGACAAACCGCTCCTCTGTCTGACTATGTATGAAAGTGTTTGTGTTTGAGTATATTTCATATCAAATGGCGTATTCATATTCCTATTGGCAATATATGCCAAAAACACACATACACAAAGCTTGTGTCGCTGGTTTTGTTAGTTTGCCTTTTTGGGGGCACAACAGAATATGTGTCAAATACATACACATCTAAGCGCATGTTTGTATATATATAGAGAAACTATTATTTTTGCACTCTGCACATAAATTCATAATGTCAAAATAAATGGTGCTGGCAGCAGCAAAGACGAGTCGAAATTGAACACATAAATTATTCATTTATATTTTAAACACTGTACTCATTGCACTTAAAAAATATTTTTGGAGAACTTTAAGCAAATTAAATCAGACAGATAAGGATATATATATTTTGTTAAGCTTATGTTTGTTAGTAGCGAGATTTTGTTTGTTTTGAATTATATTGATTTAATGGTAAACTTAAAAAAATGTATAAAATTTATTAATGTATATTAAATAAAATGAAAAAAATATCATAATAAGAAAAAATTTTAAGGATTTTATATTCCGTTGCACATATGTAAGCTATGTATATGAACAAATGTAAGTTATGTATAAGTTGAAAATTAAAATCTTTCTTTTTCTTTCTTATTAAAACAAGACGATCTAAGTTAATTTTCTCCAAATATGCATACAATACATATTTGTTGCTTGTTTACATTTGTTGAAAAAAACCTTTTAGTTATTTCACATACAGATCAATAAAGATCTCATTAATCATTTGGAAAACTATGGACAAAGCCTACAGTCGAAATATAAAGCATAAACTAAATGTACAGAATGTATCACATATGTTATTGAACAAAAATCATTTGTATGTATGAATACATAAATAAATATAAATGTATGTAAGTATAAATAGCATACTATCCAAACGGCAACCCAAACAACAATCAGATATCGAATCTTTCTTTCGCTTTCGCTTTCTCTATCATTTCTTTTTTGTTGCGAAAATGGTAATTAAATCATTTATTTAAGTATTCATGTTGAAGCTCTTTGTATTGACTCAATTGCCACAGGACGCATCTGCAAGAGTTAGTGTGAGTAATTAATAAATAATTCTCATTTGTACTATGTGTTATTTGTATTCAATGACAAATTGCTGTTTGCCCACCCGTTTGTCTTTTGGGACTTGTTTGTGATGTTGGTGATTTAATTGGATAGATTTTCTCCACCGATCAGACCCCATACTTTTGAATGAGTAATACAAATATAATTGTATACTTTTCACTTTTTTCAAGCAAAGTAATTTTATGAAGAAGTGAAAGTTTGGTGCTTTTAGGAACTTAAACTTAATTTTTACTATTTGCTATTTACCAATAAAGCTTCGGTTTGACTTCAACCAACTTGGATTCCAGTAAGAATCCAAACGGAACATAATCATTAGAAACTAATGGATAATGTATGATTGTGTAATTGGATCTTAAACATAAAGTATTACAATTTTGCAAATATTGTTGTCGACGACTAAAAATCGATATATACACAT
This sequence comes from Scaptomyza cyrtandrae, assembly GCA_035044605.1. NCBI lineage: Eukaryota > Metazoa > Arthropoda > Insecta > Diptera > Drosophilidae > Scaptomyza > Scaptomyza cyrtandrae. Next base: position 3,687,490 of record JAWNNS010000648.1, read on the forward strand.
ATTTTCCAAACAATTGTTAGGCAGCTGTGCACTAAGAATATATTGGTTACGCCCTTTCTCCTACTTAGATATCTATCTCTTAACCGCGAACTAAGAAAACTTTAAAGTTAATTATTTCATTACTTAGATAATTAATAATCATTTAAATAAGAAAAGTAGCTTAATACGCTGCCATCAATTTCGAGTCACAAAGCGCAGGAAATGGCTCCGCAGTTTCAAGGTAGAAAATTTGTTTGAGACTCAGCAAAATATGCCTTAAGCTGGTTGATTTTGGCAACATTAGTTTCATTGTCTTTTCCATTTATCTAATCATTTTTTTGATTTTAATGCGGCTCGATAACTAGCTTTAACCGAATTGTTTTTTCTTTGATCGTACAGAGGCTGCAAAACTTTATAACAAAATGATTTCATATGAAATTTTTAATGGAAATATTAATAAATTATTTTCAAGTATATAAACATGTCGCATATTTTAGGGAAAACATTTTCTTTCATGTAACTGCATTTATATTAAGACAAGTAAGTGCAGTAAGCACCCTGGTAAATTTCGAGAAAATCCTTTATGTTATTTGACTATTCCAAAGATGCTGAACCATCATAGTGGATTTTTAATAACCTCACATACTTAACAATTCATTGTTATGCCATTGAAACTAAGCCAGCTTTATCAGTTGGAATTAATTAGTTTAAAATTCTGTTACTGATTTAAAATGGACAAACATACATTAATTACAAGCTAAAAAAACCGTCAAAAAATTAACCAAAAAAAATAGTACACTTTGTTGTTCTTTGCTGTTCACTGAACATCTTTTGTGTCAAACAAAAAACTATTAATAGTCCTGCAAATTGGATTCAAATTCCTAACTACACCTCGCATTGGCTTTTAGCCAATACACAAAACCAATTCACTTCCCAAATCCAACTTACTCCCAGTTCCAATTCCAGTTCACATATGGCTTAAGAGCGAGTCTTATAAACCTCAAGAAGCAGCATTGAAAAAAACAAAAGTAGAAGGAAAAGAGCGGTAAAGGAAACAAGGATACCCGAAATAGAGTTGCAGTTGAGCAAATAACAAAAAAAAAAAAATAATAATAATAATGCTATAAATAAACAACAGAAATAAAGTGAGCTTACGAACGTAAAAGCAGAACGATGCAACGCTGCAACGCGCTCCTAAAAATAGTGCAATTTTCCCCCGACAGTCGCCGCTCGAACGCTAGTTAGCAAAGGAGCTTATGTGTGTGTTTGACTTGGTACATCAAAATAAGTACACAGACATTTGAATATATGTATGTGTGAAGAACGCTGTACAAAGCTGCTTTGGTCAGGTAACAAATGTTAATGCAATTTGTTTAAGGGCCATGCGTGAAAATTGTAATGAGCATGGATGGAGAAAAGTGAAAGCGTTTTGCACTGAATGCACCAAAAAAGAACGAGCAAAGGGGACAAGCGCAGGAACGAGCCAAGGCGATAAGATTTTTTATACCCTGAACCCATTAAAAATGGTTAAAAAGGGTATAATGGTTTTGTGCAAAAGTATGTAACAGGCATAAGGAAGCATTTCCGACCCCATAAAGTATATATATTCTTTATCAGCATCAACAGCCGAGTCGATATTGCCATGTCCGTCTGTTTGTCTGTCCGTATGTAAGAACGCGTCGATCTCAGAGACTATAAGAGCTAGAGACTCCAGATTTGAAACATAAGCTCGCCTAATCCCTAGGCAGTACATGTTTGTTTTCGATTTTCGATAACTTTTCCCGTTTCCGATATACACATGTGATCGATAACAAAAAAAATATTGAATTTGTTTTTAGACGGCATTTGAAACATTTGACAAAATAATGTCAATATGTGAAATTTTTATTGAAATTGGATGAGAATATTGAAGTTGTGTATGCAGTATGAAGTATGTGCGTACATACACACACGCACATACTTGCAAGCACTGACTGTACGCGTAAAGTATAGGGTTTAGGGTATCGTCTAGTCGGGATTTCTCGACTAGAGCCTTCTTACTTGTTTTTTTTTTTTTTAAATATGTAGTGTTTAGTTTGTAAAGATTTAAAAGTAATGCAAATATTCAATCCCAATTCTCTCTACGATAATATGCTTAGGAATCCAAAGTTTGGATCGTTTACTCTATGATCAAAAAGAAATCGACGATAACTTTCTATATGTCGAGCAAAAAAACCTATTTTTGATAGGTACAAGGTATGAAAACGAATATGGAGCAAGTGCAAACAATTGTAAACTGTCGTCATGGCAATGCCACATGCCACATGCCAATGGCAATTGCCAACGGTCGTTCCCCTTTTCTTATTGCTTATCCCTGCCGCATGGAAAACGAAAAGTGTGGTTCTACAAACACAAATTGAAAGGCAGATCTCTCTCTCGCTCTCTCTTTTCCTCTTTCTCATTGTTATGTGGGTTTCTCTGGTAAGGGGCGTGGCCCACATTCGCTGTTCTTGGCGCACAGGCATTTTATTGCAGGTTTTTGGGGCGTGAATTGCAAGAATGCCAGCTGCCAATTGTTTAAGGAATTATGCGGGATGCTGGCCAACAAGTTATATAAAAATCTGAATCCAACCACAAATCACTGCAAGCATTGCTATTAGCTATATTTAGATGAAAATCCAAGTCTTTTTCTAACCGAATTATTCACATACATGATATCTGATTTTTTTAAACGGAGAATCAGTATTTGTTGCCATTTTTGTTTATATATATATATATATTTTTTTTATTTTTTTTGCTTTTAACAATCAAATATGATCTGATCTAAGTTACCTTTTACCTTATCCTAACACTTAATATCTTCTTGGGCTTTTTTATATTTTTTTCTTTTTTTCACATTGTTTTTTTATATTAAAATAATTATAAATATTATGTTTCATTTATAATTATTTTATGAAATAATTTAATTGTCTTTTATAATATTTTGTTTACTTACTTGTTTGGTAAGAGAATAAAAATAAACCCACTAAGTACTTGCAGTAATTAATTTCGGTAAGCCGTTTCAATTACACGATTCGAATATAATAATTCCATTGCGAAACACGTAAAGAGCAAAGCTTTCAATTTACTTGTTCATACATACAATAAAACACATCAACACACATCAACCGCTGTTAGTTAAAGAAGCTGCTTAGTCAACAATTTGCTGTGGCGCACACTTGCAGTTAAACTATTGCCCACCTCTCTCTCTTTCACTACACTACAACAAGGCAACTTGAGGCGTGTTGCTTGCTTGCTTCTTATTTTTCTTAGTTTCATAGAACCCTTTGCCCTGGCCCCAAGCTTTTCCTGTTTGCCAGCCATTTTGTAGGCAGTCTTTTGGCTTTTGGCCAGGCAGGCGCTGAATGCGCGTTGGCCTTTATCTGCCTTGCATATCAAATGGCCACACGATGAAGATGAAGCTGACGACAAACGTTCTAAACAAAAACACCAAGAAGAAGGAGCAGGACAGCACTTTGTGTCATTTCTTTTGCAACATCTTGATAATGACCAGTGACCCCAATACGAGCAGCAACACATGCCTATCGTCTAACACACTTTCACTTCCTGTGCCTGAATGCTTGCAAACGTGAAAAAATAAATCTCTCACACACACCGAGAGAGAGAGAGAGAGAGAGAGACAAACATACCACATTCTGTTGGCAACACTTTCGTTTTGGAGTCGGGGCTGAGGTAACAATTTGCTTTTAATGCACATTTTTCACACTAAACACGTGCATAAATCATAAGACTCTTCCGTGCAGCGCCCAACTTTTGCTCAAGGCTAACGTAGGAACAACATTGCCAGCAGCAATGCTCCAACTTCACAGCTCGGGCTCCAAGCATCTGCTTCAGTTGCTGTTCTTGGTGTGTAATGTCACCTGCACATTGAGGGCAGCAGCAACAGCAGCAGCAGCTCGACTTTGCCTGCTATGCAAAATGCATCAAATAATAATACATAATGCAGCAGGCAGCTGCAGGACACTTGTCCTGATTATGGCCTGTGCCATTGGTGTAGTGTCGACCAAAAGCAACCACCAACACTACGACAACCACAGCAACAGCAAGAGCAGCAGCAGTAGTAGCTGTTGCAACGTTGCAGCTGCTGCACTTGCATTTGTTCTATCCCATTCTTCTGTCTGGTTCTTGTCTGTTTGTCCTGGCAAACATTTGTTTTGACTGCCGCCTCGACACAAAATGGGGTAGCTGTGTTCGTTTCTGTTCTGTTATGTTATGTTATGTTATGTTTATGTGCATATGCCATTAAAATTTATGTCGAGGCACATACATTAAATTTTGCCATGGATCCCCTCTCCCTTCATATGTATCTTTTCCCACGCCTTTCCCCCTAGAGATGTGGACTATGTTGGTTGCTGTTGATGTGCTTATCATCATATTTATGCGAGCATGTTGTTGTTAATTAGCTCATAGTTGTTTAGATGACTGCATTGTGCCTCCAGCTGACGAAACGTGTCAGGCGCAGGGGTTCAACTAAATGAGCTTTACGATATGCTCATCATGATGAGACATCTAATGCTTACGGCTTTAACACTTGAGAGCTTAATGATAGTAATTGCTGTATTTTCAATCAACATTGTTTGGTGTAATTGATATATTATGAATATTTAGGGTATCCAAAACGTTAGTTCAAGACAAAATCTGCCAAAACAAAAAAAAAACAAGCAGTTAACCCGATAAGCCGATAAGAAAACTGAATAATTAAATTTATAATAATATTTTAGTTCAACATGTGGACAATAATTTTATTGTTATTGGAAAATCTCAATTTTGTTTTTCCGAGTATAATTCCCAATTCCTATGTCATTCTTTACGTTTGTTTTACTTGAAACACAAAATTATGAAGAAAAATTCTAAAATAAATAACCGAACAAATTTCATATATATTTTTAGATAATATATATACCAAATGAAAATGAAAATTTATTATTTAATAATCAAGTTATTCAAATGTTTGTCAAGGGCAAAGAAAATCATTCAAGCGCACCAAGTATATTTATTCCTAATCGATCTAAGATATCGTTGATTTCAAAATGGAAATTTATATTCTCATTCACCATACATCGATGTACACATAGTATAGATAGTAATAACGACTTAAATTCTCTTGAATTTAGCATTAACTAAACTTCATATATCCCATAAAGAAGTATTCTACAAAAGAGTTTTCCATCTTTAAAAAGAAAAGAAAAGAGTTTTTCTAACAGTATAAAATGGTTTCAAACGTTTTAATTCTTTTAATTCAGTTTGACACACATATATATTTCCAGAATTGTAACATTTTGCAATCTATACATTTTTTTGTTCTATGCAACTTCTTATTATATTTTTTTTTTAACTTTTCCTTTATCCATAGCTTTCGGTATAAAAACAATTTTTCGCATGTTGACAACTCCTTAGAGACATAGAGGGATGGAGGGAGAGTGGGAAGAAGGGAAAACGAAAGCCTCAAGCATTTTAATTTTCTTTTTGCTCACGCTAAGAGAAACCTAATTAGTTAGAATCTTAAGCAAACACATTTTCGCCTGCTGCCTGCTTTTAGAAGCTAAATTTTTGTGCTTGAACGGTAAAAATAATGACCAAACAGTTGTCGTGCCAGCTTGGCTAAGCACTTAAAACTTTAGTTAGCCATCCTGTGGATGGACAATACACGAGAGATGGCGAGAAGAGAAAGAGAGAGAGAGAGAAGAGCTGTGGGAGGTGGCTTCAAACCATTACACATGCGAGTACGAGTAACTTTAGGTTGGAGAAGACAGTGTTGGATACACTCTGAAATAATTAAAGACATTAGCTATTAAGTAATCTTAAAAATTAATCAGCAGCAAGACAGAAGCCCAAGCACATTGTAATGCCAATTATTGGCTAAATCAACTGAAGACACAAGACAAAGCAGGCAGAGTGGTTTGTTAGTGGATGTTTTGGGTGGTGTGATATAGAAGCGTAACGTACTGCTAACCCAATTAGCACTTAACACATGACAGCACCAGCAGCAGCCGGAAGGCGACAGGCAGTCGTCTAGGTAAATAAATGGCAAACAACAGATCAATTGATGGTTGGAGCACGTGTCCCAAAAGCTTCAACGTTACGTTAAATGTTTTTTCAAAATACTCCAAAGAAATCACCCAACCATTCATTTTGCCTGCAACCATAGCTTGCGGGGCAAAAGGCGGATAGCGACTTTCAATTTTCAGGCAGCCAGCCAAAAAGGCAGTCGTCAGCGTAAATGGCAACCAGAGGCAGCAGGAAACTAGCACAAGGACGTGTGCCACACTCATACACATACACATACACATACACACACTACATCTTAAGCCATACACACGCATGCAAGCACAGCAAAAGCTCAAGCTCATGCCCACTATGTAGAGGAATCTCATTCTCTGGCCACTTTTGAAGCACTTCTTCTTCTTCACTCTCATTATATCTTTCTCGCTCTCGCTCTCGCTCTATTTCTCTTCGAATGCAGTGCAAAAATCTCGAGCGCTCAAGTAGCGTACGTGATATGCGCGTAATCAATATTTACACAGAACTTTCCTGAGCGAGAATATGTGCCGAAAATAAAAATGTTAGACAAAAGTTTTTATTTTTGCAATTGGCAGACAATACGGTACATACATATAGAATATGCGTTTTAATATTAGATTGCGTCTGGGTCTAAGCTCGTATCTTATGGCATCTTAAGAAACGTATTTTATCACCTCAAAGTTAAATTAGGTTTTGTGAGCCTTTCGTTTGTCAATTGACAATCGAATAGAAGGCCAAAAAGATTTGGATTATTTTGAAATTTACTAATGGAAAGATTAACAAAGCTTTATGGATAGATTTTGTCTCTTTTTCTTATCTAACAACACTCAACACGCGTAAAATAGAATAAATAAAATAAATTAAAAGTCCACAAAAAATAAAGAAGCCTTACCGTTAGCTAGAAAGGGTAAATAAAATAATATTTCTTCTCATCTTTGCAGTATAATTGGAAATTAAAGAAACAGTTAGGTAAAATATTTAATTTCTAATTAAGCCTTCTTTTACAAAGCTTATCGGGACAATCGCTTTCGAAAGTTTGGTTAATTAAGTTCAACTCTCTAAATATAATCAATAACAAAATAAATAGGATTCAACATTATGAAAAAACAAGTAAGAAGGCTCTAGTCGAGAAATCCTGACTAGACGATACCCTGAACCCAGTAATCTACGCGTACAGTCAGTGCTTGCAAGTATGTGTGTGTGTGTATGTACGCACATACTGCATACTGCATTCTCAACTTCAATGTTCCATATTTCTATCTTGCTTAATGTTTCAAACGCCGTCTCAAAGTTTTCCAAATTCAATATTTTGTTGTTATCGATCCCATGTGTATATCGGAAACGGGATGAGAAAATGCCTAGGGATTAGGCGAGCTTAAGTTCCAAATCTGGAGTCTCTAGCTCTTATAGTCTCTGAGATCGCTTTCATACATACGGACGGACAGACGGACATGGCTATATCGACTCGGCTGCCGATGCTGATCAAGAATATATATACCTTATGGGGTCGGAGATGCTTCCTTCAGCCTGTTACATACTTTTGCACAAAACCATTATAACCGGTTTTACCCATTTTAATGGGTTCAGGGTATAATAATACTAAATATAATAGAACGAATATTTTTCTTTGTTTAAGAGTTTTAAAATATATATATATAAAGATCAATCAAATTATCTTTGAGGCAATCACTTACCATTAAACAACGTGATTCGCGTTTTCACAACATTCAACAAATTAAGCATTTGAAAACGGATAAGTGAAAGCTTGAATTTGGATTATCTACGAAACTTAAACTATCAATAATATTATTGCCTTAACGGTAGCAACGACTGCCTTTGCCAAGGATACGTATTGAATTTTGATTTTTGGCTCAGTCAAGCAGCCAGGCAGCTCAAAGCGTGCAAGAGGGAGAGTCAGCCAGACAGACGGCGAGGTGGAGGCAAAGAGAGAGAGAGAGAGAGAGAGAGAGAGAGAGAGAGAGAGAGAGAGAGAGAGAGGAGGAAGAGAGCAGAAAATGCGTTTAAGTGAAAAGGGGAGCCGTTATTTGAATCTTGAGTTGCTAGTCTTATGTGGAAAAACTTGAGCCAACCAAGGCGAAAATCAAGCGGAAAATGTTTGTCGTGAAAATCATTTATTGGCAGGCAGCTGTCAGCCGCATGAACAAAACGCTGCTCAAACAACGAAAACAATAGCCGAGAAAGCTGCTCAAAGACGCCCGCCAAATACGGTCAAAGTTGGTAACATAAATAAATATTTAGACATAGTTGAAGGATAGGGCAATTTTAAGATGAAAACATTACATCATCCCATATACTATATATAAGAAATTGTGTGGCTCATCTGAAAGTTTTTGACACAAAATATGAAGACACAATAATTTATAAAGAGGATTGTACTTCCACAATTTAGGTTTTTCTATGACTAAATAATAATTCGGTTTGATTTAAGTCCATTTTATTACAATTTCAATTGCTTTTGAAATAAAATTGGCAATTCAACAATTATAGTTATCAATAATTATTGATCAATTACAATTGATTGTTATTTACATTTCGTATTGTTAAGCATCCTCTTTGAAATGTCCTTTGCAAATGTACCAGAAGAATGTCCAATTAGAACTTTTACAAACACTTTGCACCGTTGGCAAGTCACAAAGGGTGCAGCTGTCAAAGTTTTTAATTGAAAAAATACTTGTAGGGTGTAGCTAAAACTTTGCTGTCATATGCACTTAGAGTGTGCACTTGCCATTTGCCACTTGGAGGGGCAAGAATTTTTTCAATTGAGAAACTTTGCGGATTTGAGTTTCAATCAACTTCAATATATAATTATGCCACTATACAATGTACATATGCTAATATGTTATATTTAGAAAACTTACAGAAAATGTTATTATCATATTAGTAACTCATCTGAGAATGCTGTTATATGCACTTAGAGTGTGCACTTGCCATTTGCCACTTGGAGGGGCAAGAATTTTCTCAATTGAGAAACTTTGCGGATTTGAGTTTCAATCAACTTCAATATATAATTATGCCACTATACAATGTACATGTGCTAATATGTTATATCTAGAAAACTTACAGAAAATGTTATTATCATATTAGTAACTCATCTGAGAATTTCTGTCATGAACTCGATTCATAGCAAGCAAAACTTTCAGAAAACTAACAACCGGCTGCGAAAACTATTCTGTTTGCTTTTTCGACTCTCGTGATGACGTTTCAGAGGTTTTACGGGGTTGAATGAATGTAGATAAAAAACCGAAAAGTTTACTGCGATGGTTTCAACATATTGCAAACGTTGTTGTTGCCACCTTTTTGGCAAAACACAACCAACAAAAACATCAACAAGCGCCCACGAAATACAAAACAATTTGAATGAATCAACTACGGGCAAGGGGAATCCAAAACTTTTTCATCATACCAACAAAGCGACTGACAACGAGTCAACAATGATGATTACTAACTCCTCGACGGCTGTTGGCCATAAACACATACAAACACACAGTTGTTTGATAGTGCAAGCCAAGGCTCTATGGAACAGAAAACTTTTGCTCGAAACTAATAAGCTTTGAAAATATCATAAAGACCTGGCAGACCATTGCCCAAAGAAATAGGGCTAATGGCTCAAAGTTTTTACAATGACATCAGCAACTGTGGCAGCATAAAGTTTGCAAAAATTGTTGCAATCTATGTATTTTATTGACACGAATTTAATTTGGGGATAGTAAAAGAGTCTCTTCAACTTAGAAAGGGCTAAACTTATAAATAACTTGAGTAGCTGTAATTATCGCTTGTTATTCAAATGAGCCTTGACGAAAACTCTACTTTAAAGCAAAATTCATCTTGCGAAAAATAAAAGTTTATAAAGAACAAGAGGATACTAAATAAAGTTAATAAAGAATTGGCTACCACATTTTTGATGCAGACATTTGCCAACGTCTTTTATTAAGCTGTAAAATTATTTTTTTTTAATGTGTTACATTTCATTTGTTTATATTTTGTATTTTCGGCTCGTATTAAATGTTATTTCGCAACGACTAAAAATCATATTTTATCCAAAAATGAAATTGCAACAAAATTTCTTAATAAGTCCCTTCAAACTTTTGCACAAGAGTGTTTTGCTAACTTGGTTAAATCTTTACAGCCCTTGCTAAATTTCACTGAATATTAGAAAGTAGTAAGAAAAATATTAACATATAGCCTGGCCAGATCCTAAACCACACCACACTCTTGACCTCATCCACATTCGCATCAGATGTAGCCAAGTGCTAAATTGGTTTGCAACACTTGAAAAGTTTATGCAATGCTCAAGTGTATCATAAATTGCCGCCAGTTGGAGGCGGACACAGTTTTGAGCGAGGTTTGTAATTAAAAGTAGTCGCGACTTTCCCTCCCCAAAAAATCATTATAAACTTCTTTTGCAGTAGCAGTTTGTCTGATTTAAGGCAAATTGCAGTCCTGGAGCTGTAAAGCCACTTGAGCTAATCACAGAATATTTCTGCCCAGTAAAACTTTTCTTGTTGATGGCCCACAAAAAGTGGCAACAACTTCTCGCCGGTAAAGCGAATGCAATCTGCCTTTTCAAAGCGCAGCAGGAACAGCTCAGAGCAACAGCTTACAAGTTGTTGTCATGCAGCGAAAGGCATACTGAAACCGTCAACATAACACGCAAATTAGTTTTTAATTAATTTTTGAGCACTAACTTTTTACACAGCTAGATACACAGATGGCTGCCAAGTCCCACCTGCAAACAAGATCTACTGGAAAGTTTAACTATCGTTGCTGACACAACCCTGTTGATCACAACAGGGTATCGACATGCATATAATTTTCCAACGGTTTTCATTCGATTTTTTTTCTCCTGTTTTTGAGAATATAATTAGAAAACAAAATCATATAAAACACGTTAATAAAAAGGTTTTTATTCATTTGTTATTATCTGTGTTTATTAAAATAAAAAACTGCGATTTGAGAATAAGTAAGAGTAATAAGTTAATAATCTTACCAAATTTCGCAAAAATCGGATATTGGAATTGAGACAAATAAAACTGTCATCTTACCAAACTCGATTCAATAAATAAAAGTCCATAAACCGCTCTTAACACAACAGAAATGTCTTCCCAAGATAAATAAGCAGTGTAAAAAATGTTTAAGAAATTACCTGCAAAGAAAGAGAGGCAATTCATTTAGTGAAAACATATATTAAACGGATAATTTTTATTTATAAAAATTTATTTTCTTTAAAACTTTAAAAACACTTTTTTGCTCGTTGCAGTAAAAAAAAAAACAAATACATTAAGAACTACATGTCACTTTTGTCTAACAAAATTCTTTAGGTTGTTGTTACTGCGTTGCCCCTGATCCAATATATGAACTCTTTCTTGTTCGCTAAGGTATACATATTTGATGGCACTGGCACAAACGTATCCAGGAGCATCGTTTTGCAACTTATAATTGGATTTATGAGCAGGCGAGACGAAGACAACTAGATGTGCGCTACTAACCTAACTGAACCGAACCAAACTCTAGGAGACCATCCATCTATCTACATAAGCCATCTCTGGCATGAGTATCGTAAGTAGCCGTGTAACGATACTCGGAGCTCTAGTTTAATGGTTGCCGTGGCAGCAGAGAAACTGTGGACATTGTCGTTGTCAATGCAAAGGAAGCGGAAACGCCGCAGCGCACAAAAGGGAAAAGTTGCATGCGAAGCGAGAGTTGGTAAAGGCAAACGACAGTGTAAGGAAACGACGGAAATGGATGGGAGATGAAGATGGGGATGGGAGTTACTTACTGGACTCTGTGGTTATTTTGCTCAGTACGGTTGCTGCGACCAGTTTGTTGCAAATTAATCACTGGGGTACTTACTTTATTTATTTAATGAAGGTTTAGCATTGTTCGAGTAATGGACTTTGTACGAGACTGCAACTTGGGTGGACATTCAATAAACTTCAGTTACTTAAAAGTGTTAACAAAAGTGTTTTAGATGGTGTTAAGAACAAGAATACAAAGTTTAAAGGGTACAATGACAATCGATAAAGCTTTGTTCGATTGACAACATTTAATCGAATACTGAAGTATAGGTCTGAAATATTTAATAAAAATGTTCTTGACGCATTTATTGCAAGTTAAATTAAGTTTATTGTATTGTATAGTTTGATATTTTATAGTATTAAGTATTAAGTGTCATTCATCTCGTCTAATTGTTATTAGTCTACGCATAATTTTTATTTGACTTAATATATGATTAGCATACATAATATCACAAAAATTGTAATCGCAATGCGTAAAGTGAAGAGTGGGAAAATATACAGAGTCAAATGTAAATAAAGACTTAAAATAGATTTTAGCTTATTTGACGTTAGTTGTTCTTCTAAGCTTTATACTGCAGAGATATATCTTATTTTTTATGGTGTTTGTCTATTTTTTCCTATTTTTTGTGGTTCTTTTTTGTTTTTGTTGTTGTTATTATAATGTTGGCTAGAACGCAAGGCGTTGACTGCTTAAGTGCTTTGAAGCATTCCGCATTCTGTGGAGCGAAGGGGTGTGTTTACCACTTAGGTGGGTTGTCTAACTTGCTGTTACTGTTACTGTTGTTGGTGTTAAGCTGGCAACAACAACTGCAACCAACAACAACAAGCAACAGCATAATAAGAAGCATGTGAAGCGAAAAACAAACAACTTAAGATCATACAAGTAACTGCTTTTGTTATACACTTTCGTTTAATGTTCACACGCAGTAGTCATGTAAACAGAAACAGCACCGACTATTTTTAGAGTTCACACGCAGCTTTCATATAAAAAGAACCGACTATTTCAACCATCCATAAATTAATACAAATTAACAACAATAATGCGCACAGCGTAAGAAACAAAAACAAGCTTTCGAGTTCTGAGGTTTTTTTTAACATCATATTCGAATTGGTGGAAGATTTGCTAAGGACTGACCGCTTTTTTCACATTTGACAAACAAGTAAGCAACAAATAACGGACAAAATTTGTTATAGGTTGTATATGATATGTCGTAAACAAACAAAAAACATATCTCACTATTAATATATAGTACAAATTAAAGTGTATTCGCAGTTCGTGACAATAAAGCTTAAGTATTTTGTTGTGTTTCGTTTCAATGTGGGTGTCGAAGCGCAACATGGCTTAGTATTTGTTTGTGTGTGTGTGTGTGGGTGTGTGTTTGTGTGTGTGTGTGTGGGTGTGTGTTTGTGTGTGCGCGTGCTCTAAGTTTAAAGTAGTGGAAACTGGGTTAATAATGTCATTTACTGCACTGGAGGACAGGCGGCAACAACCGTACCGACAAGTTGACAACAAGCGGCCAGCACGTTGGGCATTCGAATTTAAAATTGTGTATTTAAACATGTGTCATGTATAGAAATAAATGGATTTAATTTTAATTGCAGGAAGTTGGCCGCAATCGTTGTTTTTTTTTTTTTTTGTTGTTGCTGTTGCCGCAAAGACCAGTGTGTTAACAAAGGGCAAATGCGATTTACGTTTTCAAATTATTTTGTGATTAATACTAGTTGAGTGTGTTGATGCATCATGCACTCATCGTTGAAACAACCCTCTATTTTCTCAGTCTATCTTATCAGCATGTAATACTAAACTTTTAGCCATTATGAAAAAAAAACTTAGTCAAGACATTGTTGTCAGCAAAAAGCGCATCTTCGAGATTGTTAAAAATAGCATTGTATTTATTTTGTTACATTTTAATCTTCAAATTAAACAAGCTATTAGATCAGGTGATTCACATTATAATCATAAACTCTGTTTAAAAATATTATTCGCTTGTCTTTTGGATGCGTCATTAGCCTCACAGAGATAATAAAATAAAAATTGTTTGCTTTTTGTTGGTGATCCTATATCTTTAGTTCATGGCTTGACAGACTTTGCCCGATTAAATGCGCCATGCGTTACATTCAATTATATTTCCGTTTATACCAACATTTTGCGATGTATATCGTCTAATGTTGAAAACTTTACTCTCAGATATCTGATCGTGGAATCATTGCATCTGTAGAATAGTCTCCAAGCTTACTGTTTTTGGTGTATCATGGACTATTTTAAAAACCTTCAATATGTATATACATTGTGTGAGGTTGCGATTGCGTCAGTAAACGGAGTTTCTTCAATCCTATGAAGAATTCTCCACGCAAATCTCTCAAACCTTCCTTGTACGTTTCCCAGTTTTAATAAAAATTCACTTTGCTAGTAAAACGCATTTGAACTACACAGTCCACCAGGATCCTGCCATTTTCGAGTCGTCGAGACAGTTTAAGGATATAGAATTTTTTACCATTTTGAGAAGTTTTTCGGCACCATTCAAAGACAGTTGGTTATGTTTCTCATTGATTAACAACTGAAGGGACATCATACTTTTTATTTCTGTATCTCTTCGAGGATTTGAAAATCTTTTAAACTAAGTTTCAACTGCAGGTATTTGTGATTTGAGCATCATTGAAGGAGTCATGCTTTTCCTGGTGTTGAAAGCTTCTGAATCAAATACAATTTTTATGTATCATTTGCATTTCCAGAATTCTTTCTCAGGTGTTTTGTCTTATATGATTCTGTCCCATTTCCAATAGGATTGGCATGTCGAGATTGATTATGAATATCTTCAGGGTGAACTTAAAATTCGTGGCGTTGCGATTGCGTCAGTAAATAAGGTTTCCTAGTTCTATGAACTCTTACTAGCTTCGATTGAAATGCAAACTGACATCCATACTGAATAACAGTCCAGCTTTTCATGGGCGGATTGCGAGCTTTGTTTAGTCTTCTAGTTTTGATTATTATTTATGCAAATGTTGAAATCTTCAGTGGCAGTTTGGTTATTTAGGTTGCGTTTTATGTGATGTTGGTAATTTATCTTGAATAATTATTTTCTTAACCTTCAAATTTACTAGTGAAGCTACTGACATAATCGCATATACTTTGTAATACATTTTAATTTGAACTTTTTACACTAATTAAGACTTACGCTTAAACTAAACAAAGGAACTGCGTTTTTTCAATATCTCCTGCAAATTGTCAGCATCATTTTCAATATAAAAAGTGAACTGCAACCTATCGAATTATTAGTATTAATCAGTTGTAACATGACGTATATTATTTTAATTGGTTTTTCCAGCGTCTTATAAGATGACGTGATATTGGTTTCGTTTTAATTGTCACCCTAGGATTTTTATTTTTAAGTTATTTTTAAGTGAAGCTTATGTCGCACTCGTAGTTTCAAGGCGAAGAGCTTACTCATGCATAAATGGGGAAACCATTATCAAATGACGGCGTTAATAGAGCGACGAGAAAAACAACAAAAGGAAAAGAAGCTGTGTAAAAGGAAAAGCCAAAGAAAACTTGGTAGGTATTCATGATTGTGTCGATGTTGTTGAACAAATCCATGGCATCCGTAAAAACAAGAGGAAGACACACGCAAGACAAACAAGTAAGAGGGCTCGAGTCAAGAAATCCCGACTAGAAGATACCCTAAACCCTAACTTAACGCGAACAGTCAGTGCTTGCAAGTGTGTGCGTTTGATGTGTGTGTACGTGTATACTGCATACTTTACTCAATTTGAATATTCCATATCTCCGGTGTTTCGTTTGATGTTTCAAAGCTTTCCTAACTCAAGATTTGTTTGTTATCGATTCCATGTGTATATTGGAAACGGGATTAGTTATCGAAAGTTTGAAACAATTTGATTTGCCTTTGGGTTAAGCGACTTTATATTAGGAATCTGGAGTCTCTATCTTTCATACTCTCTGAAATCGACGCAATAATACATACGGAACGACAGACAGATCGTCTGCTGGTGCTGATCAAGAATAAATACATTTTTTGGGGCTGGAGATGCTTTGTTCTGTCAGTTACTAACATTTTTACAAACCCATTATACCCTTTTTACCCATTTTAAATAGATTCAGGGTATAAAAAGTTCTTTTTGTTCTTTTTGCAAGCGACTAAATTTGGTAAAATGTTAACAGACTGCAGTTGGAAAAGGTATACAGAGACGAAGAAGAGAAAATATCTGCACGGAATGCACATTTATAATGAGCATATTGCTAAAGTAAAATGCTGAGAAAATGAGCGCGAAATATCAAAACAAATACCAAACACAAATACGAAACAAAAATACTACAGTGGAAAGAAAGCATTCTTAGTTGCAAGATCTCTCGCTTCTTTTAACAAAACTAAAAAGCACATATTACTATTTCGAAAAAAATTATTCTTCTTGGGAAAACATCATTAGTAAAAAAAATTTGTTGTTTGCTTCCTTTGTGGTTTTTTATGCGACGTGTTGAACAAACAAAATTACTTTAAAAGATTTCGCGTGAACTTGAAGTGGAGTGACACTGCAATCTAAAATCAAAATTTTATCACAGTTGGTTGGAAAAACATTTCGAATATCGAAAATTCCGGTTTGCATGCCAAAAATTTATAAGCTAAAAATAAAACGGAGAGCGTAGTAAAAGGAATTAAAGTTTTGGTATTATTTTAGCAACAATTTTTCTATAAACTTTTCTGAATGCAAAAGATTCCAAGTTGCGGAAATTCTTTTTAACTTAAAGAGCACAGAATACGTCTTATAAAAACGCATCACATACACTCAAATTATGCACACTAAATTAACGTTTTGACAACATTTCAAACTTTTCAATCTGATGATAGCTTTGGCATGCCCCATGTTTCAGGTACTCCAAGCACTGCTCCATGACGCTGTCTAAAAGTTAAAAAACTATGAGAACGGAGCTGAAATTGTCGTCGTTGTGCGCAAGTTGGCAACGTTGAAACGTTTAAACGTTGGTGACGATGCCACTGATGATGACACTAGCACAAACAAAATTTCTTCATTACGCTGCGCGGCAGCACACGCACACATACACCATCCACATTATGGAACACAGAGGGCGAGCCACAAAACTTATTAATTTCATAATTACAAAAACAAAATTTTGAGTGGCAGCAATAAAATTGCGGTTAACAAAGTGTAACATTCAGCTATCAGAGCGGCAACATTAGATGGTGATAACAAGCTAACGTGGAAACAACGATAAGCCAAAAGTCACCCTGCCAATAATATCAAAAAATATAAAAAATTGTGCAAAGGATACATATACTCTGAAGGTTTTGCTGATCTAGAGAATACGAAAAGGGTTTTTCATATGGCGCGGAAAAGTCATTGATAATTGCTCACCGCAAGAAGCCGAGCGGGCATTTACATGATGTCATATTCCCTACTTAATGGCATACATATGCCTTTCAAATAAAAAAAAAATTTTGTTTCAGCTTGTTTCATTCCATTTCAAACTTCTACCCGCCCTTATTGAAAAACCCTATTTATATATATATATATATATATATATATACATATATAGAGCTCGCAAATGTCATTTACATTTGCAGAGTAATAGTTTATATATATATATATATATAGGCTATACAAAATGTGAAAGATATTTGAGCAAAACCAAGTAAGAAAAAATAAAATAAAATAACAAAATTTATCCCAAATTTGTGAGTCAACATGTAAATATATATAACTAGCTTAATAACAATATTTTTATATATTTGTATTAAATGTTGTTTTATTCTAAAATGTTTATGTTTTGGCATAGCGTTCGCAGAATTCGTTCAACGTTTTTGGCATTCATTTCATGCACTTGCTACTTACATATATAGCGCATAAGTCAACGTGGGATATATTTTACATGCACATAGTTAGTTATGGTGTAACGAAGGCATTTTAAAGTCTCATCAAGTTAATTGGCAAGCAGTCAAGTTGAAGTACAAAATTTACAACCCTCAAGCAAATGGCAACAAGCAAAAAAGGGCCAAAAAACAGAGTGAGACAACTACTGAGAATAGCAACAACAACAACAACGGACAGACAGAAAGAGCATTACCATCAAATTCAAAAAATAAATAGAGGAAAATCCTGCTCGTTTTATTTTGCTTGGATGTCGCAAATTTATAGGTGGCATAAAATGGGTACAGACAATGCCAATAACAATAAACGCAAATAATGTTTATGGCACCGCTAAACAGGCACCAGAGCTGACAGCCACAAGGCGAGCATGCACTAAACTTTATACATTTTAGCCAACAGCAACTACAACTGAATAGCCAGGCTGTAAATTGTCCCATCGTGTGCCGGACAATGTTGAACGTATGTACGTATACCTTCATTGTGGAAATGCTTTAAAAATGAAACCCAAAAAAACGAACAACTACAACAGGTTCAGTTCATATTATCGTTCTGCTCGACTGTTACTGTTTTTGACAAGCTGCAAATACCGCAGGCTTTCCCACTAGCTATACGACACAAATAACTATAATACGTAATGTACATATAAGTATTTCACGACTATTAAATACCTCGTAAGATCTATGTTCTGGCTAACAGTCTTAACGTTATAGAAAAGAATTCAACGTTTCCATTTTTCATTAAATAACAAATTATCGACTTATTATCGAACAACACGGGTAACAAGACAAGACGGGAACAAGAAAAGCCAAGGGTTAGAAAAACTGAAAAATAAAGAATAAGTGTGTCCAAACTGTTTTTGAGAATCTAACAGAAAGTATAACTCTTTGCTCAACAATATATGTTTGATTGATGTTTGTTTGATTTTTGCACGTTTATTTAATATACGGCAAGTTTAATATATAGTAGACATCATAGCCTATTGCACAAGTGTTAGGATATTCAAAATGACACTAAGGCTTACCACTGATATGAAGAAAACACCTCGAAGAGCAACAGCAAAATACGGTTTTAAAGGAAGTACACTGATGTGCAATCAATGGGGTCTGGCTGGCTGGGCACCCAACTTGTTTGTTTAGCAAGTGTGTGTGTTATTTGTCGTTGTTATGTGCCTGGCCCTGTCAGTTGGGTCCCGATAAGAAGCTGTTGTAGCATCCGCTGTTCAAATACAAACAAGAGACAGCAGACAACAGACAGAGACAAGATGCAAGAACGAACCGTTGACGGTTTCAATTCGATTCGTTTAGCGCCTCAATATTATTTACGTTTCACTAGCTACATTTATGGATTGTCAATAGACAAGAATCGCGCATGGGCTAAAAGAGTGGCAAACTGAACTTTTTTTCTTTCTTTTTTTTTTTCTTAGTGCCTGCTACAATGGTATGTTGTATGTAGTTGGTAGCTTGGAGCTTGGCCAGCTTGTGTCATGTAACACGTAACGACATTTTGAATTAACGAAGCATGAGATTTGATTATATAAACTGTGACAACCAACAATGACAACGACAATATGTTCACTCAAATCTTAAAACAACAAAAACAACAACAACGATAGTAACGCACAATGAAAACATGTAGAATACACACGCACGCACAAGTCTCTCGCTTTTCTTCTTTCTATTCACTCTTTCATCTTTATGCTCCTTTATTATTGTTGCGTGATTGTCAACGATGCTATCCTCATCCTCACCGTCGTCCTCGCCGTCATCATCGTCTGTTGTTGTCCTCTTGGGCCTGGACCATTTCCCATCCTCTTAACATTGTTTTTTCTGTTGTTGTTGTTGTACTCTCTAGTGCCTGGTTGTCTGTTTATTATTATTGTCATTATAAACATCATGACAACAGCTGAGTAATGTGAGGTGTTGAGCGGTTATGTTATGCGAAATTGCAACTGCCACAACAGTCTCAAAGCGATTGCAGTCAAGGGCCAAAGACTTATTACATTGTTGTGCGAATACCTCAGAAGCTGTTTCAAGCCCTTCAGCATCATACTATATGAGAAAGATAACTTACAATTTGACTTGACTTAAAACTCATTAAACAAATAATTAACTACACAACATATAATAGCGCCCGCTCCATCAATGTCAAGATTCAATAAACAGTTTAAAAAATTAAGCCCAATTAACTAATTAGTAATATTAAATGTCACTTGCTATTAAGTCTTAAACTAAACATAAAAAGTTGTTGATAAGAATTTTCTATGCATATTTATGCTCTCCGAATTATTTGAGCTTTTTGATAAACCCTGATTTATGAATTGCTATTTATATTTTAATTAGGAAATAAAATAGGTCAATAATAAAAATGGGACAGCAAACAAACAAATGACAAATTAATATGAATATCACGCTCGAATTTCAACAAAAAAAAACCACCGAAACGACAATAACAAAAAAGATGAAAAAAAAAACATAGACAACAAACGATTCAAAGTACTCGCCCCATAAAAGCCATAAAACAGGAAAGAACAAAAAAAAGAGTACGAAATAAGAAAGAAAAGCAAATTTTCGGCATGTTGCCATAATTTAGGCGAAAGCGCATATAATAATAACACACACCCACCAACACAGAGTCACACACACACACACAAACACACATATATACAAACGAATTGCTGTTTAGACAATAGGTTATTTCTCTTTGTTGATTGTGTATTGTTTGGGAAGCGAGCAAGCCTAAATAAAAGTCAGTTGGAATTGTGAATAAAAGTATGGTCGAGAATATATTGACAATTGTTGGCCATTAAAATAAAATGCCAAAGCATTAAGAACTTTCAGCATTTTTTATGGCCCGGCCGAGACATGCGTCAAGTTCAAGGTAACAAATCTTCTTATGTATATAAGTGAATAAGCACACCATATACAATATGCTATAAACATAGATCGTTGTGATGTAGGCAGCTTGGTTTGGGCCAACTACCGACGCAGAAGCTCAATTTCATGTCAAATAACTCAAGTTATCATTTGTTTGTTGCCAGTAGCAAAATAGTCTCTTTTTGTATGGCAGTTGGCCCAAAGGTCAAAAGTTAAATGTTAAACATGTATGTGTATGTGTATGTGTCTGTGTGTATGTAGTAAGTGTTGAGAAATTTTCCTAGTTACATTATACATTTTCACCAAGTTAATACACAACATACTTACACCTACCTTATATTTTGTCATCTACAAACAAAACAAGTAAGAAGGCTCTAGTCGAGAAATCCCGACTAGACGATACCCTGATCCCTATACTTTACGCGTACAGTCAGTGCTTGCAAGTATTTGTGCGTGTGTGTACGACCATACTGCATACTGCATACTCAACTTCAAGGTTCCATATCTCCGGTGTTTCTAAACCGATTTTAATAAAAATTTCACAGATTGTTATTATTTTGATCAATAATTAAAATGCCATTTAAAGTTTTTTCAAATTCAAGATTTTATTGTTATCGATCCCATGTGTATATCGGAAACGGGATGAGTTATCGAAAATCGAAAACAAACTTGTACTGCCTAGGGATTAGGCGAGCTTAAGTTCCAAATCTGGAGTCTCTAGCTCTTATAGTCTCTGAGATCGGTTGGCTCATACATACGGACAGACGGACAGACGGACATGGCTATATCGACTCGACTGTTGATGCTGATAAAGAATATATATACTTTATGGGGTCGGAGATGCTTCCTTCTGCCTGTTACATACTTTTGCACAACTTCATGATACCCTTTTTTCCCATTTTTAATGGGATCAGGGTATACAAACAACTTGTGAAACTTGCTTATTAGCGGCAAAAATAGGTCACTTGTTTAATTAGCTACAAAATATTTAACAAAAATTTTTAGCATAAACCTAACTTCCTGCTAATTAGGCGAAATCAAGTTTTTAATGACATAAAAAAAGGGCGACACTTATATACCCTTTCATTTGATCCAATATACATATATGAAATATAATATAACAAAATGTTATGAATGTCAAAAATTGCCATAATTCAAGCACAAATTGTTAATAAACTAAAAACCAAAACTGTATACAAATTGTTCATATTTCCTTAACGCCCTTAATAGATTAATAAGTAACAGACTTAAGAGACTATTGTAAACAAATGGTAATCATTTTGTAGTTTCAGAACGGATATTGTTATATTTTAAACAGATATTGTTACACATGCCAATGCTGTGTGTAGCTGAGATGAATGATATCACAGACAAACCGCAGGCCAAGAAGTAATTGTCATATTATGTGGTGATTTTTTTTTTATTTTACTGTTATTAATATATTTCAATCAACTTCTTTATAAATTTGCTAATCAACCTTGTGGAGTGGAGTTTGAAAAGTTGTGCGATGTTTGGCAGGTCGATAGGATGCACACCTTTAATCACACACTTCTTGTGATTTTGTGGGTGTGATGCTGGAATTTTATACAGTTGAAAGAATCCAATTTGAATTGGCCGTTGGCTGTAATTAGGGTGTTATTTTCAGTTTGATTAAAGCTGCGCTTATTCTGTCGTCACTAATGAGAAATGAGTACGAAACTCGGCCGTATTATGCACATAATCAGGTGGCTCTTTGCCTGGTTGTGATTCTGTGGGTGTGTGTGTATGTGTGTCGGTTACTAAATTAATTGCATACAAATTATTTAATAGTAATAATCATAATAAACAGGAGTGTGCGCGCGCGCCAGTAACGAGTTGGAAAAAAGCCATTCGTGTATCTACTGTAACGAAACGGGCTGGCGGGGGTGGGGTGGGGTTTTCGGTTGTGTGGCATCAGTAATGCCCATGGCAACGGCAACGGCAACGGCAATGGCAACAAAAATGCATAATGAGCATTAAAATGCTGCTGGGAAAACACAGTGCGCGGCAAATGAAAATGCAATGACAGTGCCAGTGTCAGTGCCAGGACATGTCCCCGCTTGTGTGTGTGTGTGTATCTGTATAGTTTTGCCATAGTCGTATATAACAAGATTATAGAGAACACGCATGCATTAGTGAATGAGCTCGCTTATTTAAGTATTGCTGCTACTCACGTTCTATTTGCTTAACATTATAAACGCGTCCTTTTCATTAGCAAAGCAACAAAAATCTAAAGGAGGATAATTGAGTTATTTTAATACTCTTAATTTATGGCGATGCGTCTCTTAATCATATTGCAAAAGCAACTTTAACAAATTTTGAATAAATGTTAGATGCATCAAGAAGTAATATTGTTTTTTCTGCATATTTTTCTTAATTAAATATATTTTTATTAAAATACAATATATACAAAAATAAATTAAAATAAAATAAATAAATGCAAAAAATAAAAATAAAATGAACAACTAAATAAGTCTTTTTATACTATTTCTTATTCCCCTTAATATATTTTTACACTCAAATTTAATATGACAAACCAATTTTGATTTTTAATGTATCCCATCATTTAGATATTATAGCGCACAAATATGGCAAAGGGCGGTTCAAAAAATAAACTAAAATAAAAGAAGGGTAAAAAGAATTGGCGCACTTCAAATTGGAAAAAAAAAAAAATAAATCCTTAGAGTGCAGCAGGCAGGCTGAAATAAAATGCAATTGCACTTTGCACAAAAGTTCAACGCATTCAGTTCTGCTTCGATATACACGTAAGTATATATGTGTTGGTACCAGAAGCACAGGAGACATACACCCACAACCACAGGACATAGTAAACAGAAGAGTGGTATGAAAAGTCCGGACTATTCGCAAAACTGAAAATCAAAGGACAAACGGCAGCAACAGCGGCAGCGGCAATGGCAAACTCAACTCTCAACTCCGCAACTCAATGGCGGAAGTTTGCATTTTCGCAACGAATTCATAATCATGTTGAATCGTACCAGCACACTCACAACAGCGCAGTCTAAAAATCCCCAATCCCCAAACCGACATCCCTATACAGATACAGATATATATATATAGAAAGGCTATACGCCATTTGCCATGTTAGCTAAAGCACAGGCACCGTTTATCCTTTTTGATTTGCAGCCCGGCAACAAGCATGCCAAACAGGCCCTGCTACTGCCGTTGAAAACTTCACTCTTCAGCGACTGAGTAGTAAATATTATTTCGTTTCAATTCAAATAAAACACACACAGTCACACACGCACACACACACATACACATTCATTCGTACACACACACACACACACAATGAGCGGAACAGAGAAACAGGCACGTATGGCTGAGCGCCGCTTGTGTTTGCATTTGTCTGAAAAAGGATAGTAGAGGGGCTATAAAAAAAAAAAACTAAGTTAAAAATGCACAGAAAAAATGAGGAAGAGAGAAAGAAAAACAACTTCAACAGTCGTTGATATTTCAAATGAGCGGAAATTACACGTTGCACAAATATGAATTATTAAATTTTCGCTATGAAACTGGCAATAATAAAAGAACTAGCATCCAAAGGCTCGCGTTTAAGCTAAGCGCATTTAATGCCACAATTTAAATACCCTACAACTAATAAACAAAACAATAAAAAACATACAACACCGTTTTAAATTCGTTGCTGAAATGTTGGGATTTTTTTTTATAAGTCAACACAAATATTTATTTTGTTTTTTGGATTTATGTAAATGGTAACGGACTTTGTTTAAAAAAATCAACGTTCAAAGCTAATTATACGATTTATAATTGAATCGCAAAAACCCAAATACAGAGTACTTTCGAGTCATTGTTCAAAACTTACAGTGAATGTGTGAGTGTTTTAATATGCCTGTGCATGTTTGTTGATTTCCGTGTTTTTGCAAAACTTTGAAATCTTTATTATTAACTAACTCGAAACTTCTATGAACTGTTTGCTACTAGGCCTTTAATGTGAAAAGTTGTATGGCATGCGATTGGTTCTGAATAAAGGTTTTTTGAACATAAAACACAGATCGAGACACAACTGCTGAATATAGCGGTGTGCTGATCGGATTATCGAAGAAGATGAAGTGACGCGATCATCGAAGAGAACCCAGATTTCATCATTTTACAGATATATATATATATTGTAAGAGCAACACGCACCAAATATTAAATAAAAAACCCTCTACAACATATATATTGATGAACATTTTTATAGCTCGGGACAGGTAAAATGTACCTTTAATAAACAAAAATTAAGTTTGGTTAACTAAGTTTGCCAAAATGTATCTGAACAGGATTTAAGATGTAATGTGTAACTAACTTCACTAATTATGAGTTAAGTGAGAAACCCGCATTAAAAAACCAAGCAGATAAACGAGCACCAAAACAGCTAATCTTACTTTAAAAAGTTTTGTTTTGTTTTGTAATAATTCACGTATTGAACAAATCACAACTAATATTTTAATGTTTTCTCAAACTCCTTTTATTAATGTTCGACCATCTAATATTGCATTAACTTTTGCCAACTAGCAATAAAGCCTTATTTGATGGATAAGGATAAGTTGTGTGCCTAAAAGAGAGAATTTTGTGGCTTTCATATCTGAGACAAAAGGTATTTGATGTATTTTAGCTAGCACTAAATATTTTGGCATATAAATGTTAAATGGAAAATGCTTTCGCATAGAAACCAGCGAAATAAATATCTAGAACATAACTTAACTTTAATGTGTGTGCGTGTATGCTATCATATGTGCCACACACACACACATACACAAACTAGAAATATTTTGAGAATGTGTGTATGCGATACATCCTGTTACAGGAAATGACTTTCATGTTGTCATATTTTTCAACATTTTTCCTAAAAATGCATACAAAACATACAAAGCACAAAACAGTTGCAGGCTCAAGTTAAAAGAACTCGACTTTTAAACACCTTCAAGCAGCTTAGATACGGTTTTTACTTATTCACAAGGCTGCTAAGTAATAATTTCAAATATTAATCATTGGTTATTAGATTATAATGTTGTTATTTTGATTTTCTCTTTTATATTTATATATTTTTTATAATTACTTATTGATAATTATTGGAAATAATTCAAATTTCATCTTGATTATGAAGGGTTATAAAAAATTATCAAAAATAATCTAAAAGAAATCCGACTACTTTATAATTATTTTTGATTTCAATTATTTTCATATTCAGGCAACCAAAAAATAAAATTATAATATTTAGATATTTGTTATATTGCATTTGAAAAACAATTTTTAATATATTACTCAAATGTAACAGGTAAAAAGTCGTAAATTGTAATTAAATTCAATTTATCTTTCATATGATATTCGAAACTCAAAAATCGCCAATTAATCTGGGTAAGAACTATCTCCAATATGTTAAATTTGCAATTTAGCGTGATATCCTTTTTACGATTCTTCAATGTGTACAGGGTATACATAAAAAGTAATCCGCCAAAGGGTTTGTGTTTACTCAATGGGTAAGTATAGAAGCGACTTTCCCGATGATACCGACAGATAAAGCTCTTTTGTGTGCATTAATAAAAAAAAAATAAAAAATTTAAATCGATTCTTTTCATGCCCAATAAAAGTAACTTTAGTGTACCCAAGAAAATTTGATTAATGAATCGGTTACGTTCTTTCTCTCTTCTTGCAGAATAATATAAATTTTCATACTTTTACGCATAAGCCGTTTAAAAGGTTTCTAAAAAAAAAAATTTTAATTTGAGTTTGTGCCTATTCAATTTTGTTCCTCTTCCTTTTAATATAATATCAACATCACGCCTTGAAGTGTGCAATTATATCTTGGCCTTATGATAATTGCTCATTAACTGCTAAACAAACCTAACCGGAAAAAGTATCCTTCTAGGGAAAAAAAAAGTTCACAATTACCCTTTGAGGTCTCGAAATTCTCCGACTTTTAACACCAACAACATAAAACCTATTATAAAAGGTCAAGATTGAAAATGGCAAATGCTGCTTACCTTAAAGCATAAAAGGGAAAAAATCAAACCTGCATAATTTATGTGGAATGGGGCGGTCGACGGCGGCGGCTTGGGACGTAGGAGTATGCCAACAAGGAGCATTTAACATCATCAAATGCCGAATGCATCATTTAATTTGAAATTATAAAAAGAAACACAAAACATAAAACCAACTACAAAAGCGATTATTTATGTGGCCAAAAGAGAATGACAGAGATAGCAGATAGAAGAGAAACACAACAGAACAGGAACCTGGCATCGCGCAAATAGCAGTCGCCTGTTTTGCAAAGCAAAGTTTTAGCGTCGAGTCTCCAGACTTCATAGTCATATTTCTCGTATCTTGTCTGTGCCTGCATTTTTATGAAATACGAGTACATTTAATCCCAAGCCAGGAGAGGGGGTTTGTGGCAGCATCAACTTACCTGTAAAGAGAAAATGTAGCAGAAAATAAACATTAGACGAGGCAGTTAAGTAAATATGATTATGGTTTTATGTCTAGGCCCATTGTCTGCCAAGCGACTGAGCCTAGGATATGGCAATTACCATAACATGAATACATTTAAATTGTTTGCAACCATAAGTTGACTACAATATTTCCTGTTCGACACTTTAAGAACTTCACTTTAAAGTGTCTCAAATTATTTAGTGCTGTAAATTTTGTATATACAATTTCAATACATGTATACTTTGCATATTAAATATATCTTAAAGGATTTAGAAAAAAACCAAAGACTATGGGTTAACAGCTTCTCTGCATCGTGGGCTTAAACGGCAAATATATGATCCTAATATATGTATATAAATAAATAGTTAAGAATTTCATGGAATAATGTTTTTTAAGACTTTTAAATTTACTTAACTAAAACAAGTAAGCCGTTGTCGATTAGAAGATACACCGAAACGCAGACCTTATACGTACGGTCATCCCTGCAGTACTACACCAATGCTTGAGGACTAGACTTCAATCTTTCATATCTCAGGTGTTTTTCCTTAACCAATTTTATTCAAGTTTTTTAAATTTAGGATCTTTTGATATCGATTGCATGCTTGTATCAAAACCGGAAACGCAAACTTGTACTGCCAAGGGCTATCTACCTCTTATAGTCTCTTCGCCTTCAAGATTAAGAATATACTGTATATACTTTATGGGTTCGAAGATGCTTCCTTCTGTCTGTGACCATTTTAATCCATTGAAAATGTGTTCAGGGTATAATTAATTATGATAGTCCAGAAATCCACTTTAATAGTGGTCTTACTAATACCCATATTACAAGCAGATTTAGCTCAGATTACAGTTACAGTAATTGAGTATTGTGAGGGGTTGCTTGAATACTTGAAGGGCGTTAATTTATGCGAGCAGCAAGAACAACGGAACCAAAAACAAAGTCGCAGCACATAATTCTGCTGGTTGTTTATAATCTTTATTATTTAATGTGTGCGAGGGCCATCACTTCCCATGTTTCCTCCCCTTGCAACCATGTAGTTTTCCACTCATTTGTTCAGCTAAAAACGACATCTGGACTCTGTGGCAACGTGGTAAATATTGCTTCTTTAATATTGAAATATTAAATTATACTTTAATATTAAATTATATTTAATTTATTTTACACATTGTAACTTTTCTGTTATAAATTTCCAACATTTGAAGTACTTCAAAAAATATGTACAAGGTTTTTATTGTTGGAATCGCCAACTGCTTGTAACTCTCTCTTTTAACTAATTAATTTAAAAATTAACATTTATTTTTTTTCTTATTTTAATCAAGCAACCAAAGAACAAATTTTGGATATATATTTGTCACATTTGGTCATTGTCCTGAGGGTCTAGTTGCAATCACGTGCGTTTCTCTGGCAGGAGTGACTATTAAGTTGAATGTTGCATCCACCTGGTAATTAAAGGTAAACGCCGCAAATGTCAGTTAGCTGGCAGCGGTAACAGCAGTTACCAGAAAACCACAGAAACAGAACTGGCAACAAGAACGTGCCAGCTTTTTCTGACTATGCTTCTATCACGTCGCTCTAACCTCCGAACTTTCTATCTTTCTCTTCCACACAATACTTATTCCGACAACCCAACTGACCCAACTGCGGCGCTGGCAGTGATGAGAATTTAGCTGTTTTTCGATTACCGATTGTTCCAAGTTTGTATACGCTGAACCCATTGAAAATGGGAAAAAGGGTTTTAACAGCCAAGTCGATATAGCCGTCTGTCCTTCCAGATAAACGCGTCGATCTCAGAGACGACAAGAGCTAGATACACCCGTTCTGATATTCCCATGAGATCGATAGCAATAAAATTGATATTAGAAATCTTGAATGGCGTTTGATACCATTGACCAAAATCTGTGAAATTCATTAATTGAAATCGGTTGAGCAAAACCGGAGATATGGAACATTGAAGTTAGGTCAAGTATTTAATATATTTTTATGTACGCACACCCACACATACTTGCAAGCACAGTACGCGTTAAGGAAAGGGTTCAGTGTATCTTTTAGTCGGGATTTCTCGACTATAGCCTTTGGGACACATCTTTAATAAAAAATCAGGAATATTTTACTTTTTTAACATTATTCTGGATACTAACAAATATTTGGCCTAAATCTATATTATTTAAAAGAAAACTATTTCACTCTATTATTAAATTTATTATTTCTTAATAGTTTTAAGTTCCTTTTTGTCTCATTTTTCGTTAGTAGACACTTAATGCTGTTCATTTGTGGAAATTGCTGCTGCTAATTACGAAATGCGTTACGATGGGCGTTACGTAGCCACAATCGAACCTTGGCTGGATACCAGCACATGCGCCACATTTCGTTAGCTGCAACAGCAACAACATCATCGGAAAAAAACAAATTTAATGGCCATGGCAATGTCGATTTCAACTGCATTCCGCATTGTGCACTGTGAATTGTGAATTGCGCACGTGCACTCTGCACTGTGTATTGTGAATTGTGATTTGTGCATTGTGAATTGTGCATAAGCAAGCAAGACATCGCGAACATTTATTTACATGGAGTACATTAGTGCAGTAAATGCTAAGAAAATATTTTCATTTTATTATTTTAAATATTTATTTATGTTATGATATTCAAATGACTGAGCTAAACCTAACAATTTTACTAAGTAGATTGAAATTGATCATTAAGAATGGGTAACAAGAAAAACAAATAAATAAACTCCGTATTAATGACATACTATTAAAAAGTTGCATATTTTCCCAATTATAGCTCTGAGCCCACGCTTGAATTTTGATCTCTTTTTCTCTCTCTCCGTCGACATTTTTTCTCGATTTTTCAATGCAAAAGATTAATATTCTGCTATAAATCATGAAAAATTACTTTTATTTAAGCATTTTTCGCCCTATTAAACCTATTCAATCTATTCAACCACTATGCAATGGCAAAGTGGCAAAGAGGCTGCACTCAACTTCCGGTTTGCGCTCATTGTATGAACTATACTGAGCAATCAGACAACCTGCTCAACATGTTAATGTGGCAATGATTTGCATATAGTCGCTAGACTTGTGTTAGCGAGTTAAAGTTGAGATTGAGATGTGTGTTACGTGCAACATCTTAAGCTATTCGTCTACGCACCACAATCCAACCCCCTCCTTCACAGTCCACCATCTGCAATTTACACTTGCACTCACTGACAGTTTTCACAATGGATTTTATGGTTTTTTGTATCTATTCGCCTTCCTTAAATGTTCATTTTGCATTCTTCACTATCTGCCGCACTTTGTGCAGTTGCTTCGTTTTTTTCTTGCTGTCTATGTTGAGTTTTTATGTCATATTTTGTTGCTGTTTTTATTTCTTGACTTTTGCTCTTGCCTCTTTGTGTTTTTATTTTTATTTATTTGCTTGACTTTTATGACTTTCAGTTTTTTAAATATTTTATTTTGCTCTCTCTGTATTTTTACGGTTGTGTGTGTGAGGCTGGCACTTGACTTTTGCCGCTAGAGTAAATTATACGAATATGACGTAGATTTTATTATTCTTGGGGTTGGATAAAGATGATGAATATAAGAATAACTTTCACCCTCAACAAACATTCCCCACATTACATAAAAATAATATTTTTTTTATTATTTAACTAGTAAATGTTTTATTACAGTGTATATTACGTTTAAGCATATGCTGAATATTGCTCTTGGAGTTCCTAGTGAAATTTTAAGTAGCTGTCTGCTGCACAAACCGACAACAATTGCTGCATAGGGATTTGTTATCAGTGCTAGACGCTCCGGAGGCACAAACAGTAATGAGTGGTTAGCATGTGTGTGTGAGAGTATGAGTATGTTGGATAATTTGATAAGAAACGTATGATTCAAATGAATTTATCGAACCAATTATATAACTTCTATACAATTTTTGATTATGCGTTCAAAGAAAATGGCAAATTTTTGGTTTCAAGTTCAATGTCATTAAATTCTCTCAAGCAAGAACGAATTTGACTGCTAAGTAAGAAGTTGGAAAGTTTATATTTAAGACGTTGGTTATTTTCTCTATGGATTTGTCAGAGTTTGCTACAATTTAATAGGTACGTTGTGTTTTACCTTGAAGAAGATTATTTTCTTTCGTTTTCACTTTCAACATTTTCACTTTACATGATTCGCAACTTGTTCATAACATTTTGCCTAGTTCTTCGCAGTGAAATCTTTTCTGTAATCGAATTGAGCAAGGCTACATGCAAGCAACTTGACATTTGAATTGCAGAGTTGCAAATAATAAGGCAAAAAAAGAACGGCAAAAAAAGGCAGAAGAAAATGAAAAAACGGCAGGCAACACATGTCAAAGGCCTTAATTAATTGAGTTCATTGCCTGGGCAGCACAAAAAGCTTGCCAAGCAGAGAAGAGAAATAAAGCAATAACAACAACATCAACAACTAACTACAAGGAAAAAGTCCAAATGAAGTTGACGTTGATGACCTTCGTTTAAGGTTCAGTGCTGCTGACTACGATTTATGCAACGGCAGAGAATCAAAGAGTGCCCTGAAAAAAAAAAAATAAGGAAACCAACATGGAGAAGAGGTAGCACAAACCTGGTAACTGACACCGTGTGTAACCTACCTGCACCCACCCAAACCAAACCAAGCCACCCACACGCCGCACCACCTATCTAGTTACAGGCACACTAGCCTGTTCGCCTGTCAGTCATGCAAATGACAGGTAATTGACCCCATAAACCATGTGTGTGTATTACTAACTGTGTATGTGTATGTGTGTGTGTAGAGAGAGAGAGCTTAGTGTGAGATAGATGCAACAATTTTTACTTTCCATGTGGTTATTTCATGTTTGTGTTGGGTTCTCGCTCAGTGCTCACTCACACATACAATTTGTATATGTGTATGTGTCATTATATGTATGTGTGTGTTTGTGTGTGTTGCCTACTCTCTAATGGCAACACTTAAATGTTGAGTTGTGTTTTTCTTTGTAGGCGTTTTACATTTTTCTTTATACTTGCATACCCTTTCCAGAGACAAAGTAACTATTTTACTGTTGGTGTAACTTATTTTTAATTCTAGATTAATTAATGCTGCTTTGTTATTTTTAATTTTAATTCAACATAACTTATGTTGTTACATTTCAAAACGGATTTATTCATTATTAAATCTCATTTAAAATAAAAAAAATATCTTTGCATAGAAATAAATTCTTGGGTTATACATTTTTCTAAATTTTTCTAAATTTTTCATTATTTAGAGTTAGAGTATTTAATCCTCGGCTAGCTCTTTTGCGTTTTTTTGTTGTATTTTAGATTTTTTGTGCGTTTTCCTTTCTACCATTTAAGTATAATTTTGTAATTTTTTTCTTTTCTTTTTTTTTGCCATTTGTCACGACGCGTCGTTGCTTTGTGCGACAAATTCTAAAATGTTAATGCGCCAGAGAAGCGCCAACTTATTCTGGTTCCGCTGGGTCGCGTTTCGAGCGCTGATATGGATGGGCTGCTCGTGACGGGAGGAGGGCAGCAGAGAGACACAATTTATGTGTGTACGGAAAAGGCAGCTTGGAGGAGGCGTTAATGTGTAGCATTTGGTTGTTGTTGTTGTTGGTGGTGGTGGTGTTGGCTTTGTGCAACTTGTGTTCACATTTCCATATGTTTGGGGTTCGTTCTCTTTGTGTGTGGATAAATTGTGCAATTACGATTAATTGCATTTAATAAAATGCCAGCTAACAATGTAAAACAGCAAGTTGCAACATTTTGTCGTTCCCCAAAGTCAAAAATAATAAAGATTTATACCATATTTAAAAATATTTAAATGAACATTTAGGTTTGTAAAATGTGAATAAATTATTAATAAATAAATGTTAATATTTATCTACAAATATTTACAAACCATTTCCGTCGAAGTTGGCATTCAACAAATGCTTTCAAAAATTGTTGTATATTTCAACAGCTTGAATAAGTTTAAAAGAAAGATAAAGAACTCATTGAAAATAAATCCAAGAAGCCATGAATTTATGAATTTCATGCGTGTTTATCAGCAAAACATGCCGCTGGCCCTGGTCCAAGTAACAACAACAACAACAACAAAGATACTTGCAATATTACCAACACGAACAGCATATCGGGACCCCAACAGGCGACAAAAGCAGAAGAGCGACAAACACGCAATGAACAAGGGAGACAGAGAGAAAGAGAGCGGGATATGGTGAGTGGGAGAGTAAAGAAAGCTTCAGATAAGAGCAAGCACATACAAATGCTAAGCTAGCTCGAAAGCGAAACAAGCGCAAACTAAACGAAACGAGGCGTGAAAATCACAAACAAATCATAAAAAGCGCAACAAGAACAAGACGGCAACAAAGCGCAGTGTACATACATAAATACATACATAGTATGCAGTAGTGTGTATTACATACATATGCAAATCAAGCGAAACAAAAGCAAGGCCTCTGGGTGGTGTGGGGGAGAGAAAGAAATGATTCATTGTCGTGTTTATCAACAAACACGTTTCATGAGTCGCCTCCTCAGCTGCTGCGCTCAGCTGCTAGGGGAAGCTAAATGTTAGCCTGGCGACACATAGAAGCCAAATCCGTGTTAGCAATTTCACAAATACACAGGCACACATACATAAGCATATACATATGTATGTACGCTTGTACAAGTTGCTCTCGAGTAGAGCTCGGGCAACAGCACCAGTCAAGTGCAGTGGAACTTGACACATGTTTCAAATGTCATTTCATTTTGTCATACATAAATATTTCGCATTCTTCTATATACATTCATCTGTATGTATATGTACACATACGTTCTCATCGGTATAGTATAGTATATGAGTGCATATCCAGAAATACATCCATATGTTTGAATATACTTTATAACAGTCGCTAATCAAATGCAGCTGACGTTGTTGGAGCCTACTGCAGGCTTCAGCTTGTTCGTTGTCATCATTTGTTCGGCTTGTTTTTTAGAGTGGACCTTACTCCACAACCATAAATCACTGAAGAAAAAAACATTCCAACCAAAAACAAAAAATTATTTATGAATCGTTTGAGTTTCGACTTTTATTTTATTTTTGAACACAAAGTGTGTACTTATGTAAATGAAAGTCCAAAAATTGATAAAGATTTTCGGGAAATTGCAAAATAAATCTTCTATAATAATCCTGCAATTTTATAAAATAAAATAAAATTAACAAAAAATTGTTGAAAGTCAATCATTAAGAAGTTTTTTGTTTAAAACTTCTATATAAAAAAATGGCAATAAATAAAAAAAGGCAAAGGTAAATAAAAATTATTCGCAGTCAAGTGTAGCATAAACTTATTAGCATAACTATTTCTTATTTTGTTAATCTTGACCAGCTTTAAAGTGCTTATATAAATAACGTGCCTGAAATGATTATTTTGATTTGAAGGTTCACCCTATGAATATGTTGCATTCCGTTGTTAGACCTGATCCGTGTTTATGAGTCATTTGGGCGAAGTTGCAACAGACCGGCAAAAACTGGTTTCTTCAACTGCAAGCAGCGCACAGTTAAGTGAGTTTCAAGTAAAATATACGAATATCTTATGCAATTGCATCAATCTCAATCAAACGAGTGAGCCCGAGGGCGCGCATAGCTTTTCATCTCTTTTTTGGATGTTGTGTGACATGCAATTTTTATAATTGTTTTTATTAAAGTCAATTTGGGCTTTATATGAAACGTATATACATATATATGTATTCGTACACACACTCACACGCATATAGTTTCGTGAAATTTGCATCAACTCTTACACACATATTGGCAAACACTTAACGAGCACAAGTCAAAGTTCAATGGCCAGTGTCTGCAAGTCAAGCTGAAGGAAAAGTTTGGGTCAGTTTATACCGAAAGAGGAAGAAGAAAAACAAAGTTAAGAAAAGAAACAAAAATACAGATTAGAAATTTGTTAGAAAAGTGCCAGTAGATAGGTTTTCGTGTATATATATACAAACGTAAGTGGGCGAGCAGAAACTACATACATTCAGACATATGTACAGACATATGTAGATAGATTGGCCAATAAAAAAGATTCATCAATTAAGAAAACGCAGCAGATGCATATCTAACTATCTATTTGTCTATCTAGCCTGACTCAATGGTTCTCAGTTGACTGAAAGGTTGAACAACTTGGGTAGCAAGAAAAATCAATTTAAATGATTACGAATTGAAAGAGACAAATAGTCAACACCATCAGCATCAGCATCAGCAATAGGCAAGCTGAAGAAAACGAATCTGCAGGGGTATGTCATAAGAACGACTTACACTGAATGAAATTGATGATGATTGGGAAACAATTTTGAATTAGAACAAAAATATCACATAGTCTCATACATAAATAGCATAACATAAAGTTATTATTAATAAATCATTAAATTGTATTTAAATAAACAAGTAAAAGAAAGAAAACCTTGCCTTTTTTAAAGAAATTGTTTCTCTTCATAGTATATATGTGTAGATGATCTATATGATTTATTGCAGTGTAATTGCTTTGAGTTCTGCTCAGTATATTAAAAGAAAAATCAAAAAGCACGCACATCAAATCCACATCACAAAGGAGAGCAGCAGACAAAAAATTTCAATTTCTTTTATACGCTTACTCAAAAATCGATCCCATGCTAGGCCTACGACTTGATTGTCTTCGTGACTGACTCAACTGCTCGACACTCGCTTTATCCTTACTTCATGTTTCAGGCCTTACCTTATTTTACCATTTTTTCACTTTTATTTGTCACAACTGGTTCGACAGCTTCGTCAATAATAAACGGCAAGGAAAGAAAAGATTCAAGAGAAGCAAGCAATGCTCAAATAAAACAAATAAGAAGCTTCTAGTCGAGTTAGCTCGACTAGGAGATTCCCTGAACTCTAGACCTTGCAATACTTGATGACTAAACGTTATCCTTCTATATCTTCGAAGTTCCTCAACCGATTTCAACAAACAGCTTTGAAGATATAAAGTCAAATAATTAAAAATCGAAAAACTTAGATAGACTTTTGGAATAGAGCTTTTATGTTCTCTGTTCAGACCGATTAATAAGGGATTGTTCCCAATAAAAAAAAATATATGATAAATTATTTTTAGGCCAGTCGTACTTCGGTACATTATATGTTTTCAATGTTTGTTACACTGCGTCAGAATAAACAACGAGCGTGTTTTGAATAATTGATGTTCAGCTTTTGATTGCATTTGGGGGACAACATTTTAAGCTCGTTGTTCGGATCTAAGACAAAGAGCAGCACACAAACAACAAATGCAAAAAAAAAAAAAAAGCGTAAACTTTTAATCGGCAAATAGAACGAATTCATTTGTTTGTTGTTTTCATTTTAAAAAAATTTAATTTTTTTTTTTAACTTCTTTGGCTTTGATGGACAAAAGTTGAAAAATTCAGTGATTCTATACTGGCCTTATGGGTTATTTATTTATGATTAATTTAACATTCGTTTTGTAGCTCAAAAACTAGAATAACAAGCTAACTAACTTCTGGGGCCTTTATATTCAATCAAATTTTAAGATACTATAAAAAAAATATTTAAAATACTTTTCATAGTATATAAAGAACAAGAACCGAAAAAAAAAAATTCTGCCCGGACAAACAAAATCTTAATTATATTGTTATAAAAATCAAGCAGATTAACTGCCAAAGGCAATTACATATTTGATTCTGTTTCTGATTTTTCTAGGTTAGTTTTTTTGTTTTTAGTTCCTTTTTATGTCCTTAACCTATATACAGTGAAACCTCTCTTGACGTACACCCAATTTCTTAAAAAAAAAATGAATCAGCCAGCCGGACTACCACTTTATTTGCGGATACCCTTCTTAAATATATATTAACATAACAGCGGTCAAAATATCGTCGAAATCGATCCCTAAAAGTTAAGTCAAGCGTTCGTGGTTTCTCTCCTAATCAAGCTATTTCGACAAGAATCTTCTTACATTTTGATATATTAAATGTTATTTGCAACCCTGAACTCAGGCATAGGGCATAGAACCCATTAGATAGGCAGGATTGCATTATTCCATTATTGCCATTCATATATACATAAGGTTATCATTGCCTGGCACATTTAAATGACAAATCGTGTACGAACAATTCAAGGCTACGCTAAATGCGAATGTCAAATGAAATGTAGATTGGCTCTGGTGTAATTATTTTTTATAAATAGACACGATTGTTTTATAATGCTCATTCTTATTTTTAAGCTTATACAAAAGGAAAAAAAATCCATTACACATCAACAATCACTGAATAAAAAGTACATGCTGTTATTGCGCTTCCAGAGTCGTTATAACTTGTATAATTTGTACCAAATATCATCTTAAAAAATTTAAAAAAATTACTTTCCTCTCAGTAAGCGCACATTTATTTCACGCTCAATTCAACAACAGATGAGTTATATAAATGTATTGTGAGCTTGGTAATTATGTTGCCTTCATTACACGAGATCTCAAACCCGATACACGGCAATAGAGGAAGAGCCAGAAGTATGCGCTGTTCTGCTCAGACTGCCCAAAGACATTATCATACAAGCTGTTAATATAGCCATTACGAGAGGCAGCCACGCCCAAAGGACGCACAACAATAAAAACACGCACGCAAAACTAAAATACACAGCTTAAAAAG
The DNA here is from genome assembly GCA_035044605.1 of Scaptomyza cyrtandrae. Classification (NCBI taxonomy): domain Eukaryota; kingdom Metazoa; phylum Arthropoda; class Insecta; order Diptera; family Drosophilidae; genus Scaptomyza; species Scaptomyza cyrtandrae. The sequence goes on from JAWNNS010000648.1 coordinate 3,725,224, forward strand.
ACATGCCTTAAACGCGCAAAATGAATAATGGACACCAGACAGAAGACAAACAGTGGAAAACGTGGAAAGAACACAGCCTAATAAAATAAGAAAGAAAGTTGCAGCTGGACGGAATTAATTGGGAAAAAAACTTGTACCAGAATAATACTGGTATTAAAGGTATTTCTGGTATTACAGTGATAAGCTTTGACATAATATAGTACATATGTTTTGATTCATATTTTTAATGACTACTGAAAAAGCCAACTGATAATATATTAAATGCATATTCACATACTTGTTTGATAATAATACATTCAGTTTATAAAAGAGCGCAAGATTTGCTGATAAGTTGTAGGGAATATTCCATTACACTGTTTCTGTGTTCTATTTGCGATTATGTCTTAATTAGTTCCAAATTCATGTCTTTAAATCGGTTTTATCTCGCTTTTATTGAAATTAAAATTAATTCAAATATTTTTACAATTTTGTTAACCGTTTCACTAGTTAAATTTAATATGGCATCGACAGATAGATCGGCTAGTTTATTGTAATGTATATTGTTTTTAAACTCTTATCCGAATGTCTTATAGTGCTCAATAGAATCTTAAGACAAAGATCAATTATGTGAAACCGATTGCTATCAGGTAGTAAAACCGCAGCTAAGCTTTGCAATACAAACTCCGTATGATCAACGGAAGAATATTTTAAAGATTTATAAGCTAAGTGCTATAAATAGATGTCACTGCAAAACGAGTTGACCTCATGGTATAGGAATATTATTACCATTTAGTAAAAGTAAAATCCTTGTCTCGAACGAGATTAGGAAATAAAAAGTTTGTTGTCCCTTCAGTTGTTGATGAGGGACAAAAATTAATCAACTGTTTTTGAAAGCTGCCAAAATTTTAACAACTTGAGTAAAAATTCTCAAAATGTAAAGAAAATTCTATATCCTACCTGTCTGGGTAAAGCAAACGATTCTTAAACGAATAAAGTGCAGGATTTGTATGGACTTTAATTCAAGGGCGTGTTATTGTTATTATGTGAAAAACGTTATGAGGCAATAAATGTCAAAAGTATTAAAATACAGGTCTGTCCAGATAATTAAAATAACAAGCGAACGAAGATATGAAATATATTTTTTTATGTAACATATGTAATATGTATATAAGCTCATATATACAAAGGCAGAACAATTTGTATTTTTAACCATTGATTAAGGACACGTTTAAGATAAAAGTCAAAAACACACAGCAGCATTTAGTTATGCCTTTAGTACTTATACCTCCAAGGGTAGTTTCGTAGCTACCCCAATTGTAAGCGAACGCCAAGCCACCACACTAGATACTCAGCTAATTCCTAAAAGGGAACTTACTAGAGCGAGTCTAGAGACGCCAAACCACCAATTTAATAAGGTATGCGAACGAAAACAAAAGAAATCTCAACTACAACTTTCTCTAGATTGATTAAGAAATACGAAAAAATGTCGTATATTGACCGATGCACTCAATACTATTCGTAAGTATACATCGTACATACGCACACACACATGCAAACATAAATACATATGTATCTGATTGACTGTTTATTGGTAAATACACTGTTTTGTGGGATCTACTAATCGAGTTGTTACTTGTTACAATAGACCATAGTTATTCAGTTTTTTAGACAATAGCGCAGAGCCTTTGTAGCAGAAGGACTTACATACTTTTAATGATATTAAAAGCAAGTTTATGAGCAAACAAAATGCATTCAGTGTGCATGGCAGCAACGGGATTTAATCCACACAATCATGTTGTTCAGTTCCAAGTGTAGTCGTAGTTTGGCGTCGCGACAACGGACATGAACAAACCCGGAGGCTATCAGACAGCGTAAATGAGCGTGCATTGTATATAGAAATTACTTCACAGATACCTACACACACGCACAAACACACATACACAAACAGGCAATCAGAGCAGCACAAGAAGAGCACAAAAACAAACAAAATGGTGGCTAAATGCCAGTTCCCCTTCCCACTAGTCCATGAAAGCCACAGCGTCTGCTTTGCTACTGATACGGCCAGCAAATTTGTTTGGCCGTTAAAAGTACACACCCCCAACCCCCATCTAACTTCCAACAAAAACAACACAAAAGAAAAGTTTTTGCCAGAACTGTTGCTTGGATATTGTGCTGCATCATGATGACAAGGTAGGGTGATGCGATGCAATGATGATGATGTTTCTATGTTTTCATAGTCAACAAACTTGTCTAACGTGACTGGATAGATTTTTTTTTTGGCAATTTACATGGAAAATATTGTACAAGACTTTGCATAATCTTATGGTAAACGCAAGTTCCATAATATGTTTATACATTAAAAATGCGAATGCTTGAAATGTTTTCAATGGAGCATTAACAATTTGTAAACTATCTACAAAAAAAATAAATAGATTAAGCAACATTTTATATAATCAAACGAACGTATTTTCTAAGATTTTTATACACCTACTATATTTACTAATATTTTTTCTTTGAACCGCTCAAATCATCAGAATAGAAAATGGTAACCGATCAAAAGCCAAATCTTAACTTCTCTGATTGTTGGTAATTAGACCTTCCCAATAAATCGCTTTGGAAGATTTATTTGTGGATCTGACACGACAGGATGATATACAGCGAGCATTTCTTCTACATCGTATAACATATCTACAGCTAATGCGATTATGAACAGCAAAAACGAAGAAGTATTGTCGAGCTGTGTGCCCTGAAGCGATACTAGCTAAAAGTACCATAAAACAGTACGAAGAGAAAAAAATTCAACAAAAAAATAAAAACAGAAGAGAAAATGGTAGCAGGGGCATGAACGGTTAATAGTATTGCTCGTCTACGCCCACGCAATCAGTGGAAGCATTCGTTACGTTTGTCGAAATACTTTTTATTTTTAGCCCATGCAAAAAGATATAAAGACAACGAAACATGGTTATGCAGTTGGCCAACTTGTTGTCGGGATGCTGCCTGCCAAAGGGCAGAACCGAAATGGTAAAGCAATTGAAACGGTTCAAATGGTTTGCGGTTCGCTGCTCGCATGTGTGCCAAAATTATTCAAATGGAATAGCGAAAGTGCTTATATAAGAGGTCTTACTTAACAAATTGTTTTAACTAAATAGTTATTATATCGCATGGTATATTTTATACAATAGTTTTGAAAGTCTTGACTCGTTTTTATAGCATTTATCAACAACAAATAAGTCTTGTAAACATTTCCTTTTAACAAGATTACTTCCATACTCTGAAAAGCTGACTTTGCTTGCAAATTACCGTAAACAACTGCAGGCGATTTGGGGCCAATACCCATAAACAAACATCACTTTTAAAGTTAAAGCCTCAGAGAACAAGTTGAACAGAGAACAAGGTTGGCAAAAGTTAACCCATTTAACCAATTTTCAGCAGCCCACAAAAAACCATTACACATTGACCGCAACGGGGCAAAAACACACACAACAACAACTGTGACAGCAACAAACAGCAGCTGATGCTTCTCTGGCTGTTGATTGTGTAACTGAAACTGAACTCAAACACACCGCTCGATGCCCACGTTAAAACTCATCAAACTATATTTTTAATAAATTATATCAGTAAACTAAAGGGAATGGGATGTAAGGCGTGCAAAGGAGGTTTCAAGGAGGCTGTTGCACAGTTTGCTGCTCCCAAAACTTCATTGATTTTGTGCTATTGTATAAAACAAAATCACGAGCACAACCCAAAACTGCGAACGTACATGTGAATCAATGTGTGTGTTTGCGAGTGTGTTTGTGTTTGTCTGTGTATTTGTGTGTGTATTTGTGTGCTGACACGCCCAGTTAGAGCGACGTGCAGTATACAGCACGCATTTGCATGTGAGCCTCTGCCTTCATTCTCCACTTCACCCTCATCGTGGTCCACATACTCCCCTCCTTTCATTTAAGCCAGTTAGAACGATTGGCGGAACAAGCTAAAAACAAGTCAACTTGCATAGACTAGCGTAACTTTCAACTGACTAAAACGATGGCAAAGTCAGCGTTAACTGCACTGTGGAACAATTTACTTCTTTAGAAAAAAAAACCTTATTTTGATTTATTGTTTTTAACTGAAATTTAAAGTTTTTTAAGTTTTTTTGATTTATACTTTATAGTTTTTTTATATTCATTCAAATCTTTTTATATCTTTAATAAATATGAAATAGAAATATTTAAATATTTTTTTTTAAATGCTTTTCAGTGCTCCATAAAAAGCATGCCTTTCGTGCCAATCAATTTTAATATATATTTTTCACAGTGCCCTTTTTTTTTAAAGGATTTTTATCTGCACATACGTATAATAAATTGCACTGTGGGGCGCATTCGCTGCTTGGTTCGGAAAGTGACGGCGTGTGAATGGCTCAGAGGGTGCAGTAAAAAACTGCAGATGGAAAAACTACACTTGATCGTAAACCAATCCACCAAATCACACAGTTGTTGGCTGTTGTTGCTGTACATTTTTGTGGCAGGCAATATGAAGTTTGTACGAAGCGAAGCATTGAAAAACTTTGGCATTTAATATACAAATTTAAAATATTGCATTGAAACTAAAATGGAGCTTGTTTATTTTTTGTATATAAGGTTTTTTTTCATTTTGTTTGAATAGATTTCTTAACGTTTTCTTCTCTTTGTGCTTCTAAGCGCACTCAATCTTTAAGCTACGAGTTTTGGATTTAGTTGCAATTTGTAATACAAAACACACTCGCAAAAAAAAAATACCTAGCTAAGGTCTTAAGTATATTTGCTTGGCATTTTTATGGCTAAGTAAGTGCACACAAGGGCCTTGTGGAGCTGGAGATGGATTCGGCCGGATCCGGAATCGAATACGCTATGTGAACTTGAAAGACGTTTTCCGTTCAATTTTATTGATAGCTGTAATGTGTCTGGGATGATGGTGATGCTTACCTCTTTCAACTCCGGAAATATCTTTTGCGTAGCCTGCAAGTAAATGAAAAAAAAAACACAAATTTTTATTAATTCCATAAGTACTTTAATAAACAAGTAACATTTGTGGAATTTTGTAATATGTTGTTAATGCTAACGGCACAAACAGTTATGCAAATCAAAACGGTCAAAACGTCAAATAGACCTTAATATAACAAAAAAATATATACAAATATAAACAAACAACAAAAAAAAAGAAAAATTAAACGGGATTGTACATTGTTTGGCCAAAAAAAGGGTTCAAGAGTTTTTAGGGTCGCACAAAACGCCAAGTATTCAAATTAAAAACAACTTCAGTGAGTGAAGTGCAGCCGGCAAAAATGTTTCCTTCCTGGCAGACTTAAAAAACAAAAAAACAAAAAAAAAATTTGTGTGCGCTAAAGTTAGAAATTCAGAGAACTCGGCGGCAACTCTAAAATGAAAATGTAAATGAAAAGTGCAAAGCCGACAGTCGGAAAATGTTCCCTCTTTTACGGGTAGCTCAAAGTCAACATTGTTGAAGAAGAAAATTTTGCATAAACTTTATAAAAATATAATTATAATAAGATTTGATAACAAAAGGGTGGACGTAAAAATTAAATTACTTGTGCTAAGCTAAAAAGTTAGTTTTGATGAAAAAAAAAACTAGGACATGTTTATGTATTTATTTTTTATGCAACGATCTTAATATTTGCACATAAATAAAACACAACTCTGGTTTAAAACAATCTTAAGGTACACACTAACACAACCTTCATAACATATTCCGATTATTTTGAATCATTCATAACTATTATAACGATTTAATAAACAATTTATCGCTCGAAAGATAACTGCCATAATTAGTAATGTTGTTAAGTTTTCTAATGGCATGTATTGTCATGCATAAATTCATTCGTTTAGGTGTAACCTTTTCTTTTTGTTTGCACACAATAATGCACAACATTTTGTTTTGTTCATTTTACAGGGGTTTTAACAATGATTTTATTTGCATTTGGTATTTTCAGTTTGATTTCTGCACGTCTAATTAACGTTTGCATAGAATTCGCAATGTTTTGGGTTTTAGGAATACACAATCAGAACAACAACAATACAAAATCAGAATAGAATTTCGCTTGAATTGCAAAGTGCCAAATGAGAAACAATAAAGAGGAGGGGAGAAGGGAGGCGGCGCTATTACAGAATTTAACAAATCGACACGAACTAAATTATTTTTAGCTATGCATGTTAACTGTTTTTGTAGGTATGCTTGTATTTTGTGCTTTTGTGTTGGTTGCAACATTGGCAAAAATGAACATTAAATAATATTTACAATTATAAGGTCTCATATTTATGTACGTGTATGTATGTAAATGTATAAAAGTTATTTAATGCATTCATTTTATTATACCCTGAACCCATTGAAAATGGCTTAAAAGGGTATAATGGTTTTGTGTAAAAGTATGTAACAGGCAGTCTTGATCAGCATCAATAGCCGATTTGATATAGCCATGTCCGTCTGACTGTCTGTCTGACTAAATGTATGTATGCGTACACACACACATATACTTGCAACTCGGTATAATGCTGGATACGAGGCTCTAGGGTTCATGGTATCTTTAGTCGGGATTTCTCGACTAGAGCCATCTAACTTGTTTTAAATGGTTTATTGTCAAATAAACCCGGTCAAATGATTATTTTCCATGTCCCATTTACAAGTGTTTAAAGTAGACTATTTGGACATTGTTCCACTTCTACAAGATATTATTGCTAATTACTATCAATTTTGTTAAGGTGTTAGCAATTTCGTTAAGGTGTTCACCAACATGGGAAAGAAAATGTTTACGTTGCTTTTTATAATTCCGAATAATTATTTAGCAATTGTTAAAACTTTCCGCGTTAAACGTTGAAGTTTGAATATTTAATAATGTATATTTATAGTATTTCATTATCTAACAAATAAGGATATTATCATTTGGCTCGAGCTTTAGCATTTGCCTTTCAACTATGCATGTTGCTTTGATGTTTGAAACATCCCCAGCACAAAATGTCAGTTGTAGTCTTAATTCATCTGCTTTTAAGGGTAGAACCTTAGTCAGAGACACAGAGAGAGAGTAACCCCAAACTGCCAACGGCCATAAAGTGTATGGCTGAAAACTAATTTATATCAGATTTTAATTCATCATATTTTTCTTTTTAGTTTTCAGAACGGTTGAGCAGAGCCTTTTGTCTTGCGGTCTTGACTGACAGTTTAGGTGCGGGTGTATTAAGCCACAATCCACATCAGCTATCAACCCCAAAAGCTCTCCCACCAACCCCTAATTCATAATAAAAACGATGCCGACAAATTGCATACAAGAGCTGCAGTAAAATGTCAAAGTGCTACGCAAAAAAGAAGAAAAAAAATCCTTTCAGAGTGTGTTTTTTCACAAGTGTGAGTGTGTGTGCGAGTGTACTTTGTGTGTGTGTGTGTGTGTGTGAACGGTAAATTACTGGTAAATCCAGCAAGTGCACTCAAGCCACAATTTATTTTAACTGACGCTTTTCTGGCGGTCGCTAAGTAATTGAATCAAGTTTCTCCAACTCACTTTCAGAAAATATTCACGACTCGAATTTAAGCAAGAGAAATGACAACTTTAAAGAACTTTGCACAACTCGTTGATGCTATATTTTTGCTATGCGAAGACAAAATCGTGTATGTGAAGCTTCTAAATTAGATTTATGATGAATTTCCAAAAACCACCAATTAACAATATTCTAAAGTTAACAAAGTCTTAAATAAGGGAAAAACTGCAGATTTGTAAGTTTAAAGTTCGTTAATTATTTGATTTTAATAATATGTATTGAAAACTTGGAGTCAGTGCAATTCTCGTCGTTTCTCATGTAGATGTTATAAAAGAAGATAAGGTATGTGCAACACCTGCTTCCAGCTTTTGGTTAAATAGGGTTCAAAAAGGGTACAAAAAATACTTAAATATCGTTTAAAGAAACTAGCTGGAACTTTCTTTCTGTTTTTAGTTTCAACTGATGTTGTGCGTGAGCGCACATTATCAAATTAACTTTTTGTAGAGCTTTATTACCATATTCAGTTCCTTGTTAAGCATCTTTTTTTCTAGTTCTTTGAATTCCAAACGATTTTGCGATTGGTTGAAGTCAGTAAAATAAGCTATCAGTTTCACTTGGTGTATATAAAGCGAACTTAAATTTACATCGCATTAAGCAATTTGGCATAATGCTTTTGAGCAGGCAATCAATTTCAACCACCATTCTCCTTTTTTCTTTCCTATAGGACTTCAGACTTGGATGAGCATATTAAAATTAGAAGAAGACAGGACACAATTATTGCCCGCTTCAGAAGCAGATGCTGCCAACTTCTGTTTCAATGCAATGAACGCACAGTTAGTGCAAATATAAACGTACATACATAAATGAAAAGAAAGTAGATCGCATTGTGTGTACATAATGTAAAGATAGAGCTGGTTAAATAACAATTTGCACGAATTGGCAGGCACCTGCGTAAATCATCTTCACTTTTAATTATTGTTGAAAGTTCCATAATAATAATAAATAAATATAATAATTACCATAGCGGGAAAGATACAGGCAGGAGAAAAAAGGTGCCACTTGGTCATATATTATAATTATGTAAAGTATGTTTGCCTTAAGAATACCCATTTTATGTAAAAATACACAATTTATGACTTTTTGATCGCATTATCTCTGAACAGCGTTATAATTTTGACGAATGATATTGCTAGTGAAAACGTAAAGCATATTAAAATAAAAATAACTTTTTGCAAGGATAATAATGAATGAAATACAAATTTGCCATTGTTTCTGTTGCTGTCTTTTGTGGCTTGTGTATTACCTTTTGGGCAGATGTGTCTGTTATATATATATACAATATATGTAGTTGTTGTTGCATTTTGTGTTTTTGTTGTCAACATTTCCACAGTGGCTGCAGCCATTGCATATTGAACATTGCACAAATGGCGTTGAAATTAAATTATATTAAGCAATAAATGTTTAAAGCTTGTGCAATGTGCAATGGTTATGTTTGTTGCGTTTTGTCGGCGCAAGGGTGGATATGCACTGGCTGCACATCGGCTGTTGTTAATCCTATAACGCACAGTGGTTAAAATGTGTTGATAATCAAGCTAAATACAAACTACACAACAAAAGTTAATAAAATTAAAAATACTTTGGCCTAAGTTTAATTTCTTCAAAGCTAAACTAAGCAAGAACATATATTTATTTAACCAATTATTGCCTTTTAATTGTATTCAATTATTTGCTTATGACAATCAATCAACAATAATAATTTTCAGATAAGCTTCTTGAAAAATGTTTAACTTTGATAACAAAACAGAAAAAAAGCAAATTTAAGTAAACAACAGAATAATGATTAGATAAGCAAAGGAAGACACAAAATAGATGAATTCAAATAGATAGAAGAAACGACTCCATTAAGTACCAATAAGAATACAAATTGTTAAAAAAGTCATAACTGCCTTTTTTGTTTGTATAATCCTTTATTTAAATAAGTTGTCAATAATGAAAACAAGTTTGAACCACTGTGTAATAGCTGTAAAGGCGTTAACTTTAGACTATTACGGCCAAGAAAGCAATTGTCGGATCCCATTAACCCCATGCAAATGGCAATGTGGTATGTATTTCCATTGTGTTCACAACCTCTCAAATTTAAAAGCTATTTAACTAAGCACACATTGTTTAGAAACACAGCAACTAAATGTCTTTGTTGATGATAAGACTATGAGTATTTCGGATGTACATTCAATCTATCACAAACATATTCTTACAAACACGTTCTCAACGTAGCGGTTTAAAAGCTTCAAAAAATTGTTGTGGTTATTCGAAACCTTACAAAAAAGGGATTATAAATCAATTGCAACCCCTTTGGGACAATGTTGTCGTTCAGCAATGGGGTAACCTACCCTACAATTTAACCCCAGAATAGCCCACATAAATATAAATTAATAACAGCCACTTGAAATGTTGTGCTTACCCCAAACAACGAAACGAAAACATATTATAACATATTTCGGCTCATCGAATATTTTATACACTTGCAAAAATTGTTTGTTTTTCAATCGATAAAAGATCTAACTGCAGCAAAATGATTCAAAAGTTTAAACCATTTTTGTATAGAAAGCTACGAAAAGATGGACAAACTGACATGTCCATGAATATATCTTTACTTTTCATTTTTTGGTATGCTTCCATCTATGCGTCACACATTTCATGTTACAACTTATACACTTATAAGTGTACAAATGCAGCATAAGCATGACTGGCACAGTAAACTTCGCTTCTTCTTTTTATCTCATATTGCAGACAACAGAGGCATAATTTAATTAACTTTTTCATGATTCATAGCCCCAACAAAGCTGAACAGCCGAAGCGAGGCAACTAGAAACATACAAATAATTGCCTAATAACGTAACGCAAAAACAAAACAAAACAAAAACTCAAAGCAAATGAAAAAGAAACTTCATTTACGAGGTAAAAGAATATTGTTTTTTTTTTTAACTCTTAGATGTGTTTCGACCAGAGCATAAGAAAATGAAAATCTTAACAGTAAACAAATAAGATACATAAGATTTATCCAGTAAAGGGGAACTGTGAAGAAACGGGAAAAATTCATTTACCGTAGTTAAGAAAATAAAAATCAAAAGCTATTTTATATTAAAACTAATTTTGAATCGAGAGCAACAATTTCTACATTTATCTAATACTATGTACTTACTTTGGAAAGTAAGAAACAATAATAAATCTAGTTTTGATAAAAAAAAAAATTACTTTTTAATATTTTGGAGAAATTACGTCCACAATTATAAATATTTGATGGGCGAGTTTTTAAAAATAGCCAGAACTTACTTGCATTTTTCATGGAGAGTACTAAAACCTACTTTCTAAATTTGCCAAGCATAACCGCAAGCAGAAATTAAAAATATTGCAGACAACTTAAAACGTTATGCTATTTTTCATGCTTTCCCTATTTTAAACAGCAAAAGCAAACTTAATTCTCTTTAGTCATAATTCAAACAAAAAAGATACATTTGCATACTTCATAGTTGTTTCGGAACAATTCATGTGATGCCATTGTAAAAAAGCAGCATTTAACTTTACAGTATCTGTTAAGTGACAGTTGAGTTAGGTGACAGCTTGTTTGAGTTTTGTTTCTGTTTATTCAATTAGAATTTTAAAGCCACTCAATTTTGCTATGTTTTCATCTTCCTGTCTTTTATCAATAATAAATTAAGTAATTATAAAGAACATATCTTCACAATATTAAATATTACAAATATTTACATGCTGTTATACTCAATTTAGCACTGTTCTAAACATCGCCTCTTTGTATCTGCTAAAGTTCTGTTAACGCTAAATTCTCATGTTAACTGAAGAGGACGCTGTTCATCCGTCACCGAAGAAATTAGGAATACTTCACATTGGGCTGCATACCTACATTTATGCATACCATTCATGCATTCAGCTGAAGTGGAATTGGGTATGAAACCTTTTATCGTTTTCTTGCAAATGTAAACATATAAAATAAATGATGAACAGGAATAGATTGATATGCCAGTTAGATAGTTGGATTGCTTGGAATTCGGATCGTATAAGTTTAGTTTTAAGCCCCATAAATTACATCTAAATGAACTGAAGCCTAAGCCTGGCTGGCTGACTTTATGGCGCTGCCTGCCCCCACAATTGTATGGTAATCGTTTTGACCAAATGTTTTTCGTACCAAATCTCTCTTTTATACAAAAAAAAAAATTAAAATAAAATAAAGCACATCAAGTAAAAAGCAAAATGCTTTCCCGGCTGCAATTGAGCGAGTGCTGGCTTTTTATATGGTGTTGTTTGTACGGTTTACTTTCCTGTGCCTATTTAATTCAGTTTCTACTTCTATTTTTTCCAAACGACTGATTCGATGCATTGTTTGCGAAGTTCAAATCGAAATAGAGAGAGACCATAGCGAGGCAGAAAGAAAGAGAGAGATTGAGAAGCAAAAGGCTGAAATCCGATTTAAATGGATTTACATTTATATGTTGGCTTTGACAAGTTTACCGAATACCCGAACGAACCGAAATCAACTTTTTTTTAGAAAGGTGAGCATTACAGAGTTACCTTTAACTATATTACATATTCTAGCTGATATTATACGGATAGACCAGCCACAATTTACATTTAGCTTTATTAAAACATTTTATTACCTAATATGCAAATAGGGTATACAAGTATTGTGCACACATTAAATTCCTTTTCCATTTTAAAAACGAATATTTTTTGCATATTTAAAATTGAATAAACAAATAGTTGAAGCACTGAATGTAAATCCCAATGCAAATACGGAATCAAAATAGGAATACTTCAAATGTTATTTAAGGACCAAAATATTCATATACAACATATGTAAATTTGCATACTTCAGCAAATAAAAGAGAAAATGTTTGTCGATAACTTATCGAATATGTACAACAAATCACAAACAAGATAGTTTACTGGCAACTGTACGTATATTGTTCGCACTGACTGTTTTGATGCCACGAATTATTGCTATTAACGTCGGCGCTTCTGCCATTGAGCATTGGATTTTCCACAAAAAAAAAACGGAAACTCGAAACTCGCATCAACAACAACAATAACTAATGCGCAGAAGGGTAGCACAAATTGCTAAGAACCACATATGGCCTTGCCACACCACCACACCATCACGGTGAACATGTGCGTTCTCAATGTGGCAAGCATTTAAGCCAAACACGAATGCCTCAAGACACATGCGACGCCGTTTGCTTGTTCGCCTCGCCTCACATTACAATTCTCAACACACTCGAGACTCTCGAGCACACTCGAGCACACTAAATTTATAACTTGGTCAAATGTGCCAAAGCCAAGCGCAATTTCATAAGAATGAAATTTCAGTCGTTGCCGTCCTTCGTGTTCAATTTGATGGAACAGCTGATTAAATCTGTTTCACAATATAACATAATCACAAAAACTTATTAAAGTAAAAAAAAAAAAAACTCGATGAGTTTTTGATACTTTTTTATTGAACTTTTTCAAAAGTTAGACAGACAAAATTTTAATAATTTCGAAGTTCGTTTTAATATGAATGATTATTCAGAGAGAAAAAAGTACCTTTAATATAGTAGCTTATTTATTCTGTTTATAACTGATTTTTTTAAATTAATTTCTATTTTCACTGCAGCTCGTTAATCAATTTTATGCAATTGAATGAATAGTTTTTTTTTAAGATATATGATCTTAAGCTCTTTTATGGTTAATAAAGGAGTCGAAGAAGTCTCAGACTAATAGGATAATATTTTGGCCAATTTAAGCTGGATTGCACATGTTTTAAGCTTATCGAAAGGTAACGTATTAAAAACGAATTGATTTATTATGACAAAAGTTATGATTTTCACGAAAAGTCAATAATTTTTAGTATTCAATGTCAGCTTAAAAAGCTTTTGTAAATTAAACAGTTTTTAATTTATTATATATATTTGGGTCTGAGTCTGTGTCTGGCCAACAAAAACGACAGTAACAATTATTAACAGCAATCAGTTTGTTGTGCCCCAAGGCAAAAACAAAAACAAAAGCAACGACCAGACAGATATGCAAACACCGATTCAGATACAGATAAAGATACTACCACTCTTACAGTTACACAGACACAGTCGCATCGGTAGACATGCGAGACAATGAGACGATGAGACGATGAGACTATGAGCATAATGAGCAGCATTAAAACTAATGAAAATAAACTTTGCCGCACAGCTGCAGACATCATACACTGAACAACAAAACATATACATATTTGTTGTTTAGGAAAGTTCTCTTCATTTACTATGTTATAGTTAAAATTTTAAAAACACGATATTGTAAATGTTAAATTATTTATGTGTTGGAAAAAACATTAACAAGTCACAAGTTTGGCTGAGTGTACTAGTCGCAACAGCCAAACAATGCCCAAAAAAGTGCGCAGCACAAAAGTAACAGACACAATAAAAAACAAAAGCAAAAATCTTCCTCTCTCGCTGTACAGAGACCCACCCCTTTTTATATTCATTTGGCAAAAAGTATAAGAAAATTGCGAGACAGACACACAGAGTGGGAAATGCATATACAGAAGACGAAGCTAGAAGGCAGGCAGTCAGAACAATGAAGTGGCAGGCAGGGCGAGGCAAGCAAGCAAGTAAGCAACAATATTACGGAGCAGCAGCTTAGAATATTGCGTGCAAAAAGAGCGAGGCAGAGAAATAGAAAATATATGAAAACTAAATGCCCTAACAGAAATGCCTAAACTTTAATGTGACAGAAAACAAAAAAGGAATTCAAAAATATTCGCATCTATTCTCAGTCAACACTTTAAAAAAGTGTGTTTAAAAATATCGATTTATTTATTTAATGTTAACCAAGAAGCTTAACTTTGTTTCTCTTGAAGTCTTTGCAGTTTTCACAGCATTAACAATTTTATAGTGAAGCCATTTTATAAAAGAGTATTTGTAGCTAAAAGCATTGTTCCAAAGATAAAGATACAAGCAGCTAACCGAAAAAGATACATTGAAAAGAAACTTTTTTCTTTTTTTGTTTGCCCTTTGTTGATGAAGCCAAAGTTGTGCTGACTGCACGTGAAACTATTTGGCGCCAGTTTACTTAAAATGAAAATGAAATACATTTATTAATGTGCTGCTGCTGAGCCACAAGAAAACTAACAAAAAAATAAAATAAAAGTGGAGGTAAGAAAAACTTCAATGTACACCTTGTAGTCTCTTTGGGGCAACAAAATGTTTCTGCGTGTGGCAATAGCAAAATAAATGCACATAACTTGCCGTGTATTAAATGGAAGATCCAGAACAGAACCGTTGTCAAGACTTGAACAAGCAAGTTGCTTGTTTGAATACCCTGTAAAGCTAAGTTTATTTTTCAAGTATTTCTTCTTCGACATATCAAATTCCTTTAGAAATATTTTAAGAATAGAATTTTCGTTCTTTGTGCAACAGCGCATCTTATAGCCGCACAAACTCATCTAAAGGACATTTTCGTTTTCGCTTTTTTTTCAGTCACATTTCGTGGGTTTGTATCTATGGTTGGAAGGTCTGTGCATAATGTATTTGTATCTGTATCTGTATCTGCGCAATGTCCAAATGTTTGTTTGCGCTTTTCGCTCGTAACTTGACTTGACTTTCATTATTTACTCCCTGAGGCCGTCATGTTCCCTTTTTTTCTTCTCAATCTCAATGTGGGAAAGTTTTATGCCTTTGTCTGCTGACTTTGTTCGGTTTGTTTATTTGTTTATCTGGCCTGTCTGTTTCTGTTGCTGTGTCTGTGTCTGTGTCTCTGTATCCGTGCTTGTGGCTTACCGCGTTGCTTAAATAATTTAATTAAATTTTTTTGCCACTTTGATTGTTATTATGGCCATTTGGCATAACGAGGCGGTATAATTTGCACATAAAACCTAATTTAGGCGCATTTTTAGTTGGCAGCTTTTCAGCTTCCTTATTGAATTACATTCCGTTAACATAGCGACACACATACACATACACATACACACACACAGTGTGTTTCTTGATCAAAGTGTGAACCTTTGATAGACATTTTTCGCATGCCATTAAAGTCAAGTCATATCAAATGGCAAACAGAGCCTCAGGCATAAAATCAGCCAACAAATAATATGCGCCAATAGCAACAACACCAGCGCCACCTAGCGTCCCATAGGAGAGATGTCTATTTTTTCTGACAATACATCGGGTTTTTTGCCTGCGGCTTACGAAATGCCAAACGTCATAAAAATGGAAAATAGGGCTTAAAAATCGATTACCGATTGAAATTTCGGGATTTGATAATGCGTTGAAGCAGCAAAAGAAAAAAAAATTATAATAAGAAAATCCTTTTTTTGAATTTGTTATGTGCAAGTGATGAAGAGTTAGCTTGACAGAGGGTGGGTGTGGCAATTTTATGCAGATCCATGGTAGATGTCACCAGCTATATTTAAACCAAGTCTGGTGACTCTAGCATGAAAACTGTGAAAGATATGGTACTTGCATATAACACGTTATGCACATAATTCGATATATTTGCAAAGTTTCAAGTCTCTAGCTTTAAGGGTGTCGAAAAAAGTTGGGTTCTTACAGACAGGACATTGTATAAAACCAATATACTCTGTTTTACCTTCGGTATTAGAGTATAATTACAATTTGTCTTTATGTTAGATATTAAGTGTTAACACAAAAGCAGAACAAATTTTCAACCAAAGATATAAAAATAGAGTGTCAAGTATTTTTTATTATATTGTACTTTCCACGATGACCCTCAAAAAAGTCCCGGCTGTTAATTTTATTTACACTTAATTTGGGATATTTTTAAGCATTGTTTTATTAACCGTATTTACGCCCTGTCAATTGTTCAACTGTCAGGATAACCAAAGCCAACCCAATTGCTCCCTTTTTTTTATTTGTTTTCTCCCTCTTAAAAAACAAAAGGTATCACATTTCGCTTTTGAATTTTTTTGTTTTTACTTTCTTTTGAAGTACGCTGAGAGTCGCAGTTCCCATTCTGTTACCTGTCACAGCTAACGACGACGCACACGT
The DNA here is from genome assembly GCA_035044605.1 of Scaptomyza cyrtandrae. Taxonomy (NCBI): domain Eukaryota; kingdom Metazoa; phylum Arthropoda; class Insecta; order Diptera; family Drosophilidae; genus Scaptomyza; species Scaptomyza cyrtandrae. The sequence continues at coordinate 3,741,758 of JAWNNS010000648.1, forward strand.
GTAAGTTGGCTCCTTCGCCTACCCCTTTTTATGCTTTTAGGGCTTGTGTCGCTATTTACAGCAAGTCACGCCCTTTTATTAAAGCCACTCATCAATTTTGAAGCAGCACCCAAGCGCTTGACATATGCAGCAAGCTTAAAGGATTTATCTGCAAAGTGTTCAAACGAGATAAATGGGAGATATGCAAAGGATTTTTCTTTTTAAAAATATATATATATACATATTTATATACGTATATATAAATGTAAATGTATGTTTGTGAATGCTTGACAATAAATGTCAACTGGCATTGCAATTGGTTTGCTGACTGTAACACATTTGCAGCATAGCGATGGGTGGCGCGAACGTTTCTATATATATCTGTCAGATGCAAAACAATCGCTTTGGATACTATTGGGCCAGCCGCAGTCAATCATACGTTCAAATCGAAAACAACAACAGCAAAAACAAAGAAAGAGAATCTAGAAATGGGCGTGACAGAATTTTTTGTTGCACACACATCACACGTGTGTTGGAAATAAAAATCACGAAAAAAAAACGCAAACTTTTTTGCTTTGCGAAGAGTTAAACCCTTATCCCATCACAATGTTATCCATAAATATTGTCAAAGAAATATTTTTATTATCATTTCTTTAAAGGCAAAAACACATTCATCAATTGTGTTTAGATTGTCTCATAAATATATATATATAAATATATCGAAGTCATATCATCTTCGTTTAATCCCCTTCTTTGAGTCACAATTTCCGCCCTTTTTTCCATGAACATGTGCGATTTATGATAAATTGACATCGCTTTTGCCGCCATATCACAACAAATATTCATGCTCATGCTCATGTTTAACACAATCTTTAAAGCTTTCAAACGGCAGTCGGCAACTGATTATCATTTCAAAAACGATTCGAATGAAACACGACAGCCGCGATTCGGTATTCCCCATGCGGTTTGCCACACTTTAAACGGCAGCTCTGATAATTGCATGCGCTGTGTGTTGGTGTGCGTTTGTGTTTGTATAAGTGTTAGTGTACTTATTTGTGGTTGAATGACGCATTGCCAACTAATACTGTGGACATGGCTGATTCAATTTCTGGTCAATAATTGCGCAATCGTCTTGGTAGAAAATCATAATATATTGCCAAAGTTCGTTCTGTACACAAAAGAGTTCAACTAGTTCACAAAATTTGATCAACTGGGCAACTGAAAACTATTTCTTAGGAAGTTCTTATCTACAGTCGGGGTTTTTTTACACTCGCGTGGTACAAATAAGCATGTTCATATTATTGGACGTAGATGTTCTAACGGACAGTACATTCAAGTGGCCCAACGACACCAAGCACCGGCTTGTTAACGCGCGGACCCAAGCATAAAGCGACCCACCTCCCGCCCATCCGACCGAGGTATTGATGATCGCGAACATCTAGACAAATGACACAAGTCAAGTTTTTTTTTAAAGAGAATGCAGAAGTGGTACTATGTATTGTATAAAGATTGTTATTGAACATTGAACATAAGATCCGAAAAGGGTTATGAATAGCATAGTTAGTAAGAACAAGAGAAATAGGCACAAGATGTCTAGTATTTCTAATAGGAATTGCAAAGTTAATTTGGTTGATTAGTACAGAAGAATCAATTTCACCGTTTATTTATTTGTGGAAAAAGGTTATAGATAGCATTGTTCAACGGTTAGAATCCAACTCTTTACGTTTATGATGTGCAGATGTTCAATTAAGAATTACAATAAAATAGTGAAATTAAAATCTCTCTTTAGTGGTTTTGAATAAAACATTCATTGGCATGTCAATTTAAAGTGGATGCATTTTTTTTTTTAATGTGCGCACACTTTAATTTAAATGTGTTTCATATTTATTTTGCTGTATAACTATGTTAACTATGATTCAACTAAAGAATCGACATTTACCACGATTCAAAGTTAAAGCCCTCAGCGCGTGTAGTTTTTTGTCTGAGTTAAGTTTTCATATAAACATTCGAAATAGTTCTCACTTTTGCAGTTTAAAAATCGTGAAATCTTGAATTGGTTGTTTCTTATTATTTGCGGTAAGTATTTTATCAATGTAATTATATATTGCATAATTTTTTTGATATATATTTAATATTGTTTAATGAGTATTCCCCCTGAAGGAATTTTATACGATATATACATACATATATATTTATATATACATAGTTTAGTTGCGATTTCCATTTGATTTGTAATATATACATTAAATTAGTCACTAAACTTTGGTGTAAGATCATCGAAAATAAATTTAGTTTTACATGTTATTTTTGAGATTTTATTTGCCATAAGTGTAAAAGGTAAACTTAATAATAAAAAAAAGTGTAAAAAATTAAAATGTTCACTTGTTATGTTTTTGCAATTTATTTTTAATCAATGCAAGCAAAAAATGTGTTCATAATTTATGTCACTTTATTGTATTAATGCATTTAAGCGTGTGATTACAAATTCCAGATTTTGTTTTATTATTAAAGACAAAAAAAGCTTTTGTTGTTATTAATTAATGATATTGTCCACAGCTGTTTGATTTAATTATAAAAATAAATACATAACGAGACGAGATAACCATCTTTTTTGTTTCTGTTCTAATAAATATTAAAGTTCAATTAAATTTATGTTATTTTATAGGGTTAATATATTTATAGGGTTAATATGATTATTTTCGGTCCATAAATATTTCTTCCATTTTGTTATGATTTATTTTTACTTATTGAAAGCTTATATTTTTCTTTTTTATCAGTTACATAAGCTTAATAATTTTCTTTGTGATTTAGATTCAAAATTCCAAATTTTGTTATGAGTTTTATGAATTTGTTTTTGTTTTAAGTCAGTAAAAAAAATTAACACACACTTATTTGTTAAGTTTTGCTAAAACTATTGTTATTCAGGGCAAAATCAAAGAAAATAACTAATTTAAAAAGATTTGATTTTCGCTCATTGGAAATCATAATTGAAGAGAATTAACTCAAACAAAGTAACAAAAATATTTTTAAAACTTACATCTTATTAAAAAGATAAAAATTTAAACAAAAATACCCATTTCACAATTGCATGTAATTAAAAAAAAAAATCAAACAAAAATATATATATATATTTTCTTTAACTTACACTTTTATATAAAAGTAAGTTTTTCTTTAAATTTCTAAGAATTCTAAGACATATTTTACCATATTTATTATAAGATCAGTCATCAATAATTAGACACGTAACGCAAAATGACTGAATGATTCATTGCAGAAAGTTGATCGACAAAAACAAAGGCACAACATTGAAAAGAAAACCGAGAATAAAGCGAAAAAACACAAAGAGTGCCACCAAAGAAGTAAAGACAGGCTTAAGATGATGATGATGATGATGATGATGATGATAAGTAAAACGAGTATTTATACGCAGTAGTTGTAGTTTGAAGTCTGTTTTTTGTATGTGTAACAAAATAAATGTATCTGTGGCTGTATCAGTAAATGTATCTGTATCTGAAACTGTTGCTTCCGCTGTGCCCGGTCACTTGGTCAAGATTGAGCAGTAGACGAAAGCCAGTTGCCGGCAGATAAGCGGAGCGTGTGAGCCAAAAGACCAATATGCCGGACACTGTCTCTACACAGAAAAAAATTAGGTAAGACCTATTTAAATGCTATGCTTTTCGATTTTATCAAAAAATCATTACTTTATCAAAGTATAAATTACGAGTTCTGAATTTGAAATTAATTTCTTGATTCGTTTATAAATAAACATTAATAATTTATTTCTGTGTAGATGTTGCTCAGCTTATTGTGATTATTGCACATACATACATACATACATACATCACACGTACGTACATATGTATGTTGTAGTTTTATATTATAGTCGATATTCCAGACGTTGACCCCTCCTTCGTTTTGGTCCAAAACAAAACAAAACACAAATGCGAAATTTTTGTTGTTTTGTTTTTGTGTTTTAAATATAAATACCGGCAACAACGAGTGGATTAACCGGTTTCTACATGGCTTATTGTTGTATCGTTGTTGTTGTTGATGTTGTTGTTGTTGTTTGTGCTACACTCAGCTAATTAGCTGTGTAGTTTTTGTTGTTATTACAGCCGCTTGCAGCCACTGTCCGGGCGTAATTTTGTAATACTTGATCAACAACAAATTGAGGCAAGTGGCTTTTTTATTGTCTACTACCATTTAGTATTTAAGAGCTATTGTTCGATACGAAAATAGTTACTAGAAACTAAATATGCCTTCCCATAACCTTTAAAAGTTATAAGAATACATTATTCATCTATTTAGTTAAGTTGATTTAAAGTTCTATTATTATATTTATTTATTCGATTCATTTTTTAACCCGTTTTCTATATCACAAATTATTATGCATTTTAATTAATATTAAAAAAAAAATCATACAATATATATTAAAGTTAATTTTTTAACTGGTTTGTCGTTTCTATCGTTCTTAAATTAGTATTAAATGAAGAACATTAAACATGAGCAATATACAGATTTCTCTTTGTACATACGTATTACCGTTCCCTCCTCCCCACCGCACTCAACCCCAACCACTGCCTAACACTTGATTGTGCACACAAATCGCAACAACAAAAATAACAAAAATAATTACAAACAATACAAAGGCAAAACAATTATAGTACACACACAAGGGTCGGGGTCGGGCCCGATACCCAAAGACGACACAAAAACATTGAAATAAATGCTCAATCATGCTGAAATTAAGTTAACATTTTCATAAAAGCACAAAAACAATTACGCACACCATTCACGAAAAAAAAAGAAAGAAAGAAATTTACAAATGCAATGTGTGTGTGTGTGGGAGGTGGAAGATGAGTGGTGGGTGGTGGGTGGTGGGAGGTGAGAGATGGAAGGTGGAAGACGAGGAACTAAAGGGTGGATATAGTATACAAGAGACTCATATAAGGATTAGAGCCCACATTTCTAATTATTTGGCATTGTTCCTTGTTCGCGCTTTAATCGCTTTACTCATTATTATTATTCTATGTGCGCGACATAAAAGATTTATTTAAAGGGAAGGCATTTTCTTAACGACTTTATTATGGCGTTGGGATAAGGAAAATCTTTTAGTGATGTGATTTATTTCATTATTCATTACTTAATAAATAGTATTTTCTATTAAATATGCATTTCAATGGATCCAAACAATAAATTATACATAAATTTGATATTACAACCTTTTTACTTATTTTTTTGTATTTTTAAGCTTTTGTTTTTGGCTTAAGAAACAGTTTTCTTTTAAAGCCATAAACAACGTAACCAAAAAGAACTTTTTTTTCTTTCAAGGCTTACGAACAACTGAAAATAAGCTTACGATATTCAACTGCTTTGAAAAACGTGCTTAGAATTAAAGTTAAGCAGATAGTTTTAAAATCTTTAGGGTGAAAAGAACAATGAATTTATTTGTTTCGTTATTTCGTTAGCCCGCACCGGTGTCAAGGTCTCTAATAAAACGAACCAGTTGCCAGTTGCCGAAACACACATCTACACATTTGTGTAGAGATTCCGTATAATAAACAAAAATATGTATACGAACTGTGTGAAGCGTAAGCTCCATAAAGTTAAACTTAAATAAAAGTTTAAATGAGTCACTTTCAAGTTGTTGATACAAATATGTTTGCAAGTCGTTTAGTTTCAACTTGAAGCTGAAAATTTGCATACAGTGCTCCCTCCAAAGCGTGAACACTCGATTATGTTAACCACTCATAAGAGTGAAGACATTTTCTTTTTACATTAAACAGCTTAAGTTAATTTCCATTCGGATTTTAAAATTCGCAGAATTATGAATCAAATGAGACCTTGATTGTTTCGAAATTAGAAATTAAAAAATGCTACGGAAAACATATATAAACATGAAACAATAATGATTGATAGTACTGAAAAGTTTGATAATATTAATAATAAAAATAAATACTTTCGAGGCAGCACTGTATATTGATTTCAATTTTTATACAAAATTGGATAGCGATTAAGTTGGAAGTGTTAAGTTCTGGTTAATTGTTAATTTGCACAAGGTGGCAACGCCATGAAAATAAAAATAGTTGACAATGCTCTTAGAAGGACTTACCATTTACGATGATAATGAAAATGATCGACATGAAAACCATATTTAATCCACATGTTGATGACATTATATCCAAATGGTATCCAACGTGTCGAAATGCCTAAAATCCTTCAATTCAGTTGTTGTTGGTATCAAACTTGGTTTGCAGTAGCTTTCTTTTTTGAGTGCTTAACTTTTTTCCACTTTAAAATTATTTCCATTCAGAATTAACTATTTCATTACAATTTCGATAACACTTTTACACAGTATTAAAACTTTTATGATTTTTTTTTTATTATTATTTTATGCGCTTTTATATTATTTGACTTTTATAACCGTTTCACGTACACTGAAAATTTATATGTACATACTTTACGATCTTTATGTATTACATTTCACTTTTTTTCCTTTTTATTATTATTATTTTCATTTTATTATTGCGAACGCGCGTTAAACATAATTGAATTGAGAAACCGAAAAAGAAAATTGCAACACGCCCGAAAATGAATTAAACAATTTAAAATTTCAAGTGTTGGTGTTTTGCCTTGCTGTTGTTGTTTTTGTTGGTGCTGTAAAATTAAGACGATAGGAGAGAGAGAGAGTGGTGAGAGAGTGAAGACGAATATTGAGAATGCAGCAGCTGTTGCTTGCTTGTGAGTGTGTTTAAGTATATTATTGTTGTTCTTGTTGGTCTCAAGTTGCGTGAAAGGGACAAACGATCAAATGCATTGAGCATTTTATGTTCGTATGTACATAATAACAAATATACATATTGAGCATTTTATGTTTGTATGTACAAATATACACATTGATGTATGTTTTTATTTGTATATGCGTGAAGAGCAAACTACTAAGCGGCTGTACAAATTTATTTTCTTTTTGAATAAAAACAAAACACTCGAAACCCACTCACAAGCAAACACAGAGCAGAAGAACTTTAAACATAAACTCAACACACATACAACTCAAAATCCACTCAACATAACAGTTTGAACGCGCGCACCATGAGAGATAGAGAGTGTGGAAAGAAAGAGTAGACACGTATAGAGCGCAAGCTCATTGAAATTGAAACGCTAGTTCGTTGTTGTTGTTGTTTTTGATGAATGCTCAAAATGCGCTAGTTCTTTGTTATTGTTGCTGAGGGCAAACAAACAAGAACTCAACACATCGAAGAACCACGCATGCAGCAGTCAATATAAACAAACACCTTTTTTCATAATATTTTAGCTGTGATTTTAGTATTTACATTTAAATTTCATTTACATTTCACAATTTCATGGTGCTAATTAACCGTTGTTATACCGCGTTACTCATTGCCCCTTACAGACACTCAACAGACACACACACACACACATATATACATACTTACATGTTTGCTTATGCTTTGTGTATGTTGTTCTCTTGTGTTTTGTTGTTTTTGTGCGAGCATTAAATGCGTTGAAATGCAGCCATTTTGTCTTGCAATTGGCGCTCACGCTCTTCGGCTGTTGCCGTTTGTGAAATTTATGATAGCTGGTAAGCACAACAATTTCTACGATTCTCGATGCATATCCATTTTTGTGACTATTATTCCACTTCTAATAATTTATTAAGCCAACACATACACGAACACACACTCACACGCGACACAACGACGAGTCACCCACTGTTTTTTATTTCGAGATTTCTTCCGACGATCCGACGCACGACCTAACCATGCAATGGTCTTTTTTGAACTCAAGAGCGTAATAAGAACACAGTTTGCCCTCGCTTCAGTTAATTAACAGTTGCTCTTTTGAGTTTAACAGCTGTTAGTTTACTCTTGTCCCTCTGGTCACTCTGAGCATTTATGCAGAAAGCTGTCTGCTACGAAACATATGAAAATATTGAAACATCTTTGTTAACTAAATGTGCGCTTCTCTAATGTCAACGAAGTCGAAACTTTATTGCTCAGAAAATAGATGATTCTCCTGCATCTGCTATTAGCCATTATTTTCAAAAACTGTTTTTGACAGCGAAGTTTAGTGTTTCTTATGGTGTTTTGGCTACTTAGTTGTATCTGCTTTCGGTCACACTGGGGATTTACAACCAACCCTGCTTCATTAAATAAAACCAAGCAGCTTGGCATTTTTAATAATTTTAACAAATAATAATCGTTGCTTAATAAAAACAACAGCTAAACACAAAACTGAATAGTAATTTATTAAAAAAACAACCATGCCGCAAATATGGATGGACAATGAAAATGCCAATCGTAAGTTATAGCCAATTTACACCTAAGAAATAAAACTATTTTGTAATTGTGTTTTTGTTTATCCGTTTGGCGCCAAGTGCTGCCAAGATCTGCCCGCAAAGCTATTGGCGAAAGTGCGGGCAAGAAAAGTGTTTTAGGCAATCTGGACAACGTGATTAAAAACAACAAATCACTTCTAACGCCATTTAAAGGCACCAACACAAAATGGCCAATGAGCTGCGCGCCAAAATTTTCGCTCTGCAAGGAGACACTGCAGAAGCAGCATCATCGATATCAACAGCAACTGCAGCAACAACAACAAAATAGGGAGTCGGGGCTGTTATTTGAAGATCACTGGAAATCAACGCAATTAGATGCAGCCAATGATTTATATGCCCGATCAGCTGATCCCAACGATAGCCTCGACCTATTTAACTATATGGAATTTCCAACGGAGAAATGTTTGCAAAATTGCCAAAAACGTAAGTTTTTAGATATTTTTCATGCCAGAGAATGGAATGCTGTTTATGAATTCATCAAAAAATTGACTATATAACAATTGCCTAAGTTAAGAACTAATTGTTTTAGAAAGGTTTTGGAACCGTCTTCAATCCTGCAGACTTCTTAGTTTAAAAGTTATCTTTCTTAATCATTGAAGGTCCAAGTTTTATTTACTTAATTATTTTTATTTATTGTCAACTAGGAACAATCGACACAAAATTCATTAAAATTGTAATAATATTATTTTAGATTTTCGTTCTTCCTCAATTTTTACTTTAAATCTCTCAGCAAAAAAATAATTATTTATATGCATACATTTATGAACAAAAAACACATTAAAAAAACATTCTCCAATTTTGTTTTTTAGCAATATCACAAAATTGGATGGAACCGTTTCTCAGTGAGGAACTTCTCGATGAACTTTTAAACCAAAAGCTTGATGAGGATGAGTATAGAATTCCAGAAATACCAATTTACCCCGATTTGGACAAAGATGAATTTTCGCCTAAATCTTTGGAACATAAAATGAGCAACTCCATGGAGAATTCTACTGAAATATTTGAGGCTATGATGCCGCCAGTCTTATATGATTTTGAGGATATTGATGAGTTATAAAAATGCTTTTGTTTTAGTTGAATTTATAATCTAATATAAAGAAATATGTATTATCCGTTTGATAAGTTTATATATTGTCAATGCTTATAAAAATACTTGTTTATATTTGTCTTAAGAATTGCCCGAGTTTGTTATTCTTGTATAAAGCAGAGTTGTAATATGTGCAAAAAATTCGGAAAATAGTTATTGAGCTTAGTACAAATTGTGTTTTCAGCATGAGAAAAATCCAATCAAAACAAATTTGCTTAAATCGTATTAACATTAGCTTACTTTTGACAAAGGCTGTTAAGTAATTTTTATTTAATCATAATCATTAGTAAATAGATTATATTTTTATACCCTGATCCCATTAAAAATGGGAAAAAAGGTTATAATGGTTTTGTGCAAAAGTATGTAACAGGCAGAAGGAAGCATCTCCGACCCCATAAAGTATATATATTCTTGATCAGCATCAACAGTCGAGTCGATATAGCCATGTCCGTCTGTCCGTCTGTCTGTGTGTATGAACGCGTCGATCTCAGAGACTATAAGAGCTAGAGACTCCAGATTTGTAACTTAAGCTCGCCTAATCCCTAGGCAGTACAAGTTTGTTTCAGATTTTCGATAACTCATCCCGTTTCCGATATAAACATGGGATCGATAACAATAAAATCTTGAACTTGGTAAATTTAGATAGCATATGAATTATTAATCAAAATAATAACAATCTGTGAAATTTTTATTAAAATCGGTTGAGAAACACCGGAGATATGGAACCTTGAAGTTGAGTATGGAGTATGCAGTATGGTCGTACACACACGCACACATACTTGCAAGCACTGACTGTACGCGTAAAGTATAGGGATCAGGGTATCGTCTAGTCGGGATTTCTCGACTAGAGCCTTCTTACTTGTTTTGCATGATTATTTATTAATTTCTTTTCTAACAATCCATGATCAGAAATCAATTTAGCTATTTAAGGGATAGTTCGAATTTTAAATTTTTCGGTCATTGTCTGACTTTTATTTATTAAAAAATTCAAATACATTTCAAAGAACATGTCAAAAGTTTGTAAAATCTTATTTTTTCGTTACGATTTTCTTATTTTTGGTTTTGTTAAATAATCTCCATCAAATATAAATTGTCGAAAAAACAGCCATGTAAAACACAATTTTTAAAATAAAAAAAAAAAAATTACTATTATTTTTTTTTAAATAGTTTTCTACAAAAGAAAATATAGTTTAAGGTTACCAAATTCCTTCAAAACTTTTCTAATCCTTAGTTATGAAAATAACTGACAATATTCAAAAATAATAATAATCTGATTATCTTTTGTAATCCTTAAATAATCATGATGAAATTTAGATAATTTTTAATCGAAATCAATTAGTAATTAGAGTATTTCCGAAAAAGATTTATATAATCAATTAATTATTACTTTTTTAAAAAGCTTATTGATTAAAAATCGTATTTTTGGATTGGTTTTTAACTTTGAACGATGTTTGCTAAATTTAAATAAGAAACTCTCTAAATGATTGTAAAAGTATTACCATCAAAGCAAAGTTTTAAGGTAAATCCACTCTATCGGGAATCAGTAAATATAATATTAACTTATCAATTACTTTCCTACTCCAAGTTTTTGTTCACATTGGATGCAAAGTATTTCGCGGTCATTTAACCTTTCCTGTAGCATGGAAATCTTTTGGTTAGTTTCAAGTTTAATTGGCATAAATAAAATGCTTTAACAGAAGTTTGCCTAAAGTAAAATATAGGTTTTGTTAAAACGATAGTTAGGAGATTTTTGTGTGTTTTTGGAAATCTTTTCAGGACTGAAGTTAAGCTTAAGAAATGTTCCAGCCATTATTAGCACAGAGAACTTTTAAATTCCAGAATCCATAATTTAAAAAAATCCAAGTTAGTTTGAAAAAGCTGTCTAAATTGGTTAGCCGATCCATTGAGGAATATTTTATGGACAGATGCGATTAAGGGTGATGTAATTGGTAAAAATATGTTTCGGGGTTTATTTTTCTTTTTTAACTGTCCGTATTTATAAGGCAGTGTTTGCCCAAAAGATATATCGTATAAAAATAACTGTTTCGATTTGCTTTTGCTGTTTAAAATAAAGTTTCTAAGCAGCTCAAACATATTTAATTATGATTTGCCATTTAGCAACGGATAGATCTGATTTCTTCAACACAAATTTAGCTAATAATTACAATTTGATTAAATTCAAAACTTTCATCAAATAACTTGAGAGAAACACAAGCCTTAGTTTTATGTATCAGTGTAATTGTATTTGATAAGTTTTAATATATGTATAAATATATATGTATTAACTAAAGACGACCCGTCGGTAGTTTGTTTTTATTTTAACTTTGACGTGTTTTATTTATGTGGGTGCAAACTGGATGACTGAATGAATCATATATATTTAAATATATGCATATATAGTATACAAATTTTGAAAAAAGTACAAAATTTCAAGCTTGCTTGATATGAATATACAAAAATTGAGACACGATTACACAAATAAAAATAATACAAAACAAATAATATTACTATTAAAACAATAAAACGCATTGGAACAAACAATTGATTGATTGATTGATATTGCAGGATTTTGTAAATCACACAGCAACAACAATAACAAATCAAATCCAAATGGCATACATTACAGCCAAATGTGCTCGAGGATCCCATTGTCCAGCTCAGCTGTTGGCAGCGCCTTGAGCGTGCGCAATGTTTCCATATAAAAGGTCAGCTCAGAGGTAACAACGCCATGCTGAGGTCCACCATTGTTATAGATATTGAGCTTGAGCAGCTGTTCCCGCAGTTTGTCCTTGAAATTGCGATGCACAACGGCGTAGATCTCGTGGATTTGCGTCTCGGGCAACACACCAGCAATTGCCTCATGCAACTTGACCAAATGCCGCGAGATGTGACGAAATGTTTGCGATGGTATCGGCGGTCGGGCATCCCATGCCTCCAGTTGGGCAGCAATACGTTCGGAGACAATGCCATGTATCTTGTGCTCAATCTCCTTGATGTGTCCTTGGTAGTCACGTTCAATGGCATCGTATCCGCTCATGCTCTCGAAATGGGCTAACAAACGGGGCAGCAAATACAACACCAGCTGCAGGGCACGCGACACCAGCGCCAGATTTGTGCTAGTTATTGTTTTTAAGCCGGCGACACGCATCGCTCCGGCTCCGATGATCAACTGGCAGCTGCGCGAATTGAAGCAACGCAATAGGTCAATCACATTTCTTGCATGATAGCTGGCAAGAAGTGGCAAACGTTGCGCGCTTGTTCCATACTCGTACAGCATCTGGATGAGGAGCAGGGCAACGCTGACCAAGGCAAAAGGTTGCTTGCCCTCGACTAGAAGCACAGGATTACCAATGCTATTGCTATTGCTATTGCTATTGCCATTGTGTAGTTGGTGATGGTTATCAACAATGGTCGTGGTGCTGGAGGTGTCATAGTCGCAATCGGCCATGCGTTCGATGATGCGTTGAAATGTATGCGGAATGTCCACCTGGCGCCAGCGTTCCTGATCCAGCAGCAGGGCCAACTTTTGCTTGCGCTCTGCATGAAAGCGTTGAGCATATCGCGATGCTTGCACCTTAAGCGCCAGCTCCAGCGGCACACTAACTGTACCACAAATACTCTGCGTGGCCGAGCTAAAGTCGCGCACCAGCTGTGTTAGCTGCAGCAGCTCCTCCTCGCTGGCCGAGCAACGCTCCAGGCTCTGGGGTGAGACAATATTCGCACAACGCTCGTGACAATAGTGACAGACGGCTTGGAGGAGTTGCTGCAACTGGGCACTGAGCTGCTCATGATGTGTGGCGCTAAGGAATGCCTCTGAATCGATTAGATTGACGGCATGCTGGGGACTACTGCCGCCGGCTGCTGCATCCGCTGTTTGTTGCATGATCGAGACGACCGAACGTATCCGCTCCAGAATGCCAATGAGCGCATGACTAGCCCGTTGCAACATGGTTAGCCATTCGTTGAGAGTCAACTCTAGCGATTGCTCACCGGCACCAGTTAAACATAGCTCATGATCGCCACGCTCGAGCAGCTCAATGAGCAGCTGTTTAATGATTGCTCGTATTGTGGCAATCGCCTCCTGCTGATAGCTCTGAACAAACGAGAAGTTCTGCTTGCGCAACAGTCCCATCACAATGGCCACGAGCTTATCCTCCTCGGCACAGACGCTATCCGTCTCCAGTTCGGCCTCGCTCAGGGGTCGATTTAAATCGGTTGCAGCATAACGTTCAAATTCGGTCGTTAGCATCTTGTCGATGAGCTTCTCCATTTCGCCCAGCTGCATGGGCAAATGCTTGAAGCAGTGCACTCCCAATAGTTCTGCAGCAAGTATCTCCTGCGTGGTGCTTATTAGATCGAGTGCGGCCACATAGTCCTGGGTGCCAAGGAGCAGCTGCAGCATCGGTTGCGTCTTATGCACTGTGGCCATTAGACGCAGCTTGTCCAGCGTTGCATGACAATGTTGCCGTCGTTGGGCGAAACGCATTACGCGAAAGCTATCGACAACGGCGCTGTCGTGCAGCTGGCGCAGAGAGGAACGCAATTGATGCACTTGCTCGGCAGCCAATTGCATTTCAGCTAATATGGCATGCTGTGTGGTCATGGCATGAAAGAAGGCTGCCGACTTTTGTGCCACCTGCTGTGCAATGCGCACCTCCACAATGTCCAAGTAATGCGATAGTTGCTCCTGCAGTTGTCTTCCAGTTTGCTGACGCTGCACTGTGAAGCTGGAGCTGGAGTTGCTTTGGGATTGCATGTAGTTGGGAAAGACTTGGGCAAATGTGGTTGCATTGTGCAGATGCAGTTGCGATTTCAAGAAGATATCCGGTACAGGCACATCAGCCAAATGTTGTGGCTGCTCCTGCTGCTGATTTGGATCCGACTGCTGCTGCTGCTGCTGTTGGCGTCTTTCGTGCCAGCGATATCGTTTTCCAATGCTGCTTAGATAGACGGTGAAATCGGCATGCGTGATATCCGGCAGACGGTTGCTGTTTACTATCTGTGTACGCTCCACAAAATGTTCGCCCCATTTCTTGGTAAAGAGATTGCTCTGTTTGCCACGCTGCGGATCATTGAGCACCGCCGGCAGATTTTGTGCCGACGAATAGACGCCCCATTCGGGTGGCGATTCACGCGACACTTGATTCACATGGTATTTCGAAACATGCGCATCGTAATCCCGATCCGAGACACCGTCCAGCGGCAATGATGCACACACTCCATTAAAACCATAGCGGCATACATAGGAGCCACCCTCCCGCGTGCAATGGCGACTCCTCAAGTGACTGTATGAATGCAACATTTTAATTCAGCTGGACACAGGTATTTTTTTTTTTTTTTTGTGTTTTACTTACTTGACAAACTCGGCAATACTCTTAAACTGCTCACGTGTGCAATAATAGCAAGAATGCCAGCTCAAATTTGTTGTTGTGGATGTCGAATTGCAATTCCAATTGGAATTCGTGAGCGATGTAGCCGATTGTTTTCGTTCCACCTTCGCATCATGTTCTTTTGATGCGGCTGTTGTTGGTAAATTGTGCTGAGCTGTGGCCATAACACATGCATATCGTCTTCGCAAGGGGATCAAGCTATTTTTATTTATTGTTTTTTTAGCCGAATTCTCGCCGCAAATGTTGACGTGTTATGTCAATATTTGTTTTTGTCTTTTACGTCTCGTAATTGTGGTTGGTTCAATTACATTTTAATTCCATGTTCCTTTGTCTATTTAATTAATTTTAGCAGCTCATCGCATCTGTAACAACTGCCAGGTTTTTCTTTTCTTTTTGTTGATTTTTTGCTTGAATTTAGCGAATGTAAATGGAACAATATTATGATGACGTACACCAGTGCTGTAAAATGTCCGTGGTTGCGAAGACGCTACACGGTCAAACTGCATGAACAAAGTTAAATAGGTATTGTGTCACTTTTTTCAAAAGTAAAAATGTGAGCTGAAATTTTCGCTTTTAAGCCAAAAACTTTAAGAGTCTGTTAAATATTTAATAAAATCTAAAGCAAAGAAAATAAAAAACAACTCTCTTGTCACGCAGAGAGTAAATAATTTTAACACAATATAAGGCGTGGCTAAATAAAAAGTTCTACCTTATTGTCTTAAATTTCGATAATCTTTGCTTTTATTTCACCAGCTCTTACGGTTTTGTTGTAATTATTTAAATTTTGGGTGTTTCTGACTTGTATCATATGTCAAATCACCACCATTTTGCCTAGCAGTTTTTTTTATTATTATTGTAATGTTTAAAAAAAAAGGAATGACTTAAAAATGTATAGCATAAATTGTATTTATATTACCATTTTATTTGAAATATGTAAGCATACCAACCCGTGACAAACATGTCAACTTGCCTGTCAACCAAATCGTAACGTACTGGGTGTGCCCAGTAGCTTAGCAGTGTTTTACAGCACTTAGAATAAGACAGATAAAAAAAAAACAGAAGCTAAAAACAGCGGCAAAATTTCAACCAACTCGGTTGTTGCGCGCGTGCATTCGAATTGGGCCATGCCCATAGTCACATCTATAACAGGCGTTGAAGCGATAAAGTGCAAAGCGAAAAAAATAAGTAATGCGACCGTGGCGCAATCGTGGCCTTTTGATGGCGCTGCTGTCGCTTATCTGGCTTTGCACCGTTGCCATGTTATATGTGTATATAACGCGACGGGAACCGGCAGAGCTTAGGGATGGTGTACTCGAGCTGCTCTGGTGGACAGATGACATGCATTGGGATTACAATCAAAAGCGCCATTGTGGATATGTTACATGCCGCGTGACCAACAATCGCAAGCGTCTACAAGAAGCTCGCGTTCGTAGCATTAAATTTAGGCTTGGGTTTTTTATATTAAAACTGCTGTCTTTCTAATTCCAGGCAATCCTCTTCTATGGCTCCAATATGAAAGCGCATGATTTTCCAATTCCACGCAACTCGCGTCATTTGTGGGGCCTGCTGCACGAGGAGTCGCCACGTAATGTGCCATTCGTGCCGTACAATGTATTTATGCGGCACTTCAACCATACATCAACATTTAGTCGCTACAGCGATTTACCACTTACCACCCAATATCTGCCGCATGCTAGCGATCTGACAAAGCTCGACTACTACACCCCGTTCGACCACAAGCAGAGTTACCAGTTCAATGAAGGACGCGCTCCAGTTGTTTTCCTCCAGTCCGATTGCAACACGATGTCCGGTCGCGAAGACTATGTGGGCGAGCTGATGAAGCATATCCATGTCGACTCCTATGGCAGTTGTCTCCACAATCGGGATCTGCCCAAGAAGTATGCTGTGTTGCACATACGAGTATGCTGTATAATAAGATAAACATTTCTATATAATCTATATTTTTTAGCTTACAAAAGGATTATCTCAATAATCTATATTCGGATGATTTGTTGCACTTCTTGGCGCGCTACAAATTTATGATTGCCATTGAGAATGGCATTTGTGAGGATTATGTTACCGAAAAGTATTGGCGTCCTCTAATAGCGGGCGTTGTTCCCATATATTTTGGCTCGCCCAGCATACGCGTATGTGAAATACTCTACAAAACAACAATCTCGCATATTAATTATAAAATTTTTGGTTTTCTTTTAAAGGAATGGCAACCGAATAACAAATCGACCATTTATATTGACGAATTTACCAATCCATCCGATTTGGCGGCACATCTTCATTATGTAGCCGAACATGAGAACGTCTACAACGAATACCTCAGCCACAAACTGAATCGTCGCCAACCAATTGAGAATACTATGCTTATCAGTCACTTGCTGATGCGTTCGTATCAAATGAAAAGCAATGGTGAGCAAAACGATGAGGATTTGCTATTTCATAAGTTCGAATGCATGATGTGTCGACATGCTATCCACACGGATTTGCGTCCGCCGGCTAGCATACACCACTACAACTGTGAACTGCCTCCTGTATATGCACCACTTGAGGAGCACAAGAAGCCTAAGTATGCTTCGGATTGGCGTTCCATGATGGGCGTGGGTCGTTGCCAGGCAATGATCCTCGATACATTCTGGCAAGCGAATCGCGCTTACACCAAATCTGATTTCGATGCGCAATTAACCGAGATGGTGGAACAAAACAAGTGCAATTAACCAATGTATAGAATTTATGTGCAATATGTACAATATAATTGGTACATTGTACATTTTATAAAAAGAAGACATTAATGTTTGTTATATTTAATATTAATTATTTAAAAGCCTGTACATGTTTTGCGTGAACGTGAATATTGTACACTTTATTAAAAAAAAAGACTAATATTTGTTAAACAGAGCATGTATCATTATATAATTGCTTTTCGTGTTACTTTAAGTACGTGAATTATAAGTGATATTTCTACCTCTTTAAAAACACAAGTATTTACATGTATACTATAAAAACAGATATTTAAAAATAAGCTGTTTTGATTTATTCAATAAAAGATTCTTACTATTATTATGAGAAATCCATTGTGCGACCTTCTAGGCCTAAAGCTCTTCCATAAAAAGTAAAAGATACAAAATATCAATCTGTTTGTTTGTTCAGTTTGCAGTTGAAAAACGACAAAAAACTACCTCCCAGAAAAAATCTTATTTTTGATTATAAATCGTGCAACTTTAATATATTAATTAATTTATGTATAAAATATCGTTGGCAAATTTTTCCGTTAATGTTTAAAAGCATCAGGCAATAAGTAAGATATGTATTATATAAGAGTAAATTGCCTCGTCTCTGCCCGCATGGAAAATGATTGCCTCAAAATTTGGTAGTTTCCATATTAGAACAGCAAAGATATCCAAAACTACAGTTTTTTGAACTCCTGCATAGTTTTTCCGATATTATATATTAAAATTTCTGAAATACTCAAAACTACTCAAAGTTTAGGTAAAAGATTTTATTTATAAAAACCAAAAAAAAAAAGGTGCATTTGGTATTGTTTTACATTTGCCAATGTGTCTGAGGAATAACTTCCTTCAGTTGTCCCATATCGACGATCCACATGCTGCCATTTTTCATCATCTCGATGGCTTTGATTATTTGTTTGGCTGCCTCTTCGGGCATTTGACGCTTGGCACTTTCGATGGCCTCCATCAGCTGCTCGGAGTGATCCCAGGTGACATTGTCCCGAAGGTTCATCATCATCTCAGTATTGGTCAGACCTGGACACATGGCCATAAACATGACGCCGCTCTTCTCATAGATATGCTTGTCTGCCATCGAACGGGTGAAGCCAATGACGCCGTGTTTGGCCGCCGCGTATACAGCAAAAGCTGGCGCCGGTTCCAACCCATAGACGGAGGACATGTTCACCACCATGCCGCCCAAACCCATCTGGGTTTTGTCCATGTAGGCCATTGCTTTCAATGTCATGTGCATCAGTGCAGTCTGTTTGTATGGTATGTAAATAAGTAAATTACATTTGGTATGATTTATGACAAGCTTACCAAATTGATGCCAATTGTTGTGTCCACATCCTTGTCGAGCAGCACATCCTCACAGTTGATGAGCACATCAATGTTGCCCATTTGTTGACCCATTTTCCTAACACTCTGCTCAATGGACAACTTATCCATGAGATTAACTTGCATGACAACCAACTTTACATTGGGATTTTCTGCCTGCAGCTTCTTAATCATTTCTACATTCTCCATGCGATGCATTATGCCCATCATTTTTAACTTCTGCTGTTGCATTAGTTGGTGCAGCAGTTGGAATCCAATGCCGGTAAATCCACCCACATACACAACATTCTTTCCCGTCCAATCGTACATATTTGCTGCTTTTTAGTTACTGTTCAGACACCACAAAGACACTGTCTTTTATATGTGCATGTTCCGGTCTGTACTAATCTCGATCGCAGTCATAGGTCATCATGGGTAATACATATTGTTAATTAGAAGACATGCACAAATCGCATGGATTAGCAAAGGTGTCTTCAGATAAGCCTGCTCTCCGGTTCGTTGGCATTTGAGGAACTGCTTATCACAATACATAACCGAACCTGGGTCTAAGACTTATTCAGTTAAATACATATAGAAATATTTTTAAAAAAGGTGCAAAGGTGCATTTGGATTGTAGATATTAGATTGCATATAAATTTCAACAGCTATTAATAAAAACTCCCCAAATGCGGTAATATATCGATGTATTGGTTTCCCCATTCAGGTGATATGCAATATATCGAAAATTGCATTGTTAAGATGCATACGTTTTAGTTGTTGGTAACGTCAGTCAGAGCCAACTTAAAGTAATTTATTAGATAACCATCTCAAAGGATGAGCTGATCGCAGTATGTTGTTTGTTCTTTGCTCCTGACAACCGTTTTCGTTAACTCTAAAATCCCTGCCTAACCCTCATTGCAAAAAGATCTAAAATTGTTTTTAAGATGTTTATTTTTGGCGTATTAAGAATAAATAAAAATATTTGTTATTCAATTATAGTTTAAATTACTTTTATTAATTAATTTATGTGTACTGGACATTATGTAATGTGCTTAAAATCTATTGAAATGTTTTAGACAATCACAGATGTTTATGTTATAATGAAATAAGCTTAATTTAGAGCCACAGAAAATTATGATTTCGATCGACTTAGACACTTGAATGAGTATTTTCCTAGTTTCAAATTATACAAATACTGGGTTGGAAGAAGATATATATATTATAAAATAAACTTGAAAGAATGGTCAAGCTTTGGAGAGATTTGACATTTCAATTCAATATTTAATTAAAAAAAACTTTTTCGGCAAAACTTGAACATTTTTTTTTAAAATTCATTCACCCTTTTCGGGATAATTATTTGAACTGCTGGATGATTATCCATTGACTTCAATTCAAAAGTCGTGTGAAATAATATGTTACAGTGACGATTTAAATATGATGCAACTATGCCGAAACTTCGTTGAGAAGTGTCTTATAACTGAACCAGTGTCATGATAGCATTAGGGTTATTGCACTTGCACTCAGATTTGGATTTCCAACTGAATAAAGCCGAGTAAGAGACATATAAATGACAAATACGTAGCACGGATTCTAACTGATGTGTCTGTTGATGGTTGCGGTTGTGTCGTTGGGTTGAAGATATTGGTGTCGCCGTTGGACGTTGTTTCAACATCCGCTCGAGGATCAGGCACATAGTCACCGCAGGTGGGAAAGTTACGCGGCACCGGAACCATCTCGTCATCGTCGCCTACTTTGAGCACCAGGGCCATACCGATTTCGGCATGGAACTCGATATGACAGTGGAAAAGCCAATAGCCCGGGTTGTAGGCCTCAAAGCGTATGATCGTATAGCCACCATCGGGCACTGTGACAGTGTCCTTGACAGGAGGATTTACAAAATTGCGTTTGAGCAACTTAAACTGATCCAGCTGCTTAACCTGCAAAGAAATATTAAAATTCTTATTAAAGATGTGATAATCATTTATTGCGGATATACTTTTTCAATCACTGTCCCCACATCGCTAAAGAAATAATCATATTCTTGATGCTTATAGATTTTTAAGTTGCTTGCAACTAACCAATTTTTTTTTGTATACATTAAATAATTCTCACGTTTAGTCAATTTTTATATCATTTTTATAAAAAGGGTATAATGGTTTTGTGCAAAAGTATGTAACAGGCAGAAGGAAGCATCTCCGACCCCATAAAGTATATATATTCTTGATCAGCACCAACAGCCGAGTCGATATAGCCATGTCCGTCTGTCCGTCCGTCTGTCCGTCCATATGTATGAGCCAACCGATCTCAGAGACTATAAGAGCTAGAGACTCCAGATTTGGAACATAAGCTTGCCTAATCCCTAGGCAGTACAAGTTTGTTTTCGATTTTCGATAACTCATCCCGTTTTCGATATACACATGCGATCGATAACAACAAAATCTTGAGAACTTTGAGATGGCATTTGAAATATTAAACAAAATAGTGACAATCTGTGAAATTTGTATTAAAATCGGTTAAGAAACACCGGAGATATGGGACATTGAAGTTGTGTATGCAGTATGCAGTATGTGCGTACATACAAACACACATACTTGCAAACACTGACTGTACGCGTAAAGTATAGGGATCAGGGTATAGTCTAGTCGGGATTTCTCGACTAGAGCTTTCTTACTTGTTAGATGTAACCTTTCCTTATACTCTTCTATAACTTGAAAACTTTTTAACCATCGGAAAAATATTATCAGAGGTTCTGAAGAATCACACCAGAATTCATTATAGAAACATGAGAGAACTATCGAGTATTGAATAGTCAATACAAAATTGACACCGATTTAATAAAACAAGAGCATAATCATTAGTATCCCACATAAAATATTCACAATATTCAATAGCTTTAATGAATTATATACTTACCATTTCGATGGTGACATTTTCGCCCAGGCGCTCAAGTCCGATGACGCGAAACGCATTGCCGTGTAAATGGAAAGGATGATTGGCATAGAAGGTGAACCCTTCGTCCACAATGATCAGCTCAACAACAGCATTACGGGGCACCTGGAGTACATGATGGCACTTGCAGAACTGCTTCCGACAGTCAATGCCCTGCCGGGCCAGTGTTGTCTCATTGCAGAACAGTTCGTTAGACAGCTGATGGCGTTGGGGCAGCAGCGCCACCGATGGGAACTTGAGGGAAATGTGATTCAGTTGGGGCGTGTAGAGGATATTTTCTTTGGTAATGTTCGTGTCCATGCCGTAGTAATCGCTGTGATGGAATTCGGGATTGTCCTTACGATAGAAATCGTAGTACACGAAGAATTTGTAATCTGCCTCCAGCTTAAGGGTGTCATCATCAATGCCAGAGACCTTATCGTAAATGGGCAGAGCCCTCATCTCCGCCACGGTTTTAGAATCCGCATATCCAGGACCGCGATTCATTGTATTTAGTTCAATGCCGCTGGCATTGTGGGCATAGCCCAATGCCGCGCTTGGCTCAGTATCGGGTGCACCCTCGTAACGCAATATGGCCACTTGAAAGGCGGAGGTAAATCTCTCGCTGCAGTCCATCAGACCCTTGAGGCGTAGCCAGTAGTTATCCACATCCATGTTGGCATTAAGCACAAAATCGAAACGTTCTCCTGAATACGTTACAATGGAGCCCACCTCCATGGCCTCAATATCGTAGCCATCCGAGTTGATGGCGGTCAGCGTATGATTGTCTACAGACACCACAATCGGACAGTTAAGATACTCGGCATTAATGATGCGGAAGCGATAGCGAAATCCTCTCCGCACATAATATACCTGATGCGGTATCTGCTCCAGGGGTATCTCCTGTACATTTCCACGACGTTGACGAGAGTGGGGTGCATTTGGATCGGGCAACGATCCGCTCTGGTTTCTTTGCATCGCTCCCAGTCGATCTTTACTTTCGAACAATTTGACCAGATTGGGTGGCGTTTGCTCTTTTTGATAAGCTTAATTTTTAGATAAATAAAATGAAGATCAATTTATATTAATAAACTATAAATCAAATATATATATATTCTTATATTTATATAAAAATATAATTCATATCGATAAGTTAAATAATTGATACAATATATGTATTTTAAAATTGACCAAATTTATATATTGCAGGTCGACTCATATTGCATCAATTATTTAATCTACACCCATTTATAATTTACAATTAATGTGGGAGAACAGTTGGTCCAAGATTGAACCTGTAAATGAATATATATGAACAGCTAAATTGATGACTCGATGTTAAGTAGGAAGTCTAAGAAAATAATATATCGTCTTGGTAGTTGAATAATGCATATATTTCGTGAGTTTTAAAAGTGCCATCCACATGCCATTAAAAGTTGTAGGAAAACTGTATAATTATATATACATATGTTTAACGTTTGAAAGTTAATCATTACAAAATTAAAAAAAAAATCGGCTAGTTATATACGCACCTTGATTTACTGAGTCATTTGTAGTGGGCTCAACAGCAAGTCGTGAATTGGATAAGTTCTGATCTCTATAGTTGTAGCTCTTTGCAACGTTAAGCTTCAACGGTTGTGATGCTTCTTCTGCTAGCGACTTGTCTGCTGCCATCCGATCCTGTCTCTTCATGTCCGCCCAAATGCGATTGTAGTAACGACCACGCCCATTGATGAGAATATTGTGCGGCTTATTGTCGCCACGTGAGTGATGGTGATAGGCAAAAATGCTTGCACCCGGCTCGTGTATCCAATCCTGCACAACAAGTATATGCTCACTTAGATCAAAATCGTAGCGTCCACCATGCGGATCCAAGCTCTTGGGTCGACGTATTATCAATGGGCCAAAGACGCCATCGCCGCGCTGCATGCCGGTGTGCGAGTGCCAGAAATGTGTGCCAGAATTATCCGCCGGAAAGGTATAGCGGAATGTGGCATGCGGCGAAATGGGGCATTGTGTTATATGCGGGACACCATCCATATAGGGTGTCTTCTTCTGGTGTAGCCCATGCCAGTGTATCGTAGTACTTTCACCCAACAAATTATTTTTCAAATCGACTATAATCTGATCGCCTTCGCATACCTCAATTGAGGGGCCGGGCATCATGCGATTTACAACGGTTATGCTCCGTTGGAGTCCATCGCCCATGATGCAATGTGGCCGCGAACAGTCCGTCAGATTGAGCGGACAATCGAAGCAGGCCTTCGAGAAGGTCTGATACCATTCGACGACAAATCTATAGTGACATGTCATAGGTTTGGCATTCAGTTGACAATCGCGCACGCAGGGATGCTTGCGATACCACTCAGCTGTCCAGATGTCCTGCGAGATGTCAACATCGTCTAGCTCCTCGATACGTGGCATTGCCAACGGTCGACAGACAAAGCAACAACTGTTTCGATATATTCGCTCGGGCGGACAGCTGGGATCAATTGGTGGACAGCTGCGCTTATAGCTATTGATGGCAATCTCGCCATCATTGTCACGTCGAACGCACTCGAGGAACGTGCAGTCGGCATCATTGTGCCAGGACTCGCCAACCGCATACAACGTATTATTGTGCTGACAATGAGTCCTCACGCATTCCCCACAACAGCTGTTGGCAGTTTTTCGCAGCTCTGTGCCCTGCAAAAATATTATGTTATTACTTTTTATTTTGAGACAACATACTTGTTGTTATTATTATTATTAACTACAAGTTAGTACTTAATTAAGGTTGCAAACTCTATAAATGGACGTAAAATAACTAATAGTCTCGTCGATACCTTAACATGGAACGCTTGATTCCGTTTCCTGTAAAGTTCCTTCCCAATTTGAACAAATTCTTTTTTGATAAATTCAATGTTCTTTTTCTTATATTAACTTTGCAGTTCGCTTTGCAATAATAGTCAAGTTAAGTTAAGTTAAGTCAAATTTACTAACTTGTATCATTTTATAATAAGGAAGGGCTCAAATTCAATACAACTCCGTAAACAGAAACCAGACTTTACTTCCCTAAAGGTTTTCGACGTGCGGAATCCGAATTTGAATTCCGAAAAGGCTTAGTCTGTGAGAAGAAATATTCTAACATAAAAGTGCAAAAAGCACGCTTTTTACCAAATAACATCATACTAAAAACTAATATTTTTAGATAACCTCAACTTAACAGATTTCTAGATATAGAAATATTTACTACAGAGTATTTTAAATGTATGAGCAATGTACTTCAAAATGCGTCGCACATTTTAAACCTGAACTTATTTTCATATTATTTTACAAATTTAAATTCAGTTAATCTTTTCTGTTTTATCTTACAGTGTCTGGCTCCCTCGTTTGCGTATTTTTGATTTTTGAATGAGCTGTCAAAACCAGTGATAACACATTTGAATACTCACCACATCGCAGTAGAACTCGTTGCAGTCAATTTGTGTGACAACGATATGTGCCTGTGGCTCGATGCCAACTCCTGCGGCACACGAGTAAATCAAACAATTGTCCTGAGCATCAAACCAAACCGAGCCCTGCTCCTTCTGGTGTGTAATATTACGCTCAACATATTCGCAGTATGTGCTACCTGAAATTAAAGGAATTCATGTAGGAATATGAATTTATTCATTTATTAAATAGGTTGCGAACCGGACGTTCGCGATCATGAAAAGGGAAATAATCATTATTAATACAGTGGACGCTCGCAGGTTAGAACCACTTGGTTTCTGTGCTAGTTCTAACTTCTGAAATGCTCTTATTTCTTGACGTTTTTTTTTTATGCATGTCAAATAAGGCAACAAATGACTATTTTTCTGCTAAATATGCTTTGCGGGGAATGTTATTTTATTAAAAGTTGATTTGCTTGCAACGTTCAAGTAAAATAATGTTTTCTTTATACATAGATAGTATGTATGTAGGCAAATAGAGGGCTTAACACAAGCTTTCATTTTGCTTCCTGGTTTGTGTTCAATGTGACATTCAAGATAAACTCTCGTTTCGAATTTAAATAACTGATATCACATTTGAACAAAAGCTAAGGCTCAACGAACGCCCGCCCGAACGCCATTATCGAGTTTTTTTTTTGTTCGCTTTTTCGTTTTTTTACACGTGTTTTCACTTAATTCTTACCACCGAGTATGTGCATGCGTATTGAATGTTTACATGCGAATGACCTAAAATGCAGATACAGGAAAAACACACAAACAGAATCGGAACACACGCAGTTGGGTGATTCCCCTTTTAATTGCAACATAGCTAAAGGGTAGTATGCAATAACCAAAACTAACAAGTGAAATAACTGGTCCTATTTTCTAAAAGGTTCTAATTTCCGAGATTTATAATTTGTGAGCGTTAACTGTACGTAATGAGAATCAAATATTGTTTGAAAGTCAATCTAGAAGCCGACCATAACGTTTCTTTCCAGTTGGTTATTAAATAATAGGAACGCGGCCAACATAACGTAGCGTCCAAAAGCCTTTTGTTAAGCCAACCGAAAAGTTAGTCATACACGTGCTTTTCTACCGTACATAAATTGAATCGTTTTATAAGTGTCAACCGTTTAAATATTTACTTGATCTCAGTTATTATCATATTCAAATTGAATATAAGAAACTCTCCAAAATATTTCTTAATAATACCTTACTAAGCACTTTAAAATAATTATTAGTTACTATTTTATAAAGCCAACCATGAACTCTGAACATTTTGCAATAAGTTAAATCTCTGTACACTATATACAGGGTACTGAAAATTCTAGACTAGAACATTTTTTATTGTCATGTATTGTTTATTTGTTCAACAGATGAAAATAAATGTATAGTATAATTGTGTACACACGATGAGACACAATGGTAATTACAAAACCAAATATAACAATATACTTAGTGTTCATTGCACACGTCAATTTTTTGTTGGCAACAGTCAACGGCATAAATTGCATTGTTTATAACTGAATGATTGAAATATATGTATATTTAGTGTACTATATATTAGAAACGTGTATTCTACAACTGTCTCATGTTATTGCCCTACTTAGGTGCTTGAACCTGAAATATTTGTTTGATTTTTTTTAAATTTGTAAATTGTTTTTGATGATCCATTTAACTTCCTGGATATACGAAAGTCATAACCTTGAGATTGTGTCTAGCTTTTAATAAAGAATAAAGTTGTCTTAAGGGAAATAATAAATCAGATAATGATCAAACAGTTAACCCTTATTGAATATGGTAATAAGGTATTGATAATTCATTACCCCGTTAAGCAATTTAAATAGGCTTATTTATTTACTTTATTTTACAATTATGTTGTGCCCTTTGTACTTATTTAAAGCGTAGGTGGTGTGGGATTAGATCGTCTGGAGGTACGGAAAGTTTTTAACTAGTTTTGTGACTCGAATTTAACAAAGACGCCGCGACTGGCTAATAAGCTCTTTGCTATCAAATAGTCAATTTTATCACAATCAACTCGTGAAATAATAGTCCCACTTCCTGCTTTTCGATTACTCACTTAAAAGAAGAAGTTTGAAAAAACAAAATGAGTGATAAGAAACGATTTTTTTTCGGGAAATGATCAAAATTCGATAAAACTATGTTAAATGTGTTTGTTAAATACTTTCGAATCGAGGATTTATTGGGAACTGTAATTAAGTTTGTTAACACCTTTTGAAGAAAAATTGGGAAATAATCTGGTAATTGTGGAAATGAGCCATGAAAAAAGTAACACACAACATACATGCCATATAAGGTGGTTGTAAGGTGGTAATCAAATGTGCGACTTATACCAAAAATATAATAATTATTAGTATATAATATTAGAAATGTATTAAAGTGTGTATGTTTATTTATAGTATTCCCACAATCAATTGAACTGTAAAAACCTTTCTTAGAGGTTATCGTTATATTAAGTATTTACTTTATTCAGACACATATGCAATGAAAAAAAAAAATCAAATTCGCAACTTAAGAATTTATAGGACGTCTGCACATTAGAGCCTTATTAAATTTTACGATCCACATGATATCAGAACTAAACAAACCACAATTTGATAAGCCCGTTGCTGATTGCGATGAAGTTTATGAG
The DNA here is from genome assembly GCA_035044605.1 of Scaptomyza cyrtandrae. Classification (NCBI taxonomy): domain Eukaryota; kingdom Metazoa; phylum Arthropoda; class Insecta; order Diptera; family Drosophilidae; genus Scaptomyza; species Scaptomyza cyrtandrae. Next base: position 3,769,661 of record JAWNNS010000648.1, read on the forward strand.
CAAATTTAAGCAAAACCGTCAGAATGAATGTCAATAAACAAAACTATATGGGAAGTTGAACAATATTTATTGATTACGGCAAAAATGTTATTATCACGGCTTGTAATACAAAATTTTTGTGTCTTACCCTTGTATAATATTTTGATTTGTTAAGCAACACTTCAAATTGTATGTAATGAAAGATTCTTACAGACTGACAGTTCAGAAGAAGAACCTTTATAATGCAACTGGGATTGACGAATCATAGATTCAAGCCATTAAAGGCTTGAATTATATATTTACATATATAAACAAGTAAGAATGCTCTAGTCGAGAAATCCCGACTAGACGATACCCTGATCCCAATACCTTACGCGTACAGTAAGTGTTTGCAAATATGTGTGTTTGTATGTACGCACATACTGCATACTGCATACACAACTTCAATGTCCCATATCTCCGGTGTTTCTTAACCGATTTTAATTAATTTATAATATAATTTCACAGATTGTCATTATTTTGTTCATTATTTCAAATGCCATCTCAAAGTTTTCAAAATTCAAGATTTTGTTGTTATCGATCACATCTGTAAATCGAAAACGGGATGAGTTATCGAAAATCGAAAACAAACTTGTACTGCCTAGGGACTAGGCGAGCTTAAGTTCGAAATCTGGAGTCTCTAGCTCTTATAGTCTCTGAGATCGGTTGGCTCATACATACGGACAGACGAACGGACAGACGGACATGGCTATATCGACTCGGTTGTTGATGCTGATCAAGAATATATATACTTTATGGGGTCGGAGAAGCTTCCTTCTGCCCGTTACATACTTTTGCACAAAACCATTATACCCTTTTTTCCCATTTTTAATGGGATCAGGGTATAAAAACTATTTCGTCAGTTATAAATTCATCGGTAACGCACAAAAATAAAGTTTGGAAAAGTCCTGTGTTTTTTGTTCGTCTCTTTGCACGTTATACAGCATATTTGACCAAACTTTAATCTTCAATAGTATTTTCAGTGTTTCTTAAGCGACGTTGGTGGAGATTTCGAATATTTCATAATTTTTCTTTAAAATTTCTAATGATTTCTAATGGAAACAAAAAAGTTTAAGTGAAGGAAAACTTATATTAAAAATCTTAAGTCAAAAGATCTCTAGGAAAAGACATGGCTAAATCAATTTGGCTGCTAACGCTGATTAAGATTAAATGTATCTTGTTTATGAGTTCGGAGATGCTGCATATATTTGATTAAAACCATGAAATCAAATATACACGGCAATTTTATGGAAAGAAGTAAATGAATATTGGAAGTTGTTACTTCGATTGTCAAAATTCTATTTTCCGTTCGATTGGGCTTGAACTCATTTTTTGAGGTCTACAGTTTTGGCCAAAACTTATGCACTAGGGTATTTTTGCTATTTACAATTTATTTCTTAAAAAATACCGTTATCTATTTATTTTGTTTGTATTTCTTTTTATTTCTTTATATCATTGTTATCGATAAACAAATACTTATGGTTTCCTGATATTTAAACTTCAAAAATCAATTTACCAAACATTGTTTGAGAGTCTTTTAGAAAAGTTGGTCGATTAAAATGATACAAAACACCAAAAGGCAAATAAACACTGTCAATAATGTGTTTTGACCCACTTTCTTGTCAAAAAATTGTTCTGCGAAAGAAGTTTTGGTCCTTTCAGGACTGCAACAAAGCTAAGAAATATCCTAGCCTCATATCTCAAAGACATGTATCAATTGCCAGAAGCCTTTAGAGAAGTTCCGTTTAAAAAAAAACATAAATTCGTCTTTAAAATGATGAAGATAAACGAATAAGGTTGGTATGATTGGTGAAAATTAGTTTTAAAAAAGCTCCCAAGTCGTTTTTACCCAATATATAATGTCTTTTGTAAATAAAATGTTCCTCCCGATCAATTTATGAGTTAAAACTGTTTTTCGATTATAAATTTTGTATTTATAAATATTTTTATATTGAAAACAAAGATATCAACTTATGTTCAATGTACAAAATAAATTGATAACTTCTTTTTAAGTATACAAAATAAATTGATAACTTTGTTTTCAATACACAAAATTATCGTATAAGAATGAAATTGTGGCCAGTACTGTATATGAGCTACAGTTTTATTTTTAAATAAAACCTTCTTGGTTCGAAAACTTTAGCTTGGGTTATGCAGTAGCAATTTTTTCTTTCCGTTCGATTGCGTTTCAACTATCATTTGGGGATCTTTTTGTAAATTTATTTAAAACTCAAAGCCAGTTTTCCGGAACATTCAATTCCACTAAGTAATAATTGGAAGTTAAGTCGTATGGATAAAATAAAAGAAAAGAATATATAATAGTGTGTACCCTATACCTTGTTTTACAACAATGAACACGAACCCCAAACAGCATTTCAACAGAAGTCTTTAATAAATAAACAGATATGTTATTGCTGTTTGTCGTTTATATCTTGGAATTCAGATGTTTGTACACATAACAAGTAAGAAAGCTCTAGTCGTGAAATCCCGACTAGACGATACCCTGATCCCTATACTTTACGCGTACAGTCAGTGTTTGCAAGTATGTATGTTTGTATGTACGCACATACTGCATACTGCATACACAACTTCAATGTCCCATATCTCCGGTGTTTCTTAACTGATTTTAATAAAAATTTCACAGATTGTCATTATTTTGTTCATTATTTCAAATGCCATCTCAAAGTTTTCAAAATTCAAGATTTTGTTGTTATCGATCGCATGTGTATTTCGAAAACGGGATGAGCTATCGAAAATCGAAAACAAATTTGTACTGCCTAGGGATTAGGCGAGCTTAAGTTTCAAATCTGGAATCTCTAGCTCTTATAGTCTCTGAGATCGGTTGGCTCATACATACGGACAGACTATATTGGCTCGGCTGTTGATGCTGATCAAGAATATATATACTTTATGGGGTCGGCGATGCTTCCTTCTGCCTGTTACATACTTTTACACAAAACCATTATACCATTTTTCCCCATTTTTAATGGGATCAGGGTATAAAAATGAATATTTGCATAACTGCGACTTAAACAATAACTATTCCGTTAAGAGTGCCGATTGTTTGCCTAACTTTTGGTAATTTGGTCATAAACGTGATTTTTATTGACTTCTTATGTTCACACATTTATTGACTCGTTATGGCAGTTATTATGATTTAAGCGTTAGCACTTATTATTCGATACGTATGTAAGCGTGTAAGTACTTACGCAAATTCGCATGCCATCGTCACTTTGACGCCAAGCCTTATTAACATTTCATATTTGCAATTAACATTAATGCCAACTCAGCCAGTACTGGCCAAGGTCAGCAGCAACAGCTGTTAGTATCTACTTGATATTTGTGCGCGCCCAACAATTGTGAACATGTTTTGGTTTGTAATTAAAATCATAATTTGACATGGTTAGGTGCGTTTACTTTATAAAGTTTACATTCTTAATGATCAAGAACTCACCTGCAGATACATTTACGTTTCTCAGGTCGCTGGCGTCGCTCACGCAAAACTGTAACAAGAAAACTCCGATCGTCAACAGCAGCTGTGCTGTTATTTTACAGCTTCTGTTATTTATCATTTTGCTTTTGTTGTAAGTCTTTGTGAAGGTAGTAAATTGTCTTTCTGTTGATTTTGTTGTTGTGCTCATCTTGTCATAATTATGATTAACTTTTATTTAACTTGTTTTTACTTTTTGCTGGTATCGAATATTTGTGTGGTTTCGTTGGTGGAAACTCGTTGTGTTACCTTCGGCTGTTGTTTATTTTGTATCGCTTAAATTCCAATTGTCTGTAAATTAGACTAACATTGTTAGTAATTAGAGTTGTTAGAAATAATTGTAATTATGCATGGGTAAAATTATTATCAAACCTTACTTAAAGTACGTAGCAAATCAAAATAAAAAAAAATTCTTTTGATTTTTAAAATTGCTTAGTTCTACCATAAAAAATTACAAATAACTTAATCTTACTAACTTAAGCTAGTTTATTCATCTGAGCTATGACTAACTATAATGAAAGGGAAAAAACATAAATTGTAACTACTAATATCAATATCTGAGTTTATTAACTTTTTGAACCAACTCTTAAAGTAAGGCAAATATATTTTTCCGGCTTTGCCCTTTCGCTCAACATTTAGTATTGACCGAGGTTGGGGATTATCCGCTAGCAAAACAGACATTGATTGTATTTTTATTTAAGTATGATTTACGGTTGCCAGTTGATGCTTGTATAGAACATATGCCCAGTTGAGCGAAACAACAAGGAACAGCAGACCTAGTCTGGAATAGGCAATTGTTGGCTCTATCAACACATGGCCAGCAAGTCAAGTTGGCACACACGCACTGCACGTACAAATTTAATTAATTAGCACTCTGTTCTCCCGAAAACACACACACACACACACATACAGACACAAACAAACAGAGAGAGATTCCAACAGTCACGTAGAAGCCAGAAACGAAGATGGAAACGAAGATGGAAAAGGAGACGGACACGGAGACGAACTCGTAGCTGTAAATGGCAACTGGTGGTGGACCAAAAATTACCCAACGACTAATGTTAAAGCTTCTTTTTCATCTCCTCTCAACGCTTCTTTACGCACCCACAAACATCTCAAGAAAACTGAGCATAAATTATGAAAGGAAAGCAACAGCAAAAGGAAAAAAAAACGGAAAAAAAACACAGAAAAAGCGGTGTGCAAAAACAGCTAGTAAACATAAAAATTGGATAAGGCAATTTTTGTTTTTTTTGGTATGCTTCCTAGTTGGCCCACTGGCACATATATTTAGTTGGTAACATTTAAAGAGCCTTAAAGATTTATGTTCTAGCCTGGCTCTGAAGCTAAAATACACTTCCGTTAATTAGAATTTATAAGGCACTTCATTAAGAGCACAAGATAAATGCATATAGATATGCATAAACACACATAAACGTAAACGATTTCTCACAACACTGGCATATGAAATACAAATAAATATAAGTAGCTAGTTTCCAAGAAACTTGGAAAGGGATTTGCATAGCTTTGCTAATAAAAAAATGTTTTGTATTCAAAAATGTTAATGTTTCTGCTTGAGGTATTCGACAAATAGTTAATAATGAAACGTTGTTAAAAACGAATTAATGACCATAGTTTAGACGAGGCAAACCAGATTGAAACTACCCTGAAAAGTACCTAATTTAACTAATAATGTTGCACGGTACTTTTTTCTAGTTTCAGAACCTTAAGTGTCTGATAGTCATTAAATATTTATAACATCGAATGTGCTAAGAATTTTTAGAGATGACGTTCAGGCTTATAACCTTGTTGAAAAGATTTTTAATTATCTCCGGGTTGTGTTGATGGATCGTCAAGACTATCGCAAGCAATTAATGGCAATCAAGTGTATATTCAACCCTCTAGAGCGACTAACAAAATGATTAGCACGTTACTTGCAACTAGTTTTAACTGAAGCATTCAATTCTTAAAGCCAGATTCATTACATTTTGTCGATACTACAATGCTAGAAATTATGACTGCATGGTTTTATAAATTTTTGATCATTCTGCTCGAATATACAATACCCTGCATTAACAAATAGTTTCGAATAAAGTTTCTACTCTCGTATTTTATGTTCTTTAAACTTAGAATCGTTCAACAATTTGTATTTGCTAATTTAAATGAAGTTACATTTTTACTCAAATTAAATACGACTTTCTAAACTATTTTTTCAAATTAACAAGTATACGAAATGACTGAATCAAAGAAGAAGAAGAAGAAAAAAAATCCGAACAATTAGCTTGATTATCTGTTAGCATCGTTGTGAAATGCTTGTGATTTTTCCTTTCAACCATTACTAAATGCTTAATTATGCGTTTGACTGCCTGCGAAATAGTTAATTGAAGTGACTTACAATCATTTTGATTAACATGTCTACAAATAAACGTTTCAAAAGTCACGTCTACACTTGGTGAGTGACTGACATCTCTTTAATAAAAATTCTGTGAAAAGGCACAGAACACTTATTAACGAATGTGAGCAATTGTGGGTATTTCCTGTAGTTCACACAGATTTCAATGTTTGAGCCATATAACATTTTGGAAATCACATTGACGTTCTTTTACTAGAACTGTCTAGAAATTCGATCAGAGCTTGTTTATTTTGATAATGCTTTGGTTGACCGCACACGCAAAATTCCCTATTAGTAATATGTATTAATGACGTTGGGAAAATAACATTAATACTATATATGTATCAACTAATGACAATACACAGTACATTTTTTATAATGACTGCAATCGTTGACAGCCAGTTGGCGATGTTAATAAATAATGTTAGATCAAAAGAGATCATCGGTCCTAGACACGATTAGAACGATAGACACTATATTAACACCTACGTATTATTTAATTGAGTGCAAATCTTGCTTAGATCTTTAAGTAAGTTGTTCGTCGTGCATGCAAATATTTGAACTTAACAAATATGATCAATATGCATAAATGTAAATGTATGTAAAATGATAATCAATATAAATATCTTATTCGTGTCATTATAATTTCTGTATACTCAAAATTCACTAACATATTTCTGTTTTTGTAAATAATCATAATAATAATCTTGCTGTATCATACAATTTAATAAAAAATTTAATTCCGTAGAAGTTTTTCCAATAACTTAAAGTTTATGTTTCCTTCGATCGGAAATGTTGAACGATTCAAAAATAAATTGGATGAGGTATTATATATATTTATAAGTAAGTAAGGGCATTAAAGCGACGGTGCTTTGAAAGTAATTGCGCCTGCTCAGTATCAAATTTTCTATCTTATTTTTATTTGTATGACCAAAAGTTATGCAAATAATGGTTTGTAGAGCTTTGTCACATAATAAAGGGGATTGACTTGCATAACACAATTTGTCAGCATCTTCGAGTTTCACGTTTAACGGTTAACATACATGTGAATTTTATATGTATATGTAATTATGTTGTTTATTGTGTTGAGTGTAAGTTTAATTTTGATTTATTGGTGATGATTTGTTTCTTTTTTTGTTGTTTTTTTTGTCTTGTTAACTTGAACAAGGCGGAATTTCAATTATTCAGATGCGTCAGATGGCCGCATTTTTTGTTTTTTATTGGCCAGTCAGCGAGTTTTGTTGAGCTAGGTTGTGAAATTATTAAAAAAAAAAGAAACAAACTGTACGCAAAGAGTGGAAGATTTTTAAGCTGCTTAACGATGTGAAAAATGTTGTATATTTATATGTTTTCGCATGTGTGTGTGTGTGTGTGTATGTGCGCGTGTGCGTGTATGTGAGGTGAAGGTGGCTATTTTTAGGAGCTGGGCAACTGCTTGTCCGGGTCGATTGACGGGAAAGCCCCCAGCTTACGAATTCTATCTGTTGTATACTCTGCGAAACTCTTGTATTGACTTGCATATTAATATTATATCAAGCAAGAATTTTATCTCAACTAACTTTATTTTGCATTTTTAAAGTTATTTTCTTTTAAAAAGCAACAGTTATCGTTATTATTGCAATATGCATATATCTTAGTATTAATATATAAGTAGATAGGGTCTAGGGATTACTGACACATAGTTTTCAAACTTAGTTCTGTCTGAATACAAATATATATATAATCTGGTGTCTTTTTTATCTACTCTTAATCGTTATAGTAAATAAGAAAACAGTGTAACAGGTAGTCGCGTCTTATTACGTATTACGTCTTGGTGTTTCAGTTCTTTTCATTTCCGCGTTCTTCGTTGGTTCATGCTCTGTAAAACACCATCCCTAATCCGGGTAAAGCTTTATAAAACCTTGTAATCATGCAATCAAAACAAATCCATCAACGTAAATTCAAGAGCAAAACAATCATTAAATCATAACTCGAACTTTGACATTATGTTTGCTTGGACCTTGGCTAATGACTTAAGGCCACTAATTGTAAGCCAAGTTACGTGCCAACTGTCAAACAGCTTAACGCTTATGTTTCTGGTTTTCGTCGCGTCTGAATTTAGCTTTTATTTATTTTTAGTTTATAGTTAGTGTGATTTGAAGTTTGATTTTTCAATGCTTTGTAGGAAAAATATTAAAAATGTTTTATGGTAATACTGACTTATTTATTCAATGTGAATATTATTCGAGATTTTCCGTTCGAAACATGTATAAAATGAAGATAAGATAAAAGTTTGGTTATTGAGTGTAAGCTTAACAGCAATAACATAATTGTAATAATTAAAAAGTATATATTTCATAAAATTTTTAGTTCTAAGATTTGACCAATATTTATTTATATATATGTACAAATTGTTGTTGGCAAAAAAGCAAAAAATAACGGAAAATTAAAAAAAAAATAACATCAGCTTGTTTTATTTGTTGTATACATATACTTTAAAACGGTTCTCCTTACATATATATAATTATTTAAATTTTTTAGGTATTATCAATAATTTAATTGTCAACAAAATACTGATTTATTTTGTACAAATAATTTCGAAATATTAATAATTTTTAAAAATATTTACTAAAACTAATAGACACGATGTAAAATACTTAAAATTTGGGGATAGAACTGTTCATAGTATATATAAGCTTTTGTATCCTCCATTCATTCAAAACTAAACTCGCAATCTAAATTAACCCTTATTAAATTCTTATTCTAATCTAAGATAACATTGCCATATGATGAAATTAAACATTTGAAATGTTTTTATCAATATTTTCTGATAGATGGCGGACCCTGTATATAAAAACTTTTTTTTGGATTTGTTTAATAAAATTAAACAAGTAATACAAGTTAGCATCTAAAGACACTTATAAATGTTTGCATGACTTCTTGTTCAAAAACTTTTTTTTTTTATATATAATATACACTTATCTCAAAATTACTTACTTGTTCCCGCTAGCGTATCCATGGAGTATGTAAAGTTAACGAGTCACAGATAAATATTATGGAGTCAGCCTGGAATTGTCTGCTTACAAGAAATTGTAGTACATATAACTTTTACTTGTCACGGCACGTGAAAAGGGAATAATAATAAGATCGCGTAAAATTTTGTTAAGCACAGCCGTCAACAACTTTATTGTATTTAGATTAGAGCTGTGGGAATGGCGATGAACAGACTTTATTACACTGGTTGATCTTCGTTAAAGTGTTGCCCTCTAAAGAAAAGGTTTGACATGCACTGAATAGCGTACAGCAATAAGGGAGGTCACTGCCAACTTTGTGGAACCGATGTGGAAGCGCGCGAGCCGCCGTTAAGATTGCAACTAACTCAATTCGAATGCGACGAAGGCGTTTTTGAAGATTCCAAAACGCGCTAAAAACTACAAAATTGCTTTTAGCCTTTTTTTATTGCTACCGTAGTGCTGCAGTCACTGCTGTCGCTGCTGATAACAGTTCAAGTTACGACGCTTGTTCGTTCGTTTCGCTACAGGCAACGATCGGTTGGTTGGTTGGTTGCGTGAGAGAGCGAAAGAGTTTCGTTTTGAGCGATCTGTTGTTGTTATTAATTACGTGCACTTGTTTCGCTTCCACGACTGTTGACATTGGCCTATGAACAATGTTAGTGCTTTTAACAGAGCTCTGTTGATCTTTTATGATTGGACGCATGTTAAATATGTTGTAAGAAGCTGCCGACTGACTGTGTTGTCATGCTAGGCAAAATACCATTTAATTAGAATCGTATACGTTCTAGTTTGTCACATTTGTCTATGACATTGTCTGCCCCCATTTATTAAAAGTTGTCACATTGCTTATTAAAACCATCTTGCATATCACAATGTGTTACGCTTGCGTACTGTTCTTTTTGATTAGTTTGCCTTTACAGTTCTATGTTAAGTGGTTTACATTTTTGCAGTACTACCTTATTTACATATTTATTGTTTTCGTGTTCTTCATTCACCTGTCTCAGTTACTGCAATCTGATTATTACAAAAATGTTTGTCGGGTTTTCCTGACATATGCCAATTGGGTTGTTTAAATCAATGACAATGATTTAGTAAAAGTAAAATGTTCATTTAAATTGTTTTTGAGATAATGTTAAGGTTCAGTGTGATAGTCTTGTATAATCGGACTATCATAAGTGAAAATGGTATTACCATGGTCCAAATAACTTTTGATGTTTCCTATTGATATACAAATCCTTTGACGTAAGTAGGTTTTAAATAAAATAAGTAATTGAAATCCAACCTAAAATTAAGAACAGTTTAAGATCAGTTATTAGATAAATATAAAACACAAAAAAAATTGTTATTGTTAACTGTTTGCGAGCATAAAAAGTTAAACAAAGAGCTGTAACAGTACAAGTTTTATACATATTTTCTATATTGCTTACATCTTTATTATGCTCAGTGTAGAACTCAGCGTTATTCACCACACACGTATACCAATACACAGATGATAAAGCTTTCACTCTCGCAATCTCTCTCTCTCTCTCTCTCTCTCTCTCACTCTCACTCGTTGTGTCAGCAACTTCAAGTTGCAGCATCCCGTTAGTCGGCTGGAGTAATGCGACATCGTCAAAGACAACAGCAGCGCCAACGTCAGCAGCGGCAGAGGTTGTTAACGGCATGTCCTTTTCGCAGGCCGCGTTCACAATTCAGTTCGTATTTAGGCGTGCGTGCGGCAGCAACATTTCAGCACTTACACTAGGCCCGCAAGACAACATTGACGCGCTGGCCACAAAATCACAGCTACTGGCTACTGGCTACGGTGGAGCTTGCCAAGTGGCCAAAAAGTAGTAAAGTGCTAATAAGCCAGCGAGTGTCTCGGAGCTAAGCCGGCCGTGCAGTGCGCGAAATTTAAGCAGGTGCCAAAGTGGCTGGGACAACTGGACGCAAGTATATCGTGTGGAGTATATTCAATGTGTTTGTGTGTGTGTGTGTGTGTGATAAAGAGTGACCAAACAAATTATAAACGTAATACTAAGGAGCGTTTCAAGCATTAAGGATTTTACTGTACTACAAGACACAGAGTTTGCTTAAAGGATTAAAGCATCTCGCATTGGCCGAGGTAAGCATTTGTTTGGCAAACTTTAGTAACTCAATTTTTTTGGGCTTGCCTGCCTTTCTCGCCATAACTCGAATGCGCCTAACTGTCTTTCGTTGTTTTTTTGTTGTACATGTATATTTTCGTGTGCTGCCTAGGGAGCTATAAAATAAGGCAGCTCAACAACGGTAAGATTGACCCTCGTATGTCAGCCTTAATTTATATCTAGGGGGAGCTTCCTTTGAAACTGGAGTCAAGAACAGTAACAAAAAGTAAGTAAATTGGTTCCGACAAATATAACTTATGGCTAGGATAACTCGAAATGCCTTTTAGGATTATCAATAATTCATCTGCATTTTGGGTATAATTAAGTTGTGGTTGAGCTAAACTTCGCTTCCTCCGCATTCATTTTTCTACAGATCAACTTAGTTATTTACGTAGATTTAAAGGTTGTTGATGCATTCAGCTAGAAGTTTATTTTTATTTAAGCCACATTCAAGATAATAGGAAAAATAGGCGGTCTATTTGTAAATCATTTAAAACTATTGTTAAATACTACGTTTATCACATATTTTGATCAACGATTAAAATTAAATCTTACGGATCATTTTAATTATTTTTTAGTAAAAGATTCTTTTACATTAATATCTTATTTGAATTTAAACGCACAATTTTAAACATTTTAATTAATTTGTTGCTAAATAAAATGAATTTGAGACATAAAATTTTTTTTTTTTACTGGCATTTATATATTTATTTACTTGTATCTGTCCCATAACGACAACGGCTGAACATCGAAATATTTTTCAATAAACAACAAAATTTAAAGGCTAGATATGAGTAAAAAAAGAGTTAAGAGAGAGAAAGAAAATTAGAAAGAGAGAACATCTAACCTTTTTATGCACACCATCTGTGACGAACTTTAGGTTAGCATAACTATAACAAGTAAGAAGAGAAGTCCCGACGAGAAGATACTCTAAACTCTATACTTAACGCAGTGCTTACAAGTATATGTGTGTGTTAGTATACTTTACTTAACTTCTTAACCGATTTCAATTAAAATTGCACAGATTGTTATTATTTTGATTAAAGTTTTAAGCGCCGTCTCAAAATTTTACAAATTCAAGATTTTTTGGTTATGGATCCCATGTGTATATCGGAAACGGGATGAGTTATCGAAAATCTAAAACAAACTTGTACTGCCTAGGGATTAAGCGAGCTTATGTTCCAAATCTGGAGCCTCTAGCTCTCTGAGATCGACGCGTTCATCCATACAGACGGACGGACAGACAGACGGACGGACAGATGGACCTTGCTATATCGACTCGGCTTTTGATGCTGATGAAGAATATATATACTTTATGGGGTCGGAGTTGCTTCCTTCTGCCTGTAACATACTTTTTCACAAAACCATTATACCCTTTTTACCCGTTTTGAATTTTTATTTATTTATTTTTTTTTAACGATATTTTTATATAAATATTCTTGCACGTTTCATTAAAGGTAAAGGTGGGTAGGGAAAACGTGCAAGAGCTTACAAAAAATGCGATTACACAAAAAGTGATATAAGTGAGCAGAGCTATTGATGAAATTACAGCTAAATTATTGATTTTTGTGGTTGTTGTTGTTGTAGAACGCCTTAAAGTTGACCAAAAAAATCAGGTAGATGCAAACAGCTGAAACGATTCCTCGGGAACATACAATCGGAAGGTGAAAGAAAATGTGGGCTTAGTTCAGTATACGATCTTGTTTCGTTTGAACTAGAAGATATGGAATCGGGCAATAAATAACGAAAATATTGAGCTTCAAAGGAAAACTTTCGAAATCTACCTTTCTTTACCTTTTTTTGTGGTAGCTCCGTTATTTATGAACCGAACACAAATCTTTTAGTTCATACGAAACAAATGTTTATGACAAGCATTTAAGAAGTTTATTTAAATCTGTCCACAGGTTCCGTTGAAATCTCATCTAAAGTTTTGACAACAGCGTGTATGAGGTGTTTTGTTGTGTCCGACCTTTCTGCACAAAAAAAAAAATGTAACACGAAAAAACCATAATTCGTTAAGTTTACATTTTTTAGACGATGTTTTCAACATTATAACCCATTACTTGAGACAATAAAAACTAAAAAAATAAATTTATTGATTCCCAAAGGTTTTTTTTTATTAGTTTGCCATTTGATGGTAAAAAAAACAAAGTTGTTAGTTTGCGTCTAATGCGTTGAGATATTTTGTGTTACTTTCGGTGCTGGGCAAAAAAGGTTTTATTTATGGTGCCTCAGATTGGCCGGGGACCTTCGCCAAAAACCATTCATTCCCAAGCACACATCCCAATGGGACACGCACACAAAACTTTTTGGTGTTGTCAACTTTTGCCACTTTTTATGTGACACCGAGACATAAACACAACATAGTCAAAGAGTGCCAACTGCTAACGGACTGGCTCTATCTTTATATCTCTCTCTCTCTCTCTCTTCCGTTCCTCTCACTCTCTGTCTTTAGCTTAACAAGAGAGTTGGTTGAGACAAGGTACTTTTGCATATATCAAACTTCTTTTTTGTTATGGTTGACGTGACGCAATTGAAAATTGGGACGAAATGCGTTTTGCTCTGCTATCCCATAATTGAGTTACGACTTTACCTTGTAAATAGCAGGACGCAAGGCAAGGCAAGGCAAGGCCGTAAGTTAAACAGCCCCAGACACTTGACGGCTGCACTGCACTTCTGCAGTCGGTAGAGCAGAGTCTAGGAATGTGACTGATTGGAACGACGCGGTGGCGAATGTAATTAAGGTTCCGTTCAGTTCAGTACGGTCTGTTGCCACTTGGTCATAAAGCACGCTTTCAACTTTGGTGCCCAACCACACAAGCACCAACTACAATTATGCACGTCGCAAGTTTTACGACCGACTTCAAGTTCTCATTTGTGTTTGTTTGGGTGTGTGTGTGCTTGAACTGCGGTGTAGGATTGTTGTGATTCCCCTATTAGGGGTTCACTTTCCGTACAACACCTGAAGTCCAAATAGTAGTAAGCTAGAAACGCTACGGCGTATAAAATTGTACAAAAAGGATTCTTGCTGTCACGTTATTGCAATTGGTAATCAAAAGTCGTTAAGTGCAACGGGGCGTATGTGCAATATGCATATCTCATTTGATAATTCTGAAATAGAACGGCAAGAACACTTAACTTGTTCACGTTGTTTTGTCTGTTACCCAGCAATTTAAATAAAGAAACATGGCAAATTGCAATGCAGCAGACACTTGAAACTTAATTGGACCTAGCTCTTGTTAAGGACAGATATAATGGACAATTTCTTAAAAATTCTCTCAAAGCAAATTAGAATTTAATATCAATTTAAAACTGACCAAAGTATACTTCAAATATGCAAACAAAAGTCAACAAGTTTTTGTTTGTAACTAAAACAAATGAAGTCTACGATAAGAGAATTTATATCAATTAATCAATCAAGTTATCCACACCATATACATTCAAATAAATGAATGTGCTGTAATTTATTAATCAGTTTTTTTTTATGTTCTTATAGCCCTGTTTTTATGCCCTGAACACGTTCAAAATGGGTAAAAAGGGTATAATGGTTTTGAGCAAAAGTATGTAACAGGCAGAAGGAAGTATATATATTCTTGATCAGCATCAACAGCCGAGTCGATATAGCCATGTCCGTCTGTCTGTATGTCGCGTCGATCTCAGAGACTATAAGAGCTAGAGACCCCAGATTTGGAACATAAGCTCGTCTAATCCCTAGGCAGTTCAAGTCTGTTTAAAATAACTTTCAGATAACTCATCCCGTTTTCGATATACACATGTGATCGATAACAACAAAATCTTGAATTTGGAGAACGGCGTTTGAATTAAGGGAATTATGGTTATCTGTGAAATTTTTACTGGAATCGGTTGAGAAACAACGAAGATAACGAATATTGAAATGGAGTAAAGTATAGGGTTTAGGGTATCGTCTAGTCGGGATTTCTTGACTAAAGCCTTCTTACTTGTTTAATTTGTAGAGTTATTTATCCATTCGAGAAGTTTTTGCATCGATAAGTTTTCAGAAGATTTTTTTTTTTGGCTATTAAAACTATCAAAGGCCTTTTTTGTGTTTAGTTTTTATTTGACAGAAATATTCAAATTCTCAAAAAAAAAATTTCTAATTGATTGCAATACAAATCAATAAAATTGTCGTCGATTTGGGACGAAATTTATTGCCGTTGATATTAGAATTTACTTCCATTACCTAACCAAACTTTTTCATTTGAAATAAAATTTATATATCCCCAATTTCTGCTCAACACAAAAGAAGTCAGCAAACAAAATTTTCTTACAGATATTTGGAATATTGGACGTTATATACTTGTATTCTAATCTAAGATCATACAGATGTTTCAAGCACGTCAGGATAGATTTTGCTAGTTTTTACTAAATTTTTCCCAATAACCTGACGTGATACACAAATTCGAAAGAAATCAGTTAAAAATACTCAAACTGCTTTTTCTTAGGTGACGATACTATTTATACTACTTTGGTTAACTTTATTATTAAGAAGTTCGCTAAATATTTAAGTTTATTATATATAATATAATATAATTGGTTATTCCTAGTTATAATTGTAGTCTGAAGTATGAAAACATTTTCCTCACACATTTGCAGCCATGCTTTACATCAATCACATAATTAAGAATGATTATTTAAGTTGTTGAAAAGTTATATTAGCTATGACTTTGCCTTGTTCGCGTTTGACATAAATCAGAATATTTAATCAACATTCAAGTTATAAGTAGGACAGCGAAAAGGTGAAGCCAGCGAAAAATTACAAAACATTTCCCAACAATCTCAGGGACTTAAATGTTTCATTAAAAAACATCAGCAACAAAAACAAATAGCACACCATTGAACGCCTTGGGCAAGAGGCTCGTCTTGTCCTTACAGTCTCTTGGGTGTTGCCAGTACTACAGATACGGATGCGGGACGTCGCATTTAGTTTCGTTCCGTCCCGTTTCGTTCCGCTACTGACTGCTGACTGGTCGGAAGCTGAGCTTCAGTTCTGTTGCCTGAGGCATACTACTCTACGCGTTGACAGCAACTGTCTACTCGCAGGCCATGTGACCTACTGACTCGGGAGTGTAGCCCACTTTCCGGAGTAAAAGCACAGGTAGCAGCTGTGTGGAAGCTACGCTTCTGGCCATGTTCTGCATGTTGTTGCTCACCATTATTCCGCCAACGTCGTCGCCATCGCCATCGCCATCGCCATCGTCATCCTTATCCTCATTTTCGTCGTTGTCGTCATCGTCATGCAATGCACTTGACAGAATTAACTACAAGAAAAATACTTTGCAAATTTAATTAAACAAGTTGCATGCCTCCAGCACATACACAGGGCATGACGTCAACGTACCACATGTTCATAAGGGCTGCAACTGATATGTTTCCATATGGGCCAAGCTTGATGTTGACATGGGAGACTTACATCAATAGAGCCTAAAGAAAACACATGCGTTTTTTTCACGCCTGGTGGATTAATCATTAAATTAACGCTGCATTGCATTAATACATTTTTAGAAATTAAAATAAATTATTAGCTAACATTTACATATATGGCGTATTTAGCTTATGGACTCTTTTAGTAGATTATAGATCCTTATAGAAAATATATATTGTTTGTTTTTTTTGCCATGAACCCTAAATTAGTATATATTTGCTTGATATACACAAAACACAGCAGTTTTTAGTTTCTGATTATATTTTTATCACTGCTACGCTGATGTTTGATTACTATATAAGTGAGTCATTTCGATTCGCCGATATTATCACATTGATAAAGACAATCAACCATGAAATACACGTTTGCGTCAGTGTTTTTACTTTGACAAAAAAAAAACCTCAACAATGTGGGTTCTATATCAGAAAAAAGTTGAAGCCTAATTAAAACTTATCTGATTTCCTTATTCAAATATCAAAACACGAATAGTTATCGCTTGCTTCAAAGAATCGTTCACCAGCCGATGACAGACAAGTATCAATTGGAACTTGACTTTAGAATAACTATTTAAAACTTGGAAAAACTCACAAAATGAAAAGCGAATACACTCACAAATTTGATTCTCTTAACACTTTTATTTAAAAATGACAACTACATTTCTCTTCACTTTAAAAATCTTCTCTCAATATCAACTTTTTGATCAATCTCTTGGCAGTTTGGCTGTGCCACAGACTCATCGAATGCTTTAACCATATCCATTTATCACATTCAAATTTCACAGCACCATATGCCAAAGGATTTTAGCTGCACATAGTGCAACACATCCTCATCCGGACACTAATACATATAAATATACTAGACGCATGTTTGTACGTAACTACTTATATAAGTAATATTAGTGCTTACTTTTCAGCAGTTGCTTCTTTAGATGCGGCATAAATCAGAAATTGCTTTGCTCTCCTTTTCTCTTGCCTCGTATTATATGCGCAGGCAAAACGAGATATATATATATATATATATATATATATATATATATATATATATTTTCCCCATTTGAAGTATACGTACTATGCACACAAGCACTTATAGCTGGAATTTGGCATTGGCAGGCCGTCTAAGAAACTATTTTCTTTTCATCTACCTTTTGCAAATGCATGCCGACAAGCACTTATCACATATAGCTGTGGAAAACTAAAGGCTTGCATATATACATATATTTGTATTGTGTGTTAACAAGTTTACTTGGAAGAACTTAACCCAGGCATCCATTTAAAATATGTTTTTATATTTTTAGTTTTATTTAAAGCCCAAAACAATGTCGATGTAATGATCATGATGTATATGTGATGAATTATATACGCTTAAAGAAAGTATTATATATACATAAGCTGTTCTTCTACATCAACATCAGTTTTAGATTGTCTGATGAATTTTCTGTACCTTATTTAGGAGAACGGAAACTTAGCAAGCTATTTGATCAGACGATTTTTCAAAGACAAATAAGGGAAACATAAAATATATATATATTCTTGATCAACATAGCGGCTTAATTCGATATAGCCATATTCGTCTGTTTGTATGGAAATAAGTTCCACAGTTATTGAACTGAATCTTTGGTTAAGATTTTTTTTCTGTTGCAGTTAGATCGAATGACGATATCATATAGCTGCCATACAAAAGAAAGATCAATAAATAGTAAAATCTATGACAAAGTGCATTTAAAATTCGACATGACACTCCCTTAAATATGTAAAAATTGGCACTTTGCAATTTTAGACGTTTTTTTTCAATACTTGACGTTTTGACGTCTTTTTTACACCTTATTATACCCTGATCCCATCAAAAATGGGAAAAAAGGGTATCATGAAGTTGTGCAAAAGTATGTAACGGGCAGAAGGAAGCTTCTCCGACCCCATAAAGTATATATATTATTGATCAGCATCAACAGCCGAGTCGACATAGCCATGTCCGTCTGTCCGTCCGTCTGTCCGTCCGTCTGTCCGTATGTATGAACGCGTCGATCTCAGAGACTATAAGAGCTAGAGAATCCAGATTTCGAACTTAAGCTCGCCTAATCCCTAGGCAGTACAAGTTTGTTTTCGATTTTCGATAACTCATCCCGTTTTCGATATACAAATGGGATCGATAACAACAAAATCTTGAATTTTGAAAACTTTGAGATGGCATTTGAAATAATGAACAAAATAATGACAATCTGTGAAATTTTGATTAAAATCGGTTAAGAAACACCGGAGATATGGGACATTGAAGTTGTGTATGCAGTATGCAGTAGGTGCGTACATACAAACACACATACTTGCAAACACTGACTGTACGCGTAAGGTATAGGGATCAGGGTATCGTCTAGTCGGGATTTCTCGACTAGAGCCTTCTTACTTGTTTTTTTTCTGTCTTCCTTAAATTAGATAGCTAAACATCTTTACGGAGCTCCAAAAGATTGGCAATGTGCTTACCATTGACTGCACAAGAGCTCGCCAAACCAAAATATCTAATGTGTTTTGTCGCCAGCTCGACGCACAATCAAAAGTGCGCCAATCATTGTGCATGTACGCATGAACAAATTACGTAGATCTGTTTCCAAATGAATAACAACGTCATATGTCAAATAAATAGGTAAAGACTGTGTTTAGGGTATCTCCTTGTCTAGCTTTCATGACAACTTACTGTTCCTTGTTTTAAATCAAAGTTTATGTTGTTTTTCCGTTTAAGCTTAAGGGTCTTGCATATGTTCTTTTTACTTTGTTTAAATACACGTTATTGCTCAATCGATATTAATGTTAGATACTGCTTTCACTTCTCTTGGGTATCTTCGCTCATTTGGAAATATTGAATTGCATTTCATTGAACACGAGCACCAATCGAAAATATCTATGCGTATTTGCAGTTTGATACCATGTTGAAAACATTTAGTTAGCTAGCATGGGGGATTTTAATTAAAAGCAAATATGTTTGCTTTAAAGTTAGCAAAACCACACAAACAAACATTCTCATGGCCGTAAAGCAGAGGTTTTTTCGATACCAGGCCAAAACACTCGCCGCAACATGTTTATATAGCGTTATTTTTTTTATTTAAATATCAATTTACTTACACGCATTTAATGCGCATTTTGTGTTTAAACATTATTTAAATGTGTGTTTATTGCAGGTGCATTAGATGGTTTATTGCCTTCAAGCACTTAAAGAGCAAAAAGTATTGAATGTTGTTCAGCAAAAAATAAGAAAGGTTCCCAAAAAAAAATTGAATATATTTTTTAATTTATGGTTGTCTACTTGGCATCAATTTTTAGCCTGCCATTTAAATCTCTAAGTCTCGAGTCGATAAAAACTGGTCATAATTCAAATTTTGGTTCTCTTCTTCATGTTTTATTTTTGCAGGAGTATTAATCAATTAAACAAGAATAATAAAACACAGATATGAATGCAATTTATTTAACCAACTTTATCAATGTTATTATTTTAATAATTAATTGGTTGCTTTACGCATGAGCAAAATATATTTCGAATAAAAAGCGTTTTTTAAAAATTAAACATGGCAATGACTGTGCTACATGAAAATCATCTTATAATTTGCAAAAAACACAATAAAATTTAATGTGCGGATTTTTTCACAACAAAAAAAAAGAAAGTTTTAACATCTGCCAAGTAGTAATCAAAGGAAGGCCAAAAATATATGAATAGTAAAATACATGCATAATCGCATTTGGCAACATTCAATGATTGCTAATGCGCCATTTCTTTCGTCTTGCTTGGATTTGTTGTTTTGGATTCATAATTCGATTTGGTTTTTCCGGCACGCTTTTCTTGCACTGCCAGAACAACAGACTTATCCAATAAGTATGCGAATATGCTAAGGAGCATTCGGTTATGAATTATGAATTTCGCTGCTTTTATTATCAGGGTTTAAATGTTGTACCATTATGTAGGCTTAAAGCATAAACACGAACATTTATCCTTCTGTCTTTTATCTCTTTGTCAAAGACCTTTGTTTTATCCCTTTCTTTTTATGATTTTCCTTTAATAAGCATTGCATGTGTACAACTTGTCAAATCGATTTTCAGTTTCATTAGTACTCTAATAAGTACACACCGCAGGCCATTAAGCTCCAATCAGTAAAATATTTATTTATAGCAGCTTGTGTTTGCCTTCAATCTTGCCTTGAGGCAAATCGGCTAGTTTGCAGTTGCCTTGTGCATTTACAGACCTTCGCGTAATCATTTATTTTCATCGCTGTCCTTCGATATCGACTAAAAGCCAGATTCGCTTTGTTTAAGGGGTTGCATCTTTTATGGCTGTTGCTGTTGTTGGACACTGGCGCTTTGACCTTGTTCTGTGCTTTCTCCTTGCACACTTCCTGGCCATTGATTTTGGCTGTTATCTGTTAGCCAAACAATGCGAGATGCAAACTTGTATATTTATGTGTGTTCGGTCTGTTCTTTCTGCTCCATCTGATCCGAGTTCGTATTGCACTTTTCACATAACGATGTTTTGTTTGTTTTGCGTCTTGTTTTGCTTAACTTTGCGTAAAGACAAACTTTTCAGTCGGACAACTGGCATGTTCCCATGTTTTTCCAGCTGTCTTTTGCCTTATTTGTTCCCAAAAATTATACTACTAGAATTGAGAGAGTTATTTAACTTCTGTGGATAATAATAGAAAATCATGAGTATATACTTAAGTTGAAAACTTTACTTGAATCATCTCAACAACCCCATTTTTCACAATGTTTTACGTATTATGGTGTTACAAGATCTGTGGGATATGTTTGATTAACTTATCGGAACTTCAATTTATACGAAATTTACTCAGCACATACAACTTACACATGATATTAAACTGTTCTCTTAACTTGAATGTATATTTATTTACAAAACATACGAACCTGCAATGTGAATCTGCTTAAATCAATGTTTCGTAAGTCCTTAAAGTGGCAATTCAGAAGAGCTCCAACGAGCTGCTGATTGAATGACTGAACTGAACGTTGAGGTCGAAAGTGCCACTAACAGGCGGCGCACAATGAAAGGACTAAGACAAAGCGCGAACTGAAAGCACTCAGCTTCGAGTATCTATCTCTCTCTCTCTCTCTCTCTGCCTCCTGCCTATATTCACTTTAGCCAAGCTACCATTCACCGAGTGTCTTTATTGGCGCAGCCAATAAATGGAAAATTCCCACGCAGCAGAGATTGATGACGCACTTGAAGCAATGCCAGTTTCAGCTGCCTGGACTCAATTGCATGTTAGAGTAGATAGTAGAGAGTGGAGTTTGAGTGCTCAATCATACGTTCATACACACACACATAGTACGAGTATAGTCAGTTGCTACAGTTGATTAACCGTTGAGTTGAGTGGTCTTTTCGCAGACTTTGTCGGCATTAACGGGCATTTTGTTATTTTGACAGCGGGCATATGGCAGTGGCCTAACTTGGCTTCAATGTTATTACCACAATTTTCACAAGTGTGCGGCAAAGTAACAAATTTGCATACAATGCCAAAGTAAATCCCAAAAAATATCATCGTTGAAGGCGTTGCAAGCGAAAGCCATTGCGGCTGTTGGCTATAAAAATTCCGCAACGACGTGATATATTCCTGGTTGGATAAATGTATATTTGTGTGTGTGTGAGTGCGCTGTAAACGCTTGCACTTATAAGCTTCATTCTATTACTCTTCTTGATGGCCCTGCTCGGTTTTCTGAAATTAATTCTGTTGGGTTTTTTCTTACCTGCATTTAAGGGCTATAAATCGTAGCTCTTTTTTTATGAACCGTTATTTAAATATTAAAATAAAAATAAATTATTTACTGCAAAGTTGAACAAAAAACTTTATGAAAATAACGCCAAAGTGTTTAAAACTTTTAATAACACAATTCAAAAGCAAAAAACTGCAAGTAAAAACAATTGAAAACGTTGCAGTCGGGAGCAAGCGACTGCAGAATTTATTCTGATTGCCAAATGGAAGCAGCAAAAATATGGCACGG
Organism: Scaptomyza cyrtandrae; assembly: GCA_035044605.1. Classification (NCBI taxonomy): domain Eukaryota; kingdom Metazoa; phylum Arthropoda; class Insecta; order Diptera; family Drosophilidae; genus Scaptomyza; species Scaptomyza cyrtandrae. The sequence continues at coordinate 3,792,110 of JAWNNS010000648.1, forward strand.
CCTTTAAAAAGTGTTTGATATAGATCTAAGAGAGGCGTTTACAGGTATATTGCCACCAGATTAGGTGACTCTTGCTTAAAAGCTGTGAAAGATTTGGGGTTTTCCGATACGAAAAGGCGGGTGGCAAGTGTGTGCGTGTCATGAATATGTTTAATGTAGAACTTTGAGAAACAACGCCAGCTAACTTACCACCAAATTTGGTAACTCTAGTTGAAAAACTGTAGGAGATATAGGCGATTACAATTTAAAGTCGAGGGGGGGGGAGGGGGCTTGGGGCGGATGAATTGAGCGTAGCATAAAAGTGCAATCTTTGGGAAATGTCACCAGCTATTTTTATACCCTGATCCCATTAAAAATGGGAAAAAAGGGTATCATGAAGTTGTGCAAAAGTATGTAACGGGCAGAAGGAAGCATCTCCGACCCCATAAAGTATATATATTCTTGATCAGGATCAGCAGCCGAGTCGATATAGCCATGTCCGTCTGTCCGTCCGTCTGTCTGTCTGTCCGTCTGTCCGTCTGTCCGTATGTATGAGTCAACCGATCTCAGAGACTATAAGAGCTAGAGACTCCAGATTTCAAACTTAAGCTCGCCTAATCCCTAGGCAGTACAAGTTTGTTTTCGATTTTCGATAACTCATCCCGTTTTCGAAATACACATGGGATCGATAACAACAAAATCTTGAATTTGAAAAATCTTTAGATGGCATTTAAGTTAATAATCAAAATAATAACAATCTGTGAAATTTTTATTAAAATCAGTTAAGAAACACCGGAGATATGGGACATTGAAGTTGTGTATGCAGTATGCAGTATGTGCGTACATACAAACACACATACTTGCAAACACTGACTGTACGCGTAAGGTATAGGGATCAGGGTATCGTCTAGTCGGGATTTCTCGACTAGAGCCTTCTTACTTGTTCTACCAAATTTAGTGACTTTGGCTTGGCAACTGTCAAAGATACCAATTCTATCGATTTGGGGTGGGGAGACTGGGGGAGGAATTAGTGTTCATAGCAGCAAAAAAGACACTAGCAGCTATCTGTTAACCAAATTTGAAGACTCTAACTGTAAGACGGTGAGATATATATATGTCATCACAGACGGGCGGATGGACAGACACCATAACGAATATTGCACAAAACAAATATACTTTTTACCTGCGGTATAAGAGTATTTATATTAAGGCCAAATTGCCAAAATCGATTCGTAGGGAACTATGTGCAAAACAAAATCGCATTTCGTTTAAATTGCAAGCTTCAAAGCTCAATATTACAATCGCAGTCATCTTATCGCTTAAAAAACTATTTATTATTTCAAACGCAAAGAATATAGTAAAGTTTTGACATAAGAGAGTATAAAAATTGTTATCTTTGTCTTTCAAGAGGTCATTTGTCAGTTGTGCATCTAGAGGAGTGAGATATTCATTTTTACCACAACTTTTTCTTACTTCTATGTCTATCAATCAGCACAATCTGAGACAAGAAAAGTTTTCCCAATTCCTCGCCATCCCCCACCAAAAAACACACACAAACTTTTACGCATGTGAAATGATGCAGGGTCTGAAGAAGTTCCATTAAATTTGTCCTAAACAACAAAAGACTTTTGAAGCAGCTGTCATATTAACATATTTGCTGTCTCGCCTTTTAAGGCAAGTCATGTATTTGATTCCGAAAAAGCCTCTTATAGTTTATATTAAATAAATGGCATGTCGAAGGCAAATTCACGTGACATTATTTTCGAGTTGTTGTTGTTTGTTTTTCGTGAATAGATATATAAAAAAACATAAAGCAAACCACAAATAAAGAACACATTTAGTGCTAGCCTAACTTCATGTCAAGATTATATAAAAGACGAAAAAGATGTTTATAATTGTATTTGTGTACTTTATTTAAAACTGCTATGAATTTTTATACATATTTTGTTTCTCATATATATTAACGGATGAAATTACAATTCCGACCAGGAACATCATTTGCACATCAAACAGTCAAGATAACAAAAAACTTTGCTTAACAAAAACTAAATTAATTATCTTTTTTAATGAAAGCGTCAGAATTTGCACAATTAAAACTTAATTGTCTATTAAATACATTTAAAAATATTGCTTAATAAATTATCCATTTAAAATGATAATGAATATAAAATATTTAAGCTTAAATATTTTGTCTACCATAACACCACAAATCCATTTAGGGATTGCATGACAAACTTATTTCAATTTTGTCTTCAAAGTTGCGTTTTCCTACCAACGATGTTTAAGTCAACCCCTGTCCAAATTGAGATCCTTTTTGGTCGACATGTAGTATATTAAAAAAGTACACACATTTCTTTGGATTATACCCCAATTTCGGCTTGTGCATTACTACTTTTACAAAAAAAAAAATAAACAAGTAAGAAGTCTAAAGTCAAGAAATCCCGACTAGAATATACCCTCAAAGTTTTCCAAATTCTGTATTTTGTTGTTATCGATCGCATTTGTATGTCGGAAACGGGAAGAGTTATCGACAATCGAAAACAAAATTGTACTGCTCTGGGCTTAGGCAAGCTCAAGTTGAAAATCTAGGGTCTCTAGCTCTTATAGTCTCTGAGATCGACGCGTTCATACATACAGACGGACGGACAGACGGACATGGCTATATCGACTGATGATGCTGATCAAGAAAATATATACTTTATGGGGTCGGAGATGCTTCCTTCTGCTTGTTACACACTTTTGCACAAAACCATTATACCCTTTTTACTCATTTTAAATAGGTTCAGGGTATAAAAAAAAAACACACAACTAACGCCAAAACCAACTTTTTCATTCCCTTTGCAGTTAAAGGCCCAAATGGATATGCAAGGCAAAGCAATGGACGAAGAGGAGTTGATGCGAAGGCTTTGTGGTCTTAACATTAATTAAAAAGCATTTTTCGTTTTGTGTTTAAGAAAGTGCATAAAATAGATAAAACTTTCACAAATATAAGCATATATACACAAACAATATTATTTTGATTTAGTATGCATAGTTTGCTTGTGAATATAATTGAAAAGTAAAACGAGTTGAGGATTGGCTTAGCATAGTGACCGGCTAGCTGAAATCAATTTGGGCATGCGGCTGCTGTTACCACAACTGTTGCATGCAACATGGATGGCGAAAATCGGATTATATTAAATGTGGGCGGCATCAGGTGAGTGCAATATCTACAAATATTTCAAATAAGTGTGTACAAATAATTAAGTCCAGTAAACTTTGGCACAAGAAAAACATATTTAAAACCTAAATCACTTTGTTAAAAATAAAAAATGTATATTTAAAGAGCTCAAGCCCTACAATTCAATAGTTTTAATCAATTTAAATCAATGCTTTTTGCTTTCCTTTTACATGGCTTGGTACGTAATTTGGCCAACCGCACTCATAAATTAAGTACATTGATTTGCAATGTATTTGCGATTTTTTCTGTGTTTGCAGCTGATAGAACATTTAAAAGTGGTGCCACCAGCACAACTGACCACAAACTATAAAAATAAAATAAATTAATTAAGGCTATACAAAAGCAATTGCTGCAATATATTTTCCCTTTTTTTTTGTGGCCATAAAATGGTCAGACTTTAAAATAAAATAGTTTTATTTAATGGCTTAAACGGTGCTATAGAAAACTATCGACAACTAGTTTTTTTTTTGCTGATTCATGTGAAACATATATTATTTGATACTCTTTTACAATATTATAGTGTAATGCAGACATACTCTTTCAGCATTTTAGAAAAGAGTATTGAAATGCACTACTCAAAGTATGTTTGACTATGCTTCGGTAAATTGCTTTCGTTTATGCTCTGCCTTAACTCGAATAAAGGTTGACGATATTGACTTACACATGAAAATCGCCTCATGTGGCGTTTGACTCTGCTTAAGTGGAGCAACTACTAAGTATTATGTGGGCTTTTGGTTTGGCGGTAACCGGGTAGGGTAGGGGTAAGTGCTGCTGCTGTATGTGTCACACCACTCGAATGTTTGTTTATGCATTGTGCACTTACAACTCTATGGCTGCACAGTGTGGCCAAAGTAAACTGTAGAATGACTACGTGTCTGAGACTTTGGCTTCCACGGAGTACCACAGAACTGTTGAGCAGCAGTAACGCAAGTAAGCCGCATACTCTTATAGCATACTTATACGGGTCAAAGCTGGCCGACTCTTTGCCTGGCTGCATGCGACAACATGCTGTCACATCGCAGATGTTTTTAGCACAAATAATACACTCACACACACACACACAATCACATACACATTTGTATATTTCTGTGTTGTATATACTATATGTATAATGTGGATGGCTTCACAGTAACATGGCACAGCTAGTTCTTTTGTGTGTATTTTTCGCTACAAGTTGTTTGATATTTGTTAAAGTTTCACATTGAAAAAAAGTTTTTGCTTTAAGCTGAAGCAGACACATGTGGGTTCTTTCTTTTTTGCTTTAACAAAGCGTATTATGTGCGTTTCTTATAAAATCTGTGTAAAAGTAAGCACTTAAAACAGCTTATCTTTTCTTCGTGGTCCTTTGATATATTTAACTGTTTTTGGAATAATTTTGGTTAGAATTTGGAATTAAATAAATTAAATTCTCATCTCATACCATTTACTTAAAAAATTTAGCGTTTTGTTTATATTTATAAATTAATAAAATATTTCATATAGATCAAAGCAAGATTACATTTTAGAGATTACCTTCTTTTTTTCATCAAAGAAAGCGTATTATTGAAACGTTCTTATTTTGTTTGGTATTGTTGGCAAACTTTCACTTAATCATCATACAAAAAAAAAAAGATTTCACATTTTTGTCATACGTAAAAAAAATAATTCTTGTTTTTGTCATTCGCAACGTTGCTGTCAGTAAGTCTGTGTCTGGATGCGTGATTCTTATCATTGTGATTACGTGATGCTCTCTTTGTCATAAAAAAAAGCACAATGAATGGGCGGTTACGTTTGATGGTGAAAATGGGAGACGGGAGTAGGTAGTAGCTGGAAAAAAGAGAAAGAGAGAGAGAAACATGTCGAGGAGAAAAGGCATATATGATGAACGCTTCATTGCTTCGCTCATCAACGCAGACAATTGCGCTCTGATTGTATCGGTGGTTAAGCACACATACACACACACACACACACAGGCAATAAAGTTTCTGCTGCGGTTGCTTTCAACACAAATACATTATACTTAGTGACGTTGGTTGTTGTTGTTGTTGTTCTATTCCGCCATTGCTTTTTTTTGCTGCTGTTCTTTGCTGTTGTAGAGCTGCCTTTCTCTGCCTTGCCTTTGAATCTTTGATATTGTGTGCGAATTAAACGAAATGGCTAATGAAAAGTTTAACAGTCAATAAATAAAAGAGGAAGCCCTACGGATAGCACAAAGTGTTTCCTGAACAGCTTTTGCTTGACTAAAACAAAGTTCACTTAGTTCTTCTTGTGTAGAATTTTAAACTGTTGATTCTGCCGCTGTTTGAATTCAATTTGATGTCAACTTGTTTTGCAATTAGCTTGCAAAATAAAACATTGTATCTACAAATTTGAACTGGTTTTGTATTGATTCGCTTCCAATTGGATATTGTTGTTTTCTAGTTAGAAATAGATTTCACGTGTCAAAACAAATTACATTCTTGTGAGTTGTAAATATTTCTTTTTAATTAAAACGGTTGTTTGAGTAACTTAGATTTTTTTTCTCTATGTTGTATAGCAAAACTTTTAGTAGTAGTTTACCTTTAACATAACTTTAAATATTTTGGTAGACCTAAACATTTCCCACGCCCCACTACTTTATATTTTTTTCGTTCAAGAAAAACTGTGGCGCGGCAAAAAAGAAATAAATAAAAGAACACGAAAAAGACAAGTAAAAGTTGTGGCATTTTAAGCGGTAAAGCAGCCGCTTAGAGCCAAGTGTCAGAAACAATGGTAGAAAGCAAATGCGCTCCAAAAACAATGCCCGAAAGCAGTAACAAAGCCACCGCGCCTGACTTTAACTAGGAACAGGAGGAGCAAGGTAGAGAGGAACAGTAGGTAACAGGAAAAGAACCGCTCACAACGAGCTAACAAAACCGCAGGCAACAAAGAGCACAATTTAAAATCAACAGCTGCGCATTTTATGCTACAAAATGTAACAAAAGAAACAACAAGCAACTATCTTAAGCTTGAGAGGGAGTGGACTTCATTATATGCTGTAACAATGAAAATTATGCTGAAGTATACAAAAATTCGATGACACATTCTTTTAACGACTTGTTAAAGTAACAAAATTAAGAATACCAAAGTCATGATTTTATTGGGTATTCACAACTGAACTTAGTTGAAGCAATTTGAAATTAAAAAATTTTTTTGTAGCTAAGATTGGGTTTTGTTATTGTTTTGATGGTGGTTATCGGATAGAAATTTAGTATATGGTTTATGGCTTGTCAATAATACCCATTTTGTCTATCACCATAGGCGAAGGGTATTAAAAAATTAAAAAAACAAAAGGATCCCTGTGTGTAGTCGCGAATATGAGTAATAAATAACTTTGCTGCTTCTCTGAATGTTTTTTATTTGTTCTTCTTCTTTATTGTGGTTTCGTTTTGCCTTCTAACTGCTTGAACGCCATTCTTCCCGTGTTGCTGTTGCTGTCAATGTTTTTCCCACGCTTCATTAACTTCATGTTATTTAATATACTTCCCTCTCGCACTTCCGTTGCGTATTTTCCGGCCTGTTGTCACTCTATCAGTAGGTTCCTTAAGCGCCATTAGTTGCGTTGACATCAGGGGTTTATTGGTGGTAAGGTTTACATATTTGTGGTTGAAATTGGAAAACAATTTTGGCACTTAACGTGAAAAAGGGACAAGTATGTTGACCAGAGACTTTTAAGATTATTTGACGAACTTAAAAAAGGTATACATTATCAAAAATTTGTTAATGTTAAATGTGCTTTTCAATGTAAAGTATATATTTACTTATTAAACACAAATGTCAAATCTAGTTCAACGGTTCAAAATAGGTAAACACCTAATATAAATGAATAAAGCTTGGTGCTAATGTTATTTTGTTTTGTTCTTTTAAGATGGCTTTCGAGCGTATCAGTTATCTGATCCATGTTATTATGATTATTTTGTTTTTTTTTTGCTAAAATTTAAGAATTTTTTGCTACGCACAAAGGTGAAAAACAAAAGTTCCAAAGCCGCAAAATCTTGCTGTAAGCCTTGTCAGCTGGAGGACACATGCATGTCTTCGGCGTCCTTGCGCAAGAGTTGCCACATTATCCAAGTTCTGGCTCAGTCACAACCCCCCCCCCCCCCCCCCTTCCCTCTATACCTTTCACTTCCTACCACCTACAACTTTTGCTTGCTTACGCTTGTGCGTGTGTTACTTTAACAGCAGTTTTAATGAAGCGCAAAAACCGTTGAATACAATTTGTAAACCAAAGCAAAACTCAGCGGTGGCAACAACAGCAGCAGCAACAACAAAATAATACAAAAAAAGCAAGAAAATATATTTTACTCACAAGTCGGACTGAGTTGTTGGGTAAAGATTTTTTTTTTTACGGCCCCAGAGTGAGTTGAACTGTTAACCATGTCCCGCTGCTAAGCAACCGAAGAAAAATTGCTTACAAACTCTTTTTGCGTGTTGTATTTTGTGTATCTTTTGTTCGCGAGTTGTGAGTTGTGTGCAAGTTAATTAAAAAAGGGTTCACCAAATGCCCCTTCACATATATTTTAATGAAATTCAATGCGAGACAGCCCAAAAACGAAAGTTATGTGTGCATTAAAGCACCTTTTTGCCAACTGTAACACGAAACTCACGACTCACTCGCACAAGTATCGTCAAGCTCTAATAATATTCTTGTAATGTGATTTTTTTCATAAGGTTATCTTGTTTAATGTACGCAGTAACTAGAATGGATGAAAGGATGAAATTTGGATTTTTTGTCTTCTCGTTGATATATTTGAAAGGAATTTTAATAAAAACGTCACGTTATTGTTACAGAATTATTGAATATTTATAAGCTAGGAAGCTTTCTAACTTAACTTGAGGCTCGTTCTCAGAAGCATGAAAAATGTATGACATTAAAATGATATTTATTGAATTTCTCTTTGGCAGGTATGCTGTTTTTATGCATATTCAAATATTCAATAATCTGATAAGCTGTCGTTTCTTCTTATTTTAATTTTATGAAAAGTATAAGGTCTGAAGAGCAAATGTTATTTTATGTGTGCTCTCACATTCGAAAACAACATTTTAGACAGTGATAAAACAAAACATTTAAAAAGTGAAACAACTTACTAACTAATAAGACTACTCAAAGTGTAATAATATTGCTTTTATTTTTTGTTGATTGACTTCAGAATAACAAGCTAACAAACTGCAAATGTAACCCAAAAGGCATCTTTATAGCTCTGTGAGCTCTTTTAATGTACATAAAAGTATGTTTTATATGTTTTACTTGTTTGACTTAATCAAAGAGAATTCTTAATGAAAATCAAGTAAAGCAGCTCTGACATTTCTTTGAATTCCTTTCATCTTTAATTTTTTCCGCTTCTTGTTAGGTTTTACACCTGGTAGCAGCATTATGTTATTCTTAACATGTATTGTATTATGTTATTCTTCATCAAATATAAAATTATTATTTTGTATTTAATGTAAACACCAATCTACACAATTTACTTGAAAGTAATTTAAAAATTAATTGACTTTGAAAATTAATTAAGTTTATTGCAAAAAGAATATAAAAACTAAGAAATATACGAGTAAAGTGTTAATCATGTATACCCATAAAAACCCATTAATACCTTAGATAAATGGTAGATTTGATAAAAAAATGTTTGCACAATTAGTGCATTACGAATTGAAGAGCCTTTGTTCTCACTATAGTATGGTTCTTCAACACTAATATGAATTTTAGAATACCACTAAAGCTATCAAGCGGAGATTTATTCCTAGTTTATATGAGTCTGACAAAGCTTATGTCACAAGAAATCCAAAATTAAACCCTAATTTGACCATCTCTTACTCAAATAGAATTCAAATTTCTTACGCCAGATCTAAACACCCAAGTTAATAAACTCACGTGCAGTGGTTATATTTTAAAAGCCCTGAAAATCGGAAAGTTCCCTGGCACAGATGGCGTAAGAAACATAAGCTACAAATCTCTGAAAAAGTAGCTAGTGTTCGGTTTGGGTTTCGATCCCTTGAGCGAAAATTCGCAGAGGCTCTAAAACTGGGTTCTGAAAACTTTTGGGTTCGACTCCAAGCTCGGGTTAGTCGAGTTAAAAAATGACAAACATTTGTGATCTATAAATAAGAGTATTTTATTTGATTTATTTATAGCTTTTTTGGTACTTACGTATGAACGCCACCGCAGCTGAAGTTGCGCTTATGCGCCAAAAAGAGTAATAAAGATTGTTATTAATGTCTACGTTCACATATATTCCGCAATCTTCCCAATGCGTGCTTTCTATGTTTGCGGATGACACGGCCATTTATAGCAAGGGTTTATTATAAGATGAACTTGAGGCTTACTACCATAAATGGAAAATAAAAGTAAATGCACGTAAGACCACGTTTCTAAAAGAACAAAGTCCTGTTTTCTCGTTTGAAATATTGCGACTCTCTAGTCAAATGGGTGGAGGCTTTGCAAAATTTACCGTTAGCACACACGATAATTTTACGATCAATAAAACAAACATAACAATTTGTTTATTATACCCGCTTATCAACCGAAAATCAAAACTGTCTACGACTAACAAAATATTTGTATTAAAAGCCATCTTTCATTCTATTATATATGAATGTATGTATGGTTTATTCATCTAAGAGAGCATAATCAAGAAACTGCAAGTTTGTGAAAACAAACTAATAAAACTACTACTTAATCTCCCCTACTACACTAAAAGAACATTTCTGTACTAATTAAAGGTGGCTTACAGATTGTTGTTGTTTTATTGTGAGCCACACAACTCTTTAAGCTCGTTTCACACAATTTGAGAGCATATCAAATCAAACCAAATTTAATATCTCCATAATGAAAGTTACTGGCACTAAGCACTAAGTTAAGTCTTAGTCCAAGTTTACTAGCTTATGTTAGAATTCAAGGTTTCTCTCGTTTTTCCTCGCCATTTAATATTGTCCCATTATAACTTTTAATACTTTACAATGGAAAAAAAAAGTATCACAAACAATTTTTAAGACAATATACTTTTATGGGGTAATAAAGCGCGTTAAAATAAAATAAAGCAACATATATCTTCTTACTATACTCGCATACATTTTCGTCAAGTACTTTATATCTAGCAACAACATTTTATTAGTGGAAATATTTATATGGTAACGATTTGCATCCTATCGTAACAAATTTTCGCTAACTTAAGCCAAAAAGCATATTTGTTTATTTTGCCAAGTTTCTAGCATTCAAAAAAATTGGTTTAAAAGTGCATACTACTAGTTTAACATACCTTTGCCTTGAGTGAGCATCGTATGAAGTCGTAATGCGGCTTATGGTGTTGCTGTTACTGATGCTGATGCATGATTGCCTCCACCATGCCACCATGCCACCATGCCACCATGCCCCCTTGTACTATGTTGTTTGCCTTGTTTGCTTTGTGCTTATGCAAATATTTGCAACAGTTAATAGCCAAGAGCATCGCAATGCCAACTCATCAGCAGGCTGCCCGCCTGTCCTGCGGCAATGTTTGCTCCCCACACTAACCCCCAAGTTGCTCACACCACCCAACACCCAACACCCATCTATCCAACAACGCGTCCTTCACTTTCGCTTTGTTCACATTTCCGTATCCGCATCCGTCAAATGGCGCGTGCATTTGCGACATGTGTAAACATCTACAAAGGCTGAAAACAACACCAAGCCAAGAAAAAAAAAAAAAAAGCTGAGAGAATGCATCGCAGAATTTTGCGTTTACATTTCCCAGTGGCATCAAAATTCGTTAGCATCATGTCACCATCTACTTGTCTGGTTGCACTTACTTACTGCCACTGTATTTTAATCTATTACAAAACGGGTTGATCTGATATGTCTTGTAACATGTAACGCAAAGAAATAGTTATTACAAATAATATGTATGTTGAATTTGAAGCTAGTTTTAAATGAAGTGAAAAATAAGTTGAATAAGTAATTCTCATGTGTTTAATTGTTTTAAGTCAAGTAAAGTTATTATTGATTTATAAAAATTATTGATTCGTTAGAAATACTTTAAAGTATTTAAAGGTCGTCACGCAAAATATTACTTCTACCTATTTGTGTAATGTTCTAATGGAGAATTGCTGTAGATTTTCACTTGAATTGAATGCATAAACAATTATTCAAAAATGTCATTGAGACCTAAACTCTTAAATAATTTTTGAAAGTCAAATATACCTTAACCTTTAACGTACACAGTCGACATTTAGAGAATGAAATAGTGCAGGCACTTTAGTTTGTTTTATACTATTGCTTCAGAGATTTTGGCAATAGTGTTTTGGGATGGTGGGTTTGTTGATGTTCCGGATATGCCCCAATTTATGTTATGCACATTGATCAGAATTAGGTTAACGGGCCATAAAATACCGCATTAGGTATAAAAGTGTCAAGAGTGTGCTTAAAAACGGGTGACACATGTTATTGGGATGCATGAAAAAGGCCACATCGATATGCACTTTTAAATATATGTATGTAGTATATTGGGTTAAGTGTGTTGCACTTCTCACTGCAAACACACTTGCAAAATGCATGTGTATGTGTGCGTGTGTGAGTGTGTGTCACACACATAAATTAATTTCTGATAAATGCGCACTTGAAATGCATTTATGTGTGAAATTTTTTGGGTTAACCGAGAAGAAGCTGCAAGAACATTGAAAATTATAGCAAACAAATTTATTGTTTAAGTGTGTTTTAACTAAAATATTGCGGTAAGCGATTTTCCCTTAACTGAATTAAGAACTTACAATTACCAGTCCAAAAAATTCAATTTTTTCTGTTATGAATTATGAATGTGTATTTGGGCATGCGTTTAAGGAACCTTTAAGTATAAATGATGATGCGACTTAAGATGTCAGAGATGATGATTGCGATTGCGGGAGTGGGGAATAAGAAATTTCTTGATCTGCGTTACTTACACACCTAATCCCCGTGGGTGGTATCCGTTGGGACTGCGTCTAAGCCTTTGTTAAGATGCGAGGTTTTGGGCTATGCTATCGCAGTGTACTCTTTGAGTTTGCTGTCTTCTTTGCTCGTTTGCTTTTGGCGTTTATTTGCAGCACATCCCTGGCCATTTGCCTGGCTAATGATGATCAAAGTCAGGATGCTTGCTCTTTTTCCCGTTTACCCTCCTTTCGCGACAGACTGGGCAGGTAAGTGGCTAATGGATACCGGTTCGAGCTATCCTCTATGTTTTTGCTGCCAGTGTTTCTTATTTTCTCATTTAGACCTTTTGGCAGAGCCATAACAATGTAATCGAGTGTATACAATGCGATAAAGTCGAATTGCCTGGCACTTAATGCCAGTCTAAAGCAAAAGAAACCAAAAAAAATGTGCCGACAAATTGGCCAACTTTGCTTTTTTCACGCTCTACTCGTCCTTCGCTCTTTCGATTCCACTTTCTCTCTCTCTCTCTCTCTCTACCCTTTTATGGAGTAATGATGTGCCAAATGCTAAGTTATAGTTGCGGTCCATGGGCATCATAATTGCAATAGTCCCTATACTATTCTGTTCGTGGTCGGTAGACAACGATAAAGCTAGGCGCTCATGGCCATGAAAACTTACTACCATGCTTGACTTTTGATGACTTGCAATGAATGGGGGAATGACTAGGATGAACATGTATATATATATATACTTATATATGGCTAGCAATGTATTTTTTGCATTTAATATCGTACAACAATCTATTTTTATACTAGAAACAATCTTGCGCAAATAATGACAGTAAAATTATAATGTTTTCCCTGCATCCTGTGTAACTCCTTGCTAAGCTATTATATTTTATTTATTATTGCTATACATAAGAAACATATCTGTCGAAAACAAACAGAGCTATCGATAATAGCTAAATAAAGATAAAAAAAGAAAGAAGATTCTAATCGAGAAATCCCGACTAGACGATACCCTGAACCCTATACCTAACGCATACAGTCAGTGCTTGCAAGTATGTGTGTGTGTGTGTACCCGCATACCGCATACTCAACTTAAATGTTCCATATCACCGGTGTTTCTCACAGAATATTATTATTTTGTTTAATCTTTCAAACGCCGTCTCAATGTTTTCCAAATTCAAGATTTTGTTGGTATCGATCCCATAAGTATATCGGAAACGGGATGAGTTATCGAAAATCGAAAACAAACTTGTACTGTACTTGTACTTGTATCTGGAGTCTCTAGCCCTTAAAGTCTCTGAGATCGACGCATTCATACATACAGACTGACAGACAGACAAAGCTATATCGACTCGGTGTTGATACTGATCAAGAATATATATACTTTATGGGGTCAGAGATGCTTTCTTCTGCTTTTTACATACTTTTGCACAAAACCATTATAACCTTTTTACCCATTTTCAATGGGTTCAGGGTATAAAAAAAGAAAGAAGAATCTAGTCGAAAAATCCCAACTAAATGATACCCTGAACCCTATACTTTGCGAATACAGTCAGTGATTGCAAGTATGTGTCTGGAGTCTCTAGCCCTTATAGTCTGTGAGATCGATGCGTTCATACATACAGACGGACGGATGGACGGAAGGATGGACAGACGGACATGGCTACCCATTTCAATAGGTTTAGGATGTAACAAGTAAGGAATTTCTTACTAGTTTTTCGTAGTAAAATCGTTTTAAATAATTTAACTTTTATATTACTTGCAGTATAAGTATGTTTAAAAACAACTTAAACAGCGTATTCTCATAGTAGATTAATTGTTTAACCAATGTTGTGGACTGATATGGGTCTGTTAATCAAGATTATTTAAAGAAACAACAACCGATAAATAGTCAAATTTCAAGCACAAATGGTTATTATTAATTTTTATATTTTCTAAACGATGTTGATAAAAATTTCTTTATACCATGAAAGCGTTCATGGTTTAAGACAAACCATACTTAACAGACCATTATAAGCAAATTGTAACAATTTGGCAGTTATAGAATGTATTTTTTTTGAGTGTATATAGCTTTCAGAGATATAAGATTACTTCAATGCTGAAAAAGATTTCTTTTTTTAATATAAATATTTTTAACAGTTGTTAAGTGGTATCCTGCTCATCCACATGATCCTACTTGTTGACTTCCCTCTCTTGTTTTGACGTTCCCGAAAGGTCTGACACGTTTAGTCTGCATTAGACGTTGTTTTTGAAAAATGATTTTTAATTATACTTTGTGCTCCTCCGAGACCTTTTTTTAGCCGACTTCCATCCAAATCCAAATCCAATCCCCTTCCTCTGCCTGTACCTGTGCACTCGATTCATTGCGCACGGATGCACATTTGGCACTAACTTAACTTACTCCCACTTCACGTTTCCATCTTTATCGTGTGCCATTTGGCATCATTTACAATTTTTGTAGTTTTTATTGTGTTGCGTGTTTTTTTGTTTTTAGTTTTTCGTTCATGCTTTTCGTATTTGAATATGCATAAAATTGGCATTGTGAATTTCAATTTAAAATACTGCTATAAAACAATTTCGTATACGCCATGTGCGCGGGGAAAAGGGTCACAAGTGGTAGAAAAACGTACCGATGTGGAAAGAATGAATAGAAGAACCAATAGCTTGTTACAGCTGACTTGCAGATATCCTTTAAATAAAGCTTAAGTGAACTAAACTAAACTTATCAAAATTTATATTTAATGAATACATTTAATGTGAATTTTTTCATTAAATGTATATAGTCTGCTTACCCCATTAATTTCCATTTGTGAATATTGGTTTTATTCACCCTAAGGGGTATTTTGCATGTTATGTACTTAAATATGAAACCTTTTTTCACAACAATAATCAATAAAATAAAGTCAAGCGTTGTTCAAATCTCTTTTCAAAACTTTTAAATTTGCTTTAACCAAATGCATTACAAATAGAAAACCACTCAAAATTGCGAAAGACAACTTTTAAAGCACCTAAAAGTTACCTTAAAAATATAACAAACACAATTTTAAGAATAAATTGTATCCGGGGCAACCAAAATGCAATTTACTGACGTAAATTTATATATATATAAAAAAAAAGGCAACGACGACAAATTTTAAATAAATTGCATACAAATGCTATTATTCAATTTAAAAAACAACAAAAACAACAACTCCAATAACAAGAGTAAAATAAAATAAGCTGCAGCTTTGCAACCGCAAAGGACTTGACACGCTTAGCTGCTGTCCAATACAAATGCAACAGCGATAGATGGAATAGATAGATGGCTGTTCTCATTCTAACCTTAGCCTTCGACTTTTTTTATAACTTTTGTTGTTGTTGAAACAACTCATGTGTATATGTGTTTAGATATATATGTGTGTTTTACTCCGGTGTTTTTATTATTTTATGTGTGGTTGAAGCAACTAAGCAAATCAGAGCACATGAAAAGAAAAATAGATTTCCTGATGCGAGAAAGTAGCTTTGATACCCTGTTTGAGTGGTCTACGTGGGTATGATAATTATACTTATATGGATACATATATAAATTCATTTATTTATAAACTATTTTGTGACTTAATTCAAGTGTCTTGGAACTTCTAGCACTAAGATGTTTTTATATACATAACAAAAACTATTAAGAAGGTTTTAGTCGAAAATTCCTGAATACGAAATAACATGAACCCGTTTCTATACGCTTATGTATGTGTGTATGCGTAAACAGAAAGGTTAATATCTCCGGTGATTCTCAACCGATTTCATTTTGTTTTAATTATTTATGTACATAAAGTTTAAGAGATCGACGCGCTAATACATACGAATAGACAAACGGACGTGCTAAATCGAATCGGCTGTTGATGCTGATCATGAATACATATAAAGAACACATTCCTTCTGTCTCTTACATATGTATGCGCAAAATTATTATTCCCTTTCTTACCAATTTCATGGGTATTTTTGCTCCTATCGAAGTGTGTCTGTTAGTTAAATATCTATTAAATTTATCATGACGAAAGAATAGCTGTTAATCCTGTTCGTTTCTTAACTCGTACGATAAATTATTGTATTGATAAATAACCCTACAGCTTAAAAAGCGGTTGTGGTGGTTACTCGGATAACGGTAACTCCGATCTTTTTTATTTACATCGCGAGTGTACAAACAAACATATTTAAGGACCAAAAGCCCCATCGCTTAAAGAGTATTTTTATGCCCTGGTCTCATTAAAAATGGGGAAAAGGGTATAATGGTTTTGTGCAAAAGTATGTAACAGGCAGAAGGAAGCATCTCCGACCCCATAAAGTATATATATTCTTGATCAGCATCAACAGCCGAGTCGATAAAGCCATGTCCGTCTGTCTGTCCGTATGTATGAACGCTTAGATCTCAGAGACTATAAGAACTAGAGACTCCAGATTTCGAACTTAAGCACGTCTAATCCCTAGGCAGTACAAGTTTGTTTTCGATTTTCGATAACTCATCCCGTTTTCGATATACACATGGAATCGATAACAACAAAATATTGAATTTTGAAAATCTTAAGATAACATTTGAAATAATGAACAAAATAATGACAATCTGTGGAATTTTAATTAAAATCGGTTGAGAAAAACCGGAGATGTGGGTTATTGAAGTTGTGTATGCAGTATGCGCTATGCACACACACATACTTGCGAGCACTGACTGTACGCGTAAAGTATAGGATTCAGGGTATCGTCTAGTCGGAAATTTCTCGACTAGAGCCTTCTTACTTGTTTTTTATGAAAACGAGTTAATTTTGCTTGACTTGGTCAATGCAAAAAATTAAGCCAGCTAATTGATTTAATCTTATATACAATTTTAAACCTGCCGAATCTTAAACCTTTGCATGGCCGCGATGCAAATCTTCACTATTGCGCTTAATTTCAATTATTTAGTTTTGTAAATCATGAAAGTGATAACTATTGATTTAAATGTAAATCTACAACATAAATTGTTTTCTGTTTTGTTGCTTGTTGTTTTGCCCAATGTGTTTTGCACCATTGATACGCATTTTTCCATAATTGAAAAGGTAATAATATATATAATAGATGTACTGTCAATTTTATGCGTTTCATTTTGTGTAAATTGAGACCGCTGTGTTGCAGATGTGGTACATCAAAAAGCTTTTCAAAATATATATTCGTTCATTATTTTAATGAACATATGCATCATTCATATGATGAAGATATAGAATGATTTTAAAATTTTCAACACAATTCTTATGGAACTCATTAAAATAAGAATGTCGTTTATTTTTGACATGTGTAATTTTCAGCCAAAAAAAATCTGATGCAACAAATCCTATAAAATTAATGTATATTTATATATGTATTTATAAAAGAGGATTGCGAAAACAAATTTTCTATTAAATGAAAAAAAAACCCCCTTTAAATTTGGAGCTGATACTATACAAAGGGTTAAAACAAATTTTGAAAAATTTACTTTTTAATATTTTCTGAGATAGTTCTGACCACAACGTTCAACATTTTTTTTTATCGATAAGAAATCGGTGCTATAAAACTTAGCGTAAAGACAATCAAACGGGCCTCAATCTTATTGAACGGAGTAAAATACATAACCTTCGTATCTGCAAATGAATAAAAATTAACCACAAGCGCAAGAGAACTAAAAACAAAATCCTGTTTGAAAATGACATTCCATACAAACGTCAAAATTCCTTAATATAAGAGACTCCCCATGAAATACTTGGCACAAATCTTCGCATCATTATCTTGGTTATTCTCTCCGCAAATGTTTTCAGTTTGTCAGACTCTGGCAGAGTTGTTTTTAGTGATAAACCTTTGGCAACCTTTTCTTTTATAACTTTTCACACATATATTATATTTTTACATATGAAGTTCCTTTATTTCAGTTCACTGGTAACTGTTTTTATTTTAACTTAATATTTATCAAACAGAAAACACACAGCAATGGCATTGACGAGTGATGCGATCATGGAATATAGTTCTCTTTTGTTTCGACAAACTGGATAATCTCATTTCAGCTTCAAGCTTAGGAGTTCTTCTGTGCCACCTTGAAAATGACTTAAGAGTTCTTCTGTGCCACCTTGACAATGACACTCTTGACCTCCGTGTAGTTGGAGAGCGCGTATTCGCCATTCTCGCGTCCATGGCCGGACATTTTGTAACCACCGAAGGGTGCCTGAGACGCAAGGGCATTGTAGGTATTGACCCAAACGGTGCCAGCGCGCAAGCCGCCCACAATATAGTTTGCTTTGTCCAGATCCTTGGTGAAGACAGCGGCAGCCAGGCCGTAGTCCGAGTTATTTGCGCGTTCGATGACTTCGTCAAGCTTCTTAAAGCGAATCAATTGCTGCACGGGACCAAAGATCTCTTCGCGAGCAATTGTCATGTTGTCCTGAACATCGGCAAAGACCGTGGGCTGAACAAAGTAGCCGGGCAAACCGTCTGGTCGATTGCCACCAGCAACTAGTTTGGCACCCTGCTGTTTGCCCGTCTCGATGAGGCCCAAAATCTTATCCATTTGCTCCTGATTGACTTGGGGTCCCTGTTCGGTGTTCAGGTCGAATGGATTGCCGATTGTACGCTTCTTGGCGCGCTCCGCACTGCGCTCCACAAACTCATCGTAGATCTTGTCCTCGACAAAGGTGCGCGAGCCCGCACAACAGCACTGACCCATGTTGAAAAACAGTCCAAAGTGAGCCGTTTCCACAGCGTAGTCCAGATCCGAATCGGCTAAGATAATGTTGGGAGACTTGCCGCCCAGCTCGAGAGTAACTCGTTTTAGATTCGTGTTGCCGGAGGCCAGCTGAATCAGTTTGCCAACATCTGTGGAGCCTGTAAAGGCTACCTTGTCGACATCCGAATGGTTTGCCAGTGCAGCGCCGGCATCTCCAAAACCTGGCACCACATTGACAACACCCTCAGGGAAGCCAGCTTCCTTCACCAGCTGAGCAATATATAAGGCTGTCAGGCTTGTTTGCTCCGCAGGCTTAAGGATAATTGTATTTCCTGTGGCCAAAGCTGGTCCCAGTTTCCAGGCCATCATTAAAATGGGAAAATTCCAGGGTATTATTTGGCCGCAGACGCCCACAGGCTCGTGGCGTGTGTAGGTGAAGAATTCACCATCCATGGGAATGGTTTTGCCGTGGTTCTTGTCCGCCCAGCCGGCAAAGTAGCGCAAATTCTTAATCGACATCGGCAAATCCACATTATAAGACATGCTATATGGCTTGCCATTATCCAATGTCTCCAAGCTCTAAAAAGAATTTGAAAGTGATTGTAAAAGCTTTCACTTAGTTTGTTCTTATTGCCCACTTACCGCCAAATAAACCTGATCACGTTCCATCAGATCAGCCAGACGATAGATTAAGCGACCACGTTCGGAAGCATCCATGCGCCGCCAAGGGGAACCCAATCTATTTTGCATATGATTGTTGAAATTATATTTACATAACTATAAGCTATACTAAAAGGTCTTACTTAAAGGCTTGACGTGCCGCCTTGACGGCAATGTCGATGTCCTCCTTGCCACCGGCTTGAATCTCAGCAATTGTCTGCTCAGTGGTTGGGTTGATGGTTCCAAAGGTTTTTCCAGATTTGCTCTTGTGCCACTCATTGTTGATGAACAGCTGCAACAAACAATATACAAGTTACAAATAATGTATAAATTGATATTTACGATCTCTACTGAGATCAACGATACTTTATCATAAGCCAGCCCTTCAAGCTTTAACTCTTTCTTATAGGCAATAGGTAAGAAAAAAGCGTTAGTAAATCATGCAAAATGAATACAGAAGATATTAAAATATTCGGACGGACGCTATATAATAGATGTAACAAAGTAATATAGTATATCCGTTTTAAAGAGTTGAAATGAGCTTAATGATAAGTTAAAAAATTCTTAAGGTTATTTTTGGGTTGGTTTGCTTCATACCAAAACAATAAATCTTTCCGTTGCCGAGTTATAGTCCTCGATTAAATAAACGAAAAGTGGACCTTAACGAAAATGTTCCATGAAATAAAAATACTAATATGCAACCAACTTGACAAAACTTATAATGCAGTGATAAGAAGCGCTTTCAAAACAATCAATTAAAACAATCGAATCAAAACCATTAATGTTATAAGAAGCTCTTTCAAAACAATCAGTCAAAATCAATCAAATCATTGAATCATAGTTCGGGTTTTATTTGTTGCAGACTTGAATGCTTTGTTTTAAATAATAAGTACTCCAATCAAAACACAACAAGCTCTCAAGTTCTACATTTGTTTATAATGAAAACTCATCATGACTGGCATAAATGATCAGCTTTGAGCAAACTTTCCGCCAGACGTAGTCAAATTTACTTTGTGGCACAACGCACTGTCTAGTTTCATGTTTGGGTCTGGGATAACCCGGTTTCATTGGTATATCAAAAAAAAAAAAAAAAAAACAGCGGAATCATTGAGAAATATATATTTGATCTATTAGCGGGAAATTAACGAACCTGTCTGCCCGCAAGGGGGCTTTATTAAATGAATTATGAAATACAATACATGTAAAACTGAAGAAATTAAATTATTCAGTACGTATTTATTATGTAAAGTGCAGAACAAATGCATTTTGAATTTTGTTTGTATTTTATTTTATTTTTTAATTAGTATTTTTAGTAGTAAAGAATACCTGATTAGAAACAAACACAAACAAACTGGAATTATGCAATTTAGAGGTATCCCTTGATTTTACCTTATAAGTTCATTCATTTATAAATATATGCGATTTAGTTTACCTAAATCAAGTATCTATATAAAATTTCATTATACATTTTTGACAATTTTTAATGAGTTTCGGGTATGAAACTGTAAAATCGAATGATATAAAATTGCGAGAAACTGTTTCATTTTTATTTATAATATTAATCAACCTATCCCATAGCCATAAAATATTGAAATGCCTTTAATGAATAAACGGCATACACTATCGGGACATTTCTAAATGCACGAATATAGATTAAGTTAAGAGTCCATAAATGTAATCAGAGTGCATATTAATACACTACTATTATCACCGTATACTATTAGATTCCTATTTGTACAAACATGGAGATAATTTAAGACAAATTGAAGTTTACTTAAGACATATAAACATTTATTTGCATGCAGCTTAATACAATTTAATTTGTATGCTCAAAACGTTGAAAACTCTTATACAATTCGTTTAACGACATCAAAACATTTGAGTACATAAGCACCAACTTTTCATAATAAAGAGAACCGAGAGCTTCTTTCCGTAAGAGCGCCGTTTGTGACATAATGACAAGAGCGTCAGCATACAACAAAACAAAAAAACAACACAACAACAACAACAGCCGGCAGTGTATAGCGATTTTTTTTTCTTGCCTGCTGTGCCTTGACTATTCGCCGGGTGTTTTCCATTGCTTTGAACACAATCTCGTACAAAAGTATGCATATGCATGTACGTATGTACATATGTACATTTTTGTATATATTTTTTTGCGTGCTTATCTTATATCAACTTTGAGACTTAAAGCTTGAAATTTGCTACTAATTCCAAACGTAATTAGAGCTGAACCTTTTTTGGCATAAAGTGATTAGGGTGCGTGCATACATAAATATTATGGCATTTGCCTTTTCACTTTCTGTGCCGTTTTATGTACAAACATGTGTGTGTATGTTTTCTGAGTAGTGGCAAATCAGACTGCTAAAATTAAAAGGGCAGTGGCGCTCTTTGTCAAGGTCAAGCAAAAGAGTGTGTAAAATAGCCGGCACGCTCTTAAAAAAAATAATCAATTTTTATATCAAGAAGGCAGAACAGTTTAATCAATTGTTATTTCTGACGTATTTATTTACCTTTTAATGTGTATGCACTTATATGTTTATATGTACATACATATGTATGTCTGTACTTACCCCTGTGTAGAGCACGTCCGGAGTTGTCTGCGGTTGCGGCATTGCCGAATAGGATGCAGCAGCGGCAATATTTTTGCATTCTGCACGCAACAATTTGCTGGCTCTTAAAACACGCAACATAATGTATTAATAGGAAATACAAAAAATATTCACAACAACAACAAGCAACAGACAATTAGGTAACAAATCTGCAAAGAAAAACTCGTGCAAATCGCTCAGCGGCCGGAAAGCAACTGAGCAAAATCATGCTACTCAACGATATAAATTTTTTAAGAGATAGCATGGCGGCAGCTGTCTGTAGCAGTGCTGACATTTTAGCTTTTTTCTCGTTTAAAAACAGGGGCCAGCAGGAATTCTGGCTTTTTTGTTTGCTTAAAATTTTTTGTTTTTTTTTCCGCAGAACAATTTTAAATATAAATTTTCAGTTTTGCAAACTAAAATCCTCTGTTTTATAACCTTAAAACGCAATTTCATACAAATGACTAAATATTTTAAGCAAAAAGTAAGAAGATGAAGTCAGGCCTGAAAAAACATCGACCATTTGAAACAGGGGCAAATTTTAGCTGCTTACAAAAACTAATTTTAAAAACCGGAATGAAACAATCAGATTTTCTTCCAAAAACTCAGCTTTATTTCGACTTTGTGCCCAGCAAAAACAAATTTTTTGCTCAATAAAAATTGCTGCACTGGTCTGCAGCAACATATACCTTACTCGGCTCTCTCGCTCTCTTTACCGATCGACGCATCTCTGCGGTTGAGTTTTTTGCGTTCTGCTTTGTGATTTTGTTAAGTTTAAGGGACTGTGAGAGAGCTACTTGCTACCTTATTTAGCATATGTTGGTCTGCAGCTTTTCAAACCGGCACGAGTCGAATATAATCTCAAATACATGTGCAATTTCTAGTGAGAGCGCCAGCAAGGCAATAACAAAAACAGCTGCTGATCACTAATTTACACTCAATTGGCTCTTGTCATATTTGAGCAGTAATGTGCTCTCTTAAGTAGCTGCTTGACAAAAGAAACAGAATGCTTACTTGTTATGTTGGTGTGTATGTACATAAATATATTAAATAACTTTAACTAGAATTAATTGATTGCATTTGTGGGCATGTGATTGTGTATGTTAAAATGAATTTAAGTTATTTATTGCATGCGATTCCATGCACCTATACCAGTTTCATATAATTTGTCAACTCGAATAATAACTGGAGTAGGGAGAAATGTCAAAGAATAGGGTGAGTGCAAAAGATGACTAATACTGATTGTCGCAGCGGGGAAACATCAATAACAAGGGATTATAATGAGTAATGCAAAGTTGCAAAGATACAAAAAGAAAATAAGCGAAAAGATTATTTAATTCAAGATCTATATATTACATTTTTAGGGCAATCGCAGTCCCAAGATATACTTAATATGCTAAGTATACCTTAACCAGTCCCATTGCTCTTAGTCCTCCTTTGTGTTTTCATTGCTTCGAAGAAAGAGACTTATCATTAGCCCTATGCAAAAGAGAAGGACAGCAGCAAAACTTTATTTGCATTTACGTGTTTTTTGCCAATTTTCCGGTCTTTGCTGTGTAACTTGTTGCACTGTCGTCAGTGGATTTAGTTGCTTGTTTGGCTTGAAGTTATCACTTAGAAAAATCTTCATGCGTTTAATTTTCCGATTTGAGAAAGTTCACTTTAGTAAGCACAAAACTTAAGCTAAGTCCAACAAACGTTTTAAGTATGGCATTTTACACTGTAAGATGTCAGGGGTAAAACATTATTTGATAGTTCCCAAACTAACATCTTGATAAATCGAACAAAAATAAATATATATACATTACAATATTTGTAATCCCTGAACCTATGAAAAAAGGATGTATTAGTTTTGTGAAAATTTCCGTCGGTTTGAAAGCGTTGACCTCGGAGACTATTAGATACTTGAGGTTTGGGAGAGCTTGTTTCAAATTATCGATAACTTTTTTGTTTTCCAATATACACATGTAGTCAAGACCAACAAAATTTTGAATTTGAAAAATTGGTCCAATAACTATAGAAGAAATAATCACAGTCTCTAAACATTTTATTGAAATCGGTTGAGAGACATCGGAGATGTCGAACATTGAAGCTTGCAAGAACTGACTGTACGCGTAAAGTATAAGGTTCAGGAAATCTTCTAGTCGGGATATCTCGACTAGAGCCTTCTTACGTGATTTAATTCCACTTATTTGGGATTTAGTAAGCTTAATAATGTTTTTTATTTTTCTAACGGAAGATTCTCAAAATCAAAATCAAAAATTATACAGGTATAAAATAAATATTTTGCGACCACGCAAACCAATAAACTGTAATTTTTTTCTTTTTTTTGGGCGTGTCAATATAAGACCGTAATTAGCCGTAATCAAATAACCTTCGATAAACTGAATGCTGTTGTTGTTGTTGTTTTTGTGTTGCCATGAAATATTTAATTTGTATCCAATGCAAACAGTTTGACATTAAGAATGTATCGCACGTAAAAGAGCCAGAAAGGACGCAGGACATGCCGGACCAACGCGTATTAAGTTAAATGCATGCCAGAATGGTCAGAATAAGTGTTGACTTCACTTGGCTATAAACGTGGAATTACATTTAAAATAAATTGTCGCAAATAACGTTAATTGAATTCAATTAAATCTTTGCTGATGGGGCAATATTTGTTGATGTAAATGATAAAAGATTTAATACGAAACAACTGTGCTATTTTTTTTATAAGTGTAACACAGAGATATAAAATATCACACATTAAAACTAATTATTATTTTTGGACCTAAAGAACGTACGTCATCACCTGTCTTGAATCCAAACTTTGTTGTTCTAGCTTAAGAACTATGGAAGATATGGGTGAACCCGATTTTAAAATGAAGGGGTCTGGGAGCGGAAAGAGTAGTCTTGGTTCCAGTAGGCAGGCGTATTGCAGTTTTTTGTGTGACGAACTAGCTTCCTTCCTACCAAATTTGGTAGCTCTAGCTGTAAGGATGTGGAAAATATGTGAATTTATCGAATTTAAGTTATCGATTTTATCAAATTCCCAGCCGTCCAGTGAGCGTTGTACTCCAATCTTGACACTTTTATCTTAACGTTCGCACTGACGAACAGACACTATGACCGATGTATCATTTGCCTTTGTTTGATTCTTATTTCTGACTGTATTAACATGATTGTATACTGTAACCTTGAAATTTAAATCTTTAATTAAAACTTTCGCACCTAACAAACCGAAAGTACAAAAAAAAAAAGCCTTAATTAAAAATAAAATACATATTACATATATGCATATTCATATTGCAACATGATAGTCGTCGGTTAGAGCTTGTTATGTAGCTGACCCCAAATAAAAAGTTATGTAAAATGTACTTTGTATATTTAGGGTAAGTGAATGGATTGAGGTTAAATACATTTTACGTATCTATACATCCAAAGATGTGTCTGCATTTTAGTATGTTATACAAATAGATGGACAAAAAAGTAGTTAGGTGAGAGTATTTGCGACTACAAGATATCCTTACTTCTGGTAAATAAATAAATTTTAATTTTTTTTTTGGGATCGGAAGAGGTTGTAAAAATATCTGTGCATGCTATTTTATAAAGTGCAAATAGAATTTATGAAGTGAATGTATTTTATCGACTAGAGTTATCGATAAAAGTACGATAGTCCTCCAAGAATAATTTATTATTTTTGCTTCCCTGCCATTATACCTTTTATGTCCTCTTTTATGTAGGGTACAGAGTATAAAAAGCAACATCTATGATGGCCAAAATAGGTCAGCAAAAAATGTCGAAATATATGCAAATTGCTTATGGCTGGATTTACTTACACTTGGCTAATAGTCCCTGTGCTGTTTCCTCCCTGTGAATTTTTTTTATTACTCACTTTGAGCAAGGAACCCGAAACCGAACCACATTACCCATTTAATTTTTTTGTGTCTTGATTTAATGGCTTAAGCGAGAGGGTCAAGCTTAAATATATACCAAAAAAAAAACAAACACAAACTTACACACTTAAAAGGGTTATGGCAATGGTAATTTCTAAAGTTATTATGCTTAATATGTCAGTGTCGACTGGGGCTAACTGGGCGTAGGCGTTATGCAGTTAACTTGTATGCAAATCAACTTTAATTTATTTTCTCTCACACCAGATCTCATTGTTTTTTTTTTTTGCAGATACGAAACCTATAAGGCGACACTCAAGAAAATACCCGCAACGCGCCTCTCACGCCTCACCGAAGCACTCGCCAACTATGATCCGGTGCTCAACGAGTATTTCTTTGATCGACATCCTGGTGTTTTTACCCAAATACTCAATTACTACAGGTAATGTATTCATAAATATATCTCCAATATAAAATCCGATGTGTAAGAAACCTTTTTTATAAGTTTTCGATAAAAGTTTGAAAAGAATAAGAAAAGTGTTTTAAAAAATAATAAGAATAAGTTATATAATTCTTATACCTTGAACCAATTTAAAATGGATAAAAAGGGTCTAATGGTTTGTGCAAAAGTATGTAACAGGCAGAAGGAAGCATCTCCGACCCCATAAAGTATTTATATTCTTAATCAGCATCAACAGCCGAGTCGATATAGCCATATCCGTCTGTCCTTCCGTCCGTCTGTCCGAACATGTACATGTACATGTATGAACATGCGTCGATCTCAACGACTATAAGAGACAGAGACGCCAGATTTGGAACATAAGCTCGCCTTATCCCTAACTCTTGCCGTTTTCGATATACACATGTGATCGATAACAACAAAAACTTGAATTTGAAGAGCTTTGAGAAGGAGTTTGAAATATTTGAATAACGACAGTCTGTAAAATTTGTTTTGAAATCGGTTGAGAAACACCGGAGATATGGAACATTGAAAATAAGTAAAGTATGTTGTACACACACACACACACACACTTGCAAGCACTGACTGTTCGCTTTAAGGGTACCGTCTAGTCGGGATTTCTTGGCTAGAGGCTTCTTACTTGTTATTTACATTTGTTTTAAGCTAATTAATTAATATGTAACACTTCGCGTGTTACGTTTAATTACGTTTTGACAGACATCTTTATAGCTATATCTATATCAGGGTAATTTATTTTTGGCTGTTCCTTTTTAAACACCTTGGGCAAGAATGAAAACAAGTTTTAATTTAAATTATGTACTCGTTGTCATAAATCTTAACTTTTTGCCTGTAAAGTTTTATGAAAATTTTTTGTAAAAGTTAAGTTGAAACACAAAACGCGCTCATAAGTTGGCTAAGATGAACAAAGAGTTAGCGTGCTTAACTTTCGATGACTTAAGTTACTTAAGATTAATGGCACGTTGGTAGATATAATGTCATCCATCCTTTTTAACACTTGATGTAAGTGCAAATAAGTCGTATAAGGTATCTCATTATAAGTACAAGAAGTTCTGAATACGAATATTTATATATATATATATATATATATATATATATATATATATTTATTTTTATTATAAAATATATATATCCTTGTTACTTATCGATGTGTTAAATATAAATATTAAACTTCTCAATTGAATTTAAAGCTACATAAAATGAACTTAATTTTAAATAAATGGAAAAATTTTAAAATTTCAATCAGCAATGTTTTAGAAATGATTTAATAATATAAAGAAGTAAATCAAATCAAGAACTTGCATAATTTATTAAATTGTCGATCCCATAAATACATTGGACGCTCGAAAATTAGTACCAGGTGGTTCCTAGGGTAGTTTTAACTTGTGTAAAGTTCTTGTTTCTGGATGTTTATTTGAAATTGCAAATAAGGCAAAAAGTGGCTTGTCTTCTGCTTAATATGCTTCGGGTGAAGAGTTTATTTATTTAAAATTAATTTCTTTGCAACGTTCAATAAAAATAATGTTTTATTCATTCAATCAGATGTATGTGGCTAACAATTAATTCGAATTCATTTCATTTTACAGTTTATCTTGCTTACAGTAGCAATCTTTTAGGTTAGTTTGTTTTCTGCGCTCCTTTTGCAGTCGACTTAAAACCATTAAAAAAGGAAAGTTTTCATTTCTGGTAGTTCAGCGATTAGCAAGGATTTTTATTGTTGCTTATATAGCTTTCAGTTTAAACTCCCTTTTTGATTTATAATAACTAATGACAAATTTTGATACATTATAATCTAAAGCTCAATGACTCACTTGAACGCCTTTTCGAGTTGTTCTAATTTGATTTGACTTTTTAAACTTGTTTTCACCACCGAATATGTGCATGCGTATTGAATGTTTACATGCGAATTAGCTAGCAATAAATAATAAGTCTTGTGACATCTATCTAAATGTTCGCAATCTTGATAACCGCACGCTAAGTGGTTCATCGGCCTTGAATGTACTGTTCGTTAGTGGATCTACATCCAAACAATATATTTGTATGTACACCTGAAAGGTGTTGAATGGCTGGCATAATTGCGCTATCCATTTAATTAGGAATATGTGCAGCAGTCTGACGGGTGCAATTTTTTTTTTGGTAATATTTTCTATAATGTATGGAATGGGGGTGTGAAGGGTGCATTTGTATTTAAGTGGAGGGTGTGCACGATGTGATGCGCATAATAAAACCAACAATTCTCATGTCCAACCGCATTTCCAGTGGCCTTGAGCATACGAATGGGCCAATGCCGTAAATTTTGCTTGTTTCTTTTGAGTGTTTTTTATCTATTTGCATTTGTTTTTTTTTTTTGGTAGCTGGCACTCACAATTTATCATTTACCATTCGTGGCACGAAATGATTTGAAGCTTGCAAAAAGCAGCCCAACAAAAGGCTACTAAAGCAAAGTTGCATAAAATATGCAAAAAAAAAGAATAAAAATAAAACAGGAAGGACAAAATGCACATGTGTAGAACATATGCCACATATGGCCATCAGACGGGAGAGTTGGAAGTGTAACAAAGTGGGCAAGAAATGCGAGTTTCTTTTATTTGGAATTGTTTCGGCACAGCTGTCCCAGCGGCTGATAGGCAATTACAGCTTGGACAGCAATGCGGACAAGTCCATGTCCTTGGTAACCCAATTTTTGTAACCCAACTACGCACCCCCTCCCCCTGCCAACACGTTGTTCATCATACCGCACACATTTTGTCACAATTGGCTTACGAACAACAAAGCCCAGTTTGGTTTTTTTTCACCTGCATAAAGGTAATAATAAAACAAAGCCGTTTCTTTTTTGACAAGTCGGTGAAACTGGAACTATAAATTTATCCGAAATGCATATGCATGCCGTATGCCGTTGTGAATGAGCTTTTCTCTCTCAAAACCTTACCTGAAATGGATACATTACTTTTGTTTTACTTGCTGGCAGCCTTTGATCTATAGTTATTGGCCGTCTTATGTTTTTGGTCGTTAGTTCAATACAAATTAAAACAAGTAACAAGATACTCTGAACCCCACACTAAAAGCGTAAAGTTATTCAATAACAAAACTTAAGTCTCTGATGTTTCCGGTGTTTGCTAACTTATTTTGATAAAAATATCACAGATGTTCATTAGTTAAATCGTAGCTAAAAACCGATTTTCACATTTTTCAAATTCTATATTTTATTGTTATTAATTATATGTGTATATCGGATATCAAAAGAGTTATAAATAATTGATAATTTAAACAAACTTGTTCTGCCTACGGTATTCAGCTTATATTTCAAATCTTTAGTCTGTAGCTCTTATAGTATCCGATACCGTCCTTCATACGGACGGATGGACGAACGGACAATGCTATATAAACTTGCCTGTTGATGCTGGTTAAAAATTCATATACTTGATGGGGTCGGGGAAGCTTCGTTCTGTCTGTTACATACTTATGCATAAAAAATCAAATTTTAGTAATACATAAATTTATTGAACTAAAAACGTGACTACCGGCAGAAACTTTATCTTTTGGAGAACGTATAACCACATAAGCAGAAATTAATATTAGTTTTTAATAGGGTATTATATATTATTTTATAACTATATTATCCTAAAGCTTAAACCATATCCGTGAATGAACAAAATTGCTAAAAAGGCTTATAGTTATATGTTAATTCTTGAATGTAGGAAAATAAATATGTTTATGCCATTTATTTGACTAAGATCAGGAAACTTAAGCCAACTTAGTCGACTTTAATCCTTTTTCTTGTAAAATAAAAACTGCTTATACCAAAATATTTACAATTATGAGTTAGAAAATATATTTTACAAACTTTTTAGTCTACTCACTGTCGTGTTAAAACGTAAGTTTCTTAACCTACATTTTTAATTTTATGGTAACTAACATAATTTTTATTATTTGTATTTCTTTTCAGAACTGGCAAGCTGCATTATCCGACCGACGTCTGTGGCCCACTCTTTGAGGAGGAGCTAGAGTTCTGGGGACTCGACTCGAATCAGGTAGAACCATGCTGCTGGTCAACTTATAGCATACATCGCGATACGCAAGTGAGTAAAAGATTTAGCACAGAGCTTGAGTAAAGTAAATTAGACAATTGCTATCAATTTAATTGCAGAACACTTTAGCCATATTAGATAAACTAGATATTGAAAATGAGAAACCCACAGAGGAGCAAATAGCACGTCTGTTTGGCTTCGAGGAGGCTTTAAGCAACGGCGAGCTTAACTGCTGGCAACGATTAAAACCCAAAATCTGGGCTATGTTCGATGAGCCGTCGAGCTCGACGGGCGCTAAGGTATGTTTAATAACCCACATATGTACTTACGACTAATGATTCTTTTATTAAAATTAAATATTGAATGTACTTAAAAAGATACTGAAACGCAATATATTGAATTGTACAAAAAAATGCGAACATTGTATTCGGAAGTTCAGGTCCTTATTTGACACACAGATATGTGTTATTTTTTTAATTCGATGAAGAACCCAATTCAAAAACTTGACTCAAGAAAGTTCTGTATGAAACTCCGTAATATACGTTATTGATCATGATTTTATTCCAGTGTTATATAAAACATATGTTATAGTATATATTATATTATTTTCAAACTATTTACTATCAAGAAATAATGTTTTGGTCTAGCAAACAATAAATTTTTGATATTTTCATACGATGTTATAAATGAGATATTGATATGCATATATATTTTAATTTGTTTCTTACGCAGTTTGTTGCTGGCATGTCGGTATTCTTTATATTTGTTTCTGTGATATCATTCTGCCTGAAAACCCATCCTGGTTTTCGCGTAGACCTGCCCACCAGCTACGGCGCAGGCTCGCCGATGCCTGGCCACAATCCACTTGCGCTGCCTTTACCTCAGCATCCATCGCAACAGTCGCAACATCAGCAGCACCAATACCACCAGCACAGTATAACGCCACCTAGCGGCAGCATTGGTCCCACTTTTCGTGTCACGAACTACACAAGCTACAGCAGCGGCAATTTTAGTGCCGCCCAAGCCACACCCATTGTCACAATGAAGGGTACACAGCATCAGCGACAGCGCCTGAAACGTGAACAAAACGAAAGCATTCTTAACGAGTTTCTCGGACATAAGATAATGGGGCCCAATGAGCATACCCAGCATGGCTGGATTGAAACCTATGGCCAGCCGCACAAGGCGTTCTTTTATGTTGAACTCGTGTGTAATGTTTGGTTTTTTATCGAAGTCGTCATCAGGTTAATTGTAAGTGCCCTTACACGTGTAAACTTGCATGTTATTATGGCTTTACTTTAAAATATTCTATAAGGAAGAGAACTAGATGTTTTTACTTTAATGCATCAATTATTGTGACTGTATATAATTTCCATGAAATGGCTAGATTGATAAAAAAAAAGTTGGGAAAAATTCAATTTTTATTTGTTGTCAAAGCGCGAAGTAAGCTTCTTAGTAAATGTTTTGAATAATTTGGAAATCACCTGCCAAATAAAAATCATATCATTTGAACGACGTTAGAGATGGCCTAAACCCCGCTTAGAACAGAATCCTGAATGTATATGTTGGTTTAAAACTATACTAAAATGGTATTAACATTGTACATTAGCACTAAAAATAAAAGGTACAGTGTACCATGATATGGTACATATGTACCAAAGACTATTGTTTGGCAAGTGAAGTTAATAAATATTTGTATATGGCACAAACACACACTAAATAAGTAATATTTTGCTTGTCAGGTTTCACCAAACCTTTGGCAGTTCATCAAATCGCCAGTGAACATAATTGACTTTACGGCAACGCTTAGCTTCTATACGGATGTGATGCAGCGGATGGGCGAGTATACGGGTTTGTTGGAGGCCTTCTCCATAGTGCGCATCATGAGGCTCTTTAAGCTGACACGTCACTCACCAGGACTTCGCATTCTTATACACACCTTCAAGGCATCGGCCAAGGAATTAACTCTGCTCGTGTTCTTTCTTGTGCTCGGCATTGTGTTCTTTGCCAGTCTAGCATACTATGCCGAAAAGTTGCAGGTATGTCCTTGAATAATTAAATTGTTAAAAAATATTTTTTTTTTGCTTTAATTTGTTCTATGGGACTTTAAATTTGTTATTTTTTGTTGTGTTTGGTAGGATAAGCTGCGATTATACTAATATTTCAGCTGTTTTTAAATTTACACATTTTCTATATGCATTTTACGTTTAGTTCAGTCTTTTCAGGGCCTCTTTATGTCCTTGGTGTTTTGTGTTGTTGTCCTGAATTGTATCCAAAGTAATTATGTTTCAGGATAAGCTTTGCAATTTGCATCATAAGCTAGCACAGGGCGTATTGTGATAATTTCTAGCTGTTACTAGTTGTTCGACTTTTCAGTTTCATATTTGAGCTATACCATAACTTTTTGATAACTGTAGGGTATTCAATATATCATTCTTAATTCTCGTTTGCAGGACAATCCTGATAACCAATTCAAGAGCATACCATTGGGATTATGGTGGGCTATTGTAACAATGACCACGGTGGGCTATGGTGATGTGGCGCCCAAGACCTATCCGGGCATGTTCGTGGGCGCACTGTGCGCATTAGCTGGTGTCCTGACCATTGCACTCCCCGTACCTGTTATTGTTAGCAATTTCTCAATGTTTTATTCGCACACACAGGTGAGTACATGTACAAAACAAAACAATCTTGACCATTTCATTTGATTAGGCAATAAAATAAAACAGTTTCAATTTAATTCACTTGAATGCATTTCATTTTTTAAATACCAATAAGTAAAAATATTGCTATTTATTTTAGAACATTGCTAAATGGCATTGGATCAAAGCTTATGAGCTCTGTTTTAAGCAATAATCAGAGCCTAAACCTAATCGCTTTATGTTTATTTTTTTTCAAATCGATTCTCAACAGTTAGATAAAGAGGCTAGTGTCGAGAAGATCGACTAGGAAATACCGTTTGTACTTCAGATAATTTCAATCTCTGATATTTACCGTATTTCTTGAACGAAGTTTCTTTAGTGAAATTTGTATAAATGATCAAAATTATTTAACAGTTTTTTAAGAAAGTCCGCCGCGACTGTTGCTGATTAAGAAACAGATATTTTAGGGAGTCGGGAAGTTTCTTAACGAGCTCTGCTTATTGAATAAAGCACTCTTTTTATACTCTGATCCCATTAAAAATGGGTAAAAAGGTTATAATGGTTTTGTGCAAAAGTATGTAACAGGCAGAAGGAAGCATCTCCGACCTTATAAAGTATATATATTCTTTATCAGCATCAACAGTCGAGTCGATAAAGCCATGTCCGTCTGTCCATCCGTATGTATGAGCCAACCGATCTCAGAGACTTTAAGAGCTAGAGACACCCGTTTCCGATATACACATGGGATCGATAACAACAAAATCTTGAATTTTGAAAACTTTGAGATAGTATTTGAATTCGTAGTCGTAATCGTACGCTAAGCGATGTGCCCCTCGGTCGGTTGGGCAGGAGGTGGTTTGCGTAATGCTTGGATCCGCGCGTTAACAAGCCTGTGCTTGGTATCGGTGGGCCACTTGTATGTACTGTCTCGTTTAGTACATGTACGCGTAAAGTAAAGGAATCAGGGTATCGTTTAGTCGGGATTTCTCGACTAGAGCCTTCTTACTTGTTATTTTTAAGTGTGTTAAAAGAAGTTGTAACTTAATTATAAATGCACTCTGTTAATTTACAGGCACGCTCCAAGTTGCCAAAGAAACGGCGTCGCGTTCTGCCCGTGGAGCAACCGCGTCGCAAAAGGGAGCCGCCAGCGCCGCATCGCGGCCGGACAAATGCCATTAAACAGACGGCGCCCACAATACCGGGTGATGTTAGTGCTCACGCCCTAACCACTGTGCAGGCGCCCACGCCCATGTTCAAGGACGCTTTTGGCAGCGCCAAAATTGGTAAGGAAAGCTCAATGTTTTTTTTGTTTTGTTTATGTGGCTCTCTGGCGCTTTGCTTTTGTAAATGTATGTATATCTCAGTCACACATTGTGTTGTTGAAATTGTTGTTGTTATTGCTAAATGTTGATTATGATTTGTTGTTGTTTTTTTTTGTTTTTTTCGGTGTTGCTTCTTTTGTGTGTGCAGCTGTCTAAAAAATAGCTGCCAAAATACCATTTACAGCCATCAGGCAACACTCTCAGCAGTCCACAACAAAGCTAAACACAAACATACAGGCCAACATTCAACTCAACTCAGACAACATACAAACAGAACGAATAGCCTCAAACTCAACTTGATCAACACTCACTCACACACATACACACAGGCGCAATTGAAATTCCTACTAACATACACTCAGAGAAAACTTTATACAAAATAAATAATTTTTTTCAATTATGAAATGTAATTATTTTTTTTTTTAATATAAGCAAGTAAGAAAGATTGATTGCTCAATTACTGAGAGACTAGTTAGGAACAGACGAACATGGATTAGTCGTCTAGCAACGCTGATTCCGAACGGGGTCGGATATGCGTTACATATTTTATGAAAATATTACTAAAAACACTTTTCAAGTGATGAAACAAGTGAATGAATATGAAATATACTTAAATCATAAGTAAAAAAAAAACTTAAAATATTTTCTCAAATTAAATATTTACAAATTTTCGATTTAACACAAACATATTAAATTCTTGTACTCTTTATAGTTACAATCAGTATGATCTCTTTTAAAATTGGGGGGCATCAAAGTTGCTATGATTATATGTTGTATGTTAAAACTTTAAATAAAATGTTAAGAATGTAGATTTTATTATTTCATGGTTATTCACACATTTGAAGTTTAACATATTTTTACTTGATGCTAAATCATGAACGAAAATAGTTTGATTTGCCATGAATATGGTCGATTATACTTCGGTTTTCTCTGAGTGTACATATGCAAACCACAATAACACAAACACACACATTAACATACACTTACACTGCATGCTTTGCTTCTCTATGGAGGCCATACTAATTTCATTCAATTTATTGTTTAATTATTTTATTATTTATGCACTCTCTCCAGAGTACAGCTCAGCTGCTCCCATTTGGCCATGTGTAGTTTTGGCCCTGCGGGTATCTAACGCGAATATATTCAGCTGCGGGAATATAATCAGCTGCTGTTTGTTTCAAAGATTCATTTAAGATATATAGAAGTACATTACCATGTAAAGTACGATTTTATGTGCAGTATTAACAGCTGTTTAGTTATTCAACCTTCAAAAGTGTTTAGTTTATTTGATAGATAGTTCCACCATTTACGTAAAACACCGAAATAATGAGACAATTTAAAAAAAGTGGGGTTAAGAAAGACTAGTTTGTCCAGTACATGGAAAATAACAATAGATGTTATAAGACTTGTCTTAACTTAAACCTCACTATTTATATTATATTACATATAAAGTTAATACTTTTGAGGTCCGTCGAAGATTGGTTTTGTTAAAGGTTTGATTATAAATGTTTGTGTTGTGTATGGTTAAAGTTTTAAGCAAAAATGTTTCTAGCACTTGAGGATAGAAAGAACACTTAAAATCACGCTTTCGGATTCTTTGTCAAATAAAATTTTGAAAGTTCGCTTTTCGTGTAAGCCAGAACATGTGGGATCGGT
This sequence comes from Scaptomyza cyrtandrae, assembly GCA_035044605.1. NCBI lineage: Eukaryota > Metazoa > Arthropoda > Insecta > Diptera > Drosophilidae > Scaptomyza > Scaptomyza cyrtandrae. Next base: position 3,828,141 of record JAWNNS010000648.1, read on the forward strand.
CAAAAATATCGGAGATATGAGCTTTCAAGCAAAACTTTCGAAAATGTAACTTTTTTACACGCTTTTTCCATTGATTCTATAGAAATTTTCGAAAAAGTGGTTTCGAGTCAGTTACGTTAAAGTTTTGACTACGGCGCAATTCATATGATTCTCTCGATTACAACTTTCAAGATATGTTCTCAAGATACGCAGAATAACCCAATCATTAGCAGTTAGTGGTTACAATTGGATAAATAAATCAATATCAACCTGTTTAGTACTGCAATTAGGGGCTTACGTTTATAATATTAAATTAACTTCACTTAGGACTTAAAACTTATTATACACGCACACACACACACACACTTCTCACACACACACTGCCACACTGAGACTGCCAAGCCTTGAGTGTATTTGTGTATGCATTTATTATTTGTGTGTATTTGTGAATGGTACATATTACGTGCATTGAATATTTAGTTGTATGTTGAGTGTTGTTTTCGTTTTTTGTTTTGTTTGTAACATCACTTCACAACCCACCATGCCACAATGCTACCGACTGTGTGTGAATGCTTAACTGAAACTCTGAACCTCTTACTGTAACTGCCATTGTAACTGTAACTGTAACTGTTATGTATGTTTGTGTGTGCGTGTGTGTATCAGGCAATGTGAACGGCGTGAATGTCATTGGCCTGCATCTGCACAGAGCGCCAGTAACGACCTGCGCGGCCAACTGTCACTCCACCCACACCATCCCCAATATGAGCACAACAACATACGCACACAATCATGGCCAAGCTCCGATTCATGGTCATTATGACGTCACAGCGACAACGACAACGATGACGATGACGATGACGACGACGACGACAACGACGACGACGCTTTCACCGCCGCCGCTGCTGCTGTCGTCCACTCCAGGTCCCACGTACATCAGTTGTAAGTGCTTGTCTTGTCTTGTCTTGTCTTGTCTTGTATTGCCTTGTCTTCTCTTGTTCCCCTTCTTCTGCTTTTCGCACTTACTCCACGTATCAATTCTTTCACAAACCCATACAAATCGCATGCATCTTTGTACCGCGAATGAAAATGTTTTGTATAATTTCAAAAGCCGTTCGATAATTTTTTTTCTTTGGCCGGGTAAAATCTTTTATGTATCTCCCCTTCTTCCCCTCTCACACAATTAGTTGCTTGACGTGCTTGTTAAAATATATCGCATGCCATATAAATTTAAGTGCTATAATTTTGTTTACTTGAAGCACAGCACTTTGAGTCAATAAAAACGGAAAGAAGAAAACCTTTTTTTTATGTTTCGTTTGCATTTTGAGAGCATTTTCCTTTCATTTCTTGCACATATCCCTTACAAAGTACCCGCACTTGCCCAATTTCGCATTTAGTTTTAATTACAATTTTATTATGATAGCAAAATGCCTTTTTATTCTATAATTCAAATGGCCATTTTCATACAAACGGTGCCAAAAGGTTTTGCAGCATAGAAAAGTTCACTTACTGTCAAACAAATTGAAAAACTTTTTCCATTTACTCGTTCAGTAAAGCTGTGGAAAAATTGTCCGAAACAAAAGGAGCAAAAATTTGTACGTTCACCCTACGTAAAAACGTGTCCAAAAATTTAACCTTAACGTGCATTTTAATTAAGGGACTTAAGGACTGCAACGCGGGTCAAGCGGAAAGCAATTCCTTAAGTTTTGCTTACTTTCTTGATGCTTTAAGAACTTTTCGTTGTCGCTGCCTAACTTAAAATGTGTCGAGTGAATCTAAATTTCGAGTCAAATCAGAACATATTATTCGTATAATAAAGTGCTCTGCTCATAGCTGAATAACTGATAAGGTTTCGAACGGTCAATGACGTGTCATTTTTTCCAGACCGTATCAATTCATCAGTAAATAACTTTTCAGTAACGTCATGTTTTTTATTAAAAATGTAAAAAAAAATCAGGCGAAAAACATTTAAAACGAATGAAGCTTTATTTCCTTATGTGCTTAGTGTTATACACTTATGATGATCATATCAAATAGATAAGTAAATTATCTGAAAAAGTTTTCCTTCATGTTACAAATATTTTATAAGATTTGTGTGTATAAGTTGTTGGCTTTCTTATTAAGTGCAATATCTTAATGTAAAAATATAACATAGCCAAAAGACTCTATCAAAGGGTATAAAGAGTATTAAGAGCTATAAAAGCCGCCTGCGATTATTGAATTTTAATACAAATTTCATTTCTGTCAACCATTTGAGTGCTCAACACAATATGGCACAATATTTAATGCTGGTTTTAATTATTTTAATGGCACTTAACGTGTTTATTGTGAGTTGTGGAGAAGATAATGCATTGGATGCTAATCAGCTAAATGAAATGATTGAGGAATATGAAAAAAATATTAAAAATAACGAAATAAAATTATTTGAGTTGGAAACTGCAATAAACAGTGAATTAAGTGAAGTGCAATTTTCCAATTTGATCAAAAATCTTGAAGAATGCCAAACTGGTGATAACAGCGAGGTAGATCGTATTGCCGATTTAATGTTAACCGTGGAACAGCAGGAAAATCAGCTTGCATCCCAGAACGATTATTTAAGCAAATACAGGCAGCAACATAAACATTTGCCAAGAATGTGTCTACCGTTTGCTGGACAAATACAGTTTATACAAGTGAGCGGTATGGAACCAATTTTAGTTTGCTGTATGCAAGATCAGGTGCAAGACGCACTTCCATGGATGGTAGTACAGAGGCGCATGGATGGGAGCGTCGACTTCAATCGTAGCTGGACAGAATACAAACATGGTTTTGGAGATTTCACTGGCGAATTATTTATTGGATTTGATAAGATACATCAAGTAACGAAACATCAACAACATGAACTTCGCATTGTTCTAACAGATTTTCAAAATCTGGAACGATACGCTAATTACGATAGTTTTGCCGTAGGCAGCGATGACGAGGGATACGCATTAAACGATTTGGGTATATATAACGGTGACGCTGGCGATTCATTGCGCTACAATCAGTTTATGAAGTTCTCAACTTATGATAGGGATAATGATGAGCATACAGCCAATTGTGCGAATTATTTTCAAGCTTGGTGGCATAAAAGTTGCACGTACAGGTAGCTCTATAATTGTTTTAATAAATATCGAAAATGTCATTTTGAATAATGTTTGTTTAAATTTCAAGCAATTTAAATGGCAAATACAACGAACCAAGTACTACCCAAGGTCGGGGCATCTTTTGGAATAATCAATTTTACACTATGAAGACAGTACTAATGATGATACGACCAAAAAATAAACCATCTTTCAATTAACATATATGTAAATTAACTATTGAAAGAATAATTTCAATAAAAACGTTGCAGTCGGACGCAACCGATCTTTGCGGGATGTCACTAGCTGTATTAAAACCAAGTTTGGTGAGCACAGCCCCTAAAACTGTGAGAGATTTGGGGATTTCGGATTTTAAAAGGCGGGCAGTAACGGTGGGCGTGCTATACGATTTTTTGATACAGTTGTCGTAAATGCCACCAGCAATCTTCCTTGACTCTAGCTCAAAAACTGTCAAGAGCTTATGCGATTCCGATCTTACAAGGGGCGGAGCAGCTAGGGACGTAAGAGGTGGACTTCGCCTACAAATGCAGTTTGTCAGGGGAGGTCATCACCCAGCAAACTTGATGGTTGAAGCTTATGGACGATATAGAATTTTGTTATTTCAAAATGCGGGCGATCTTCCTAACAAATTTTATAGCTCCAGCTGTAAGGATGTGGAAAATATGTGAATTAATCTATTTTCAGTTATTGATTTTGGGGTAGCAGGCCAATCTTGACACTTTATCTGGCCTGCCCATAGACAAAGCTTCAAGTCTCCAGCTTTACGGCTGTCGACAGATACTGCAAATGATTAGATCAAGGTAATACAAAACTTAACTAATAACGCAATACGTCAATGGATTAGGATATTGGGACAAATTGGCTTTTTGAAAAAACATTTTTAATTTTGAGGTAAAGTGTAATTGTAACTTAATTGTTTTTACAACTTTAAACACTTTTGTTTCCTCTTCGCACTTTCCGCTGGAAGTCCTTTCAAAAGTAGCTGTGAAAAATTTGATTTCTATGTGACCGGAAATGCCGCAGTGAGTACGTGCTGCCGTCACGAGTAGTTGGCACAAGTTTTAAGTTAACTTCTTGCATGTTAACTTAACTGGGTAGAGAAGAAGAAGAAGAACAACCCCATTTTGCAGCCAGCGACTGCAACTTCAAAGAGCATAAAAATAGCAAGTAAATCATTAGCAGTGAAATTTGCTTGGCTGCTTGGCTGTTGTGGGGCGTGAAAGTGTGGCAAGGTTGCTTACAACTTCTAGTGGCCATTAAAATGGGCAACGCACTACAATTGTGGCGTCACGAAGGCGTCGGCATTCCATGAGCACGTATACGCACTGTGGTACGTACACACCCACGCACGGTGGTGCGAAAATGCAACTGCGTCAGTGCCGGACATAGTTAAGCACAACACATTACTTTAAAGAAAACACCCTTACGTATTTTGCAATAAAACCAACACAGGGGGCAACCTAACTGGCCTCTGAAACCTCTATTTATTTTTGGTTTGTGTTGTGGAGCGTGTTGCCTGCCTGTGGCTGTAAAATAAATTAATTTCTATACTCTACATTTTTAATAATGTAGCCTCATTTGTGATGCACTTAATCTGGCAGTTTTCGGTTAATCAAAGGTTAATCATCCATCAATAACATTAAAAATGAGATTTGCAAGACTTAAGCGCTTTGAAAAATTACAAGCTATACAAGACCTAGGGTGTCCAGTCATCAGTATCTTGAATTAAACTCACTTTGTTATAAGTACATATTTGAAATGTTTGCGTTTGCCGGGTAAACAGCAAAGTGAAATATTTTTACACTTGCTGGGCGAGTTTAATTTTTTTTTTTTCAGAGTAGCTTTAAATTTTTAATGGCCAGCAAGGCTGGAAATGGCAAAATTGAAATGAAATATTGTTGGAATGGAAACTTTAATGGGCCTAAATATAAATGTTATGCCTTATTGAAGAACGGAAGAAAATGTTCATAGAACTATAAATAATAAAGAACCTTTATATATTTTTAATTCTTTTTTAATGTGTTGCATCAAAATATTAAGAAAAAAATAGTTATAAAAAAACACTGACTCAACAATTTCACTTTGTTTATTTTATTGTAATCTAATTTATCTTAATTGTGCTTTTTCATCTATGTTTTTACCCTTTTAATATATGTTTATAAGTAGTTGCTGTTAAGTTAATCGTTATTTGTTGCACGTAAGAAGTTAAAAAGTTTCAAGTAAATTAAGCTTGACTTTTAATTGCGCACTTATCGAGAAAAATATGCACATTTTCACTTAACCAATAAAAAGTTTAGTTTTTTGATAAAATTTATATTTTGCATGTATATATGAAGAGGAAAAAGTAAAAATATTATTTCATAACTTTTTCACATTTTTTTTCGTGAAACTTTTTATCATAATACTGTTTGAGACAAGTACATAAAAAAGTATAAAATTTTTTAAAGTTTCCGCATGGCCACAAAGGACTTTGTGATTGTTTGCAATTCCTTTCCTTTCCTCTCCACGATGTTTTTTTTTTGTTGTTTTTTTTTTTGGTAAACTTTCACTACAGCCTTGCGCCTGCGTTACATTGTTTACTTTTGGCGTCACTCAACTCAACTCAACTCAAATATTATCCTGAATGGCTTTTTAGCGGATTACTTAAGTGTGCCAACGGTGCAGAGCCTGCAACCAAGAGCGGCGACCACTGGACACGATTTTATGTTGCCGCTACAGACCAAACTTGTGGCGCCACTGGGTGAGTAGATCAATAACTTTATGGTAGATAATTGCATTTACAAGCGGTGGGTGGTGCACAAGAATGACTGGTTGCATAGTTGAACTAAAACTTGTCGCCGCATGCCACATTCATACATTCACCCCGGGGCACAGAAGCAACTACTTTTGCATGCCATTGTAGAAATGGCATCCGGGGCTTTTGGTCCGCTTGTCCTGTGCAATAGTTTCAACTGATAACAAACATTTGACCCAATACTACAGCACTGTGCACGGGATACACATAGAGCTGCCTGTACATTGTCCAAAACGATAACCCAAATGCGCTGACACTCGCTTTCACTTCCGTTTCCGCAGGCTCGAATGTTTCGAAGGACACTGTCTCCTTCCCTGCATTGCACACAAATTAAAACAAGTACAAGCAGATGTATGTAATCTTAATTAGTTATCTTAAAAATTAATTTTAAATAATACAAAACAAGATCGGATATTTAGGTTTTATTTTTCAACGCCACCTTCTTATGTGATGATTTCAATTATAAGATTCTGTAAATTCTGAACCCATGAAATGGGTAAACGGGTACATTAATATTTTGCAACTGTATGTAGCAAATAGAATGAAGCCTCTACAACCCGATATATATACCATGTCCGTCCGTCTGTATTTATGAGCACGTCAATTTTAAAGACTTAAAGAGCTAGAGAATTGAAATTGGTAAGTGAGTTCTGCTATAACGTAGGCAGTACAAGTATTTTTTAATATTATCGAGAACACATCTGGTTTCCGATATACAAATGCATGAATTAGACTTTCAAATTGTTCTAAAAACAAATGACTTAAGTTTTAAATCGGTGAATATTTTAATGAAATGTAAAGAAAGGATTCGGAATCTTGCAGTCTAGTTATCACTTCCAGAGTGTTCTTACTTTTTATACCCTGAACTCATGTAATGGATATAATAGTTTTGTTCAAATGTCCGTCTGTATGTCCGATTTTATGAGCTCGTCGGTCTCAGAGACTATAAGAGCCATATACTTGAGATTTAAGAAATGAGTTTGTTTAAACTCTGCTGGCCACGTTTGTTTCAAGCTGTCGATAACTCTTCCGGGTTTTGATATTAACATTGATTCGATAGCAATAAAATTGTTTATTTGAAAATTTTGAAACTTAATCCCAAAGCAATAGACAAAAATGATCATCTGTGAAAGTTTCATCGTAACTTGTGGAGAAACACCGGAGATATCGAATATTAAAGTTGAGGCATGCATGAAGTTCTATAAAGATATGTTTTAATAAGTTTAATTACACTCTGTACCTAAGCAAAGAAATTATTAAGCTTTGAAGTTCTAATAACTTTGGTTAAGCGCTCACAAGACTACAATATTTAGATGAGATGAAAAGAGTCTTTTTTGTGGTTACCAACTGAAAGTACCCAATTTACGAAAAGAAACATTTATTTTTCGTTTTCTTTTAGAACGCAAGGACCAACATCCGCTGCAGCTGACCGCCCACAACTTGGCCGCCGACACACATCAGCTATATGCCTGCCACGCACAAGGAGGAGTAAAGACAGGCACCGCCGTGCTGAGTGTGCCGCCAACAATCAGCATGACGCACACTCAAATGCCGCCAGGCATGGCCAGCATGGGTCAGCGAACCCCAAATCTGAGCTATCGGGCAGTGCATGCGCCCATCCAGCAGCCCATACCGCAGCATTATCAGCATCTTGCAGCGTCCAGGTCAAGCGGAGGAGTCGACCCGTGCAATATCAAAATCTCAGTGGGTGGCGCAGCTGGTGGGTGCAGCTCGGAGGAGCTGATGGCGCCCAAGGTGACGCTGCTGGACGATTTGAGCGATGAGATTAATTCCTCAACGGACGACTGCGGCGAATGCTGCCTTGTGGATGACAGTGATACGTACGAGGCCAGCAACTACAATGGCTCCTGTATAAATCAGGAAGTTGAGCAGGAAAGCGCCATGGCCGATGATTGCTGCGATAATTTGGGTGGCATCTACATGGGTCCCACCCATTGATTTTTGGCCATTCAATGGGAATTTCCATGTTAACCGTACATAAGGAAAGATTTCAATACGTACATATACTTTGTACATATGCACATATGTATGTTTATGTGTTTCTTATCGTGAATTTGTGTACTTAAATGTTTGCCAATGCGTAGTAAACAAAGCACATAACTTCACTCTTGCCAAAAGTGTGAGAAAATAATCGTCCATCAGTTTGTATTTACAATATTTTTCAGATTTCAAATGTTGTGAACTCATGTCAAAGCAAATATCATATAGATTATCTTACTATAAAGTGTCTGTTAATTAAAAAATATTTTAGTTTTTCAAATTGAACATGTGATTGATAAACATTTTCGTTTCTTCATCCATATGATAAGTTATTGCATCAGTAAATGTTTTGTAGCAACTAAATTAAGTAAACTTGCAACTCATTAGCTTAAATAGCAGCAGATAGCGACAGATACGATTTAGCTTGATAGACATGAAATACATTTAATTGATTTATCATATCGATAAATTCTTATCGGGCTGAATTTTGACACAAACTAAAAAACTTCTAACCAACTTTTTCTTATCGATAGAAAGAAAAAAAATCCATGTAATTTGTTAGTGAGACTATATTAATTTTATTTTACATATACATTACAAAAACATAAGTCGCAGTTATTTGTTTATTTTGATTTCCATTTCAAGGCGACCAGCATAAACAAACAACAATTAAATTTCATAATGAACACATAATCCAAGAGTAAGACACCAAAAACATAAATGCTTGACTTTTGCTTCTTACTATCTCATGTGAAGGAAATCCAGTTAAATAAATATACGTTTGGACTGTCTAAATATGTTTTGGGCATGGAGTCAAACATCCGTTACACTTGTGTTGGTCCTTATAACTGTCATGTTGACAACTGTCATTGACAGAGATATATGTATCTATGCATCCGGCAGGGGAATGGCTATTTTCATGCCAAGACAAGACAACACAAGACAACACAACACAGCACACACACACACACAGCCGATTGGACAAAGAGCACAAAGCAAACATATCATCCATATAAACGTGCTGCCACTTGCTGAAAGGGGTCGGGGACAAGCAGTGATAGTTTTTATGACACACCTCCTTGGTCCCTAGTGAGTATGCTTGACACGCCAAGGTGTTTATTGTATATAGAATCTTTGGTAGCTGTAAACATGAAACTATAAATTTTAACACTTGAATAAGCTTCAACTTTTTCCTTCGGTTTCTCTTATTCCGTTCGATTATTTAGTTTCACGCCCACAAAAAGTTCAAATAAAGAGTGTCAATCTGAAATTTTTATCGGAATCATTGATATCTACCATTAGAATGAACTTGCACCAGCTACTGCTAAGATACTTTTTTTTATCACGCCAAACTGGTCGCCTTTCAATAACCCTGTAGCAAGTAAATAGCTTGAAAATTAACTTCAGTATATTAAGAATGTGTTGTAAAGTTATTTTGATATATTTTAAATATCTTTGGAATAATTGGCATTATTGGACATATTTGTAGATTGTATATTTTATATACCCTTCAAGTGCACTTTGCAATAGGGTATACAAACTTTCTCGACACTTGATTCGAACCTTTGGCCAGATTGCTTTCTTCTTTTCCATTGTTGCTTTGGCACTGACCACAAAATGGCTCCAAAACTAAATACACTTGTACATATATACAAAATGCACACATACATATATTTGGACTTTCTTTTTTGTCACAGATAAGCGGCAGATTTAACTATTAAAAATATATTGTGGTTCATATTTCAAAATAACTATAATAATTGATTGTGTTTAAAACAAAAGAAGATAAGCTTCATGTAAATAGCAGTGTTTTTTTTAGCAGTGTGTCGAAAAGAAACTTATATATCGCTTGTCCAAAAAAACTTCTCTGAGGTTCAAACGTAATTTTTGGTCCAATACTTAATGTTTTTTGATGTGAGCACACTTAATATGAGAAAGTATAAGATAACAACAAGAATATATGATTGTATGTTATCCTAAATGAAGTTCAATAGAGATGTCATAGAATTTATTGTAAGTAGCTTAGTGTAACAAATGAGTAGAAAGGCTCAAAATCTCGTTGCAAGTGAAGACTTTTATTATTACTAAAAAAAAATTAATAAAATTTTTTAATATTATCTAATCTAATAAAAGAGTGTTTAAAATATAAATGATCTTAAAAAATAGAACACAACAGGTGGTCAAAAAAGCTAAGAAGTATATATAGTACATATGTTTTCAACTTTTAAAAACATTCCTTTAACTTAAGCTATTATTTTCCTTCGATTAAATCACTTGAAAAACACAAATTTCCCTTGTTGTTAAATAAAAATTAAATAAAAAAGAGAATATATAACAGATCGGCGAAGGCTCTAAGATTAAAAATGTTTCATACGTTTTGTTCCTTATAAATGTAAAATTTAAATAGTAATTGGTACAAAAACAAAAACAAAACAAAAAATTATAATATATATGCGTTTTTGCTTAGCAAACAGTTGGGTTTGTTAAATTAAAAAGGATAAAAAGGATAAATGCCATAATTGGCTAAAATGAAACCTGTAATTTAAATAAAACAAAAAAACTCACCTATAAGATGTAGCTCAATCGAAACCAGGTGAATAAATAAAATATATATATATCTACATATATATAAATGATAAAAAATTTATAAATCGTAAACTGTAAAAAATTCATATATGGTATCTTAACAAAGCTCTTCAAATGAAATATATTGAATTTGATTAAATCGACGGCACGAAGATAAGATGTTAAAATCTGAATTTCCAAAAAAAAATGCCGTTACCGAATTGTAATTAAATAATATATACATGTATGAAAAATGTTTACAAAAAGCACAACATTGGTGCAAATTTTTAAATGTTAATACCAACACAATTTACATTTTAACAAATTAACAAATTGTGGCGTGTTTGCGACAAACAAAATTTCCAATTTTAAAAGAATAAAAACAAAACTTCTTTGAATATACAAAATAAAAATCGAGTTTTACTAGCGTACTACCAAACAAGTAAGAAGGCTCTAGTCGAGAAATCCCGACTAAACGATACCCTGATCCCTATACTTTACGCGTACAGTCAGTGTTTGCAAGTATGTGTGTTTGTATGTACGCACATACTGCATACTGCATACACAACTTCAATGTCCCATGTCTCCGGTGTTTCTTAACCGATTTTTATAAAAATTTCACAGATTGTCATTATTTTGTTCATTATTTCAAATGCCATCTTAAAGTTTTCAAAATTCATGATTTTGTTGTTATCGATCCCATGTGTATATCGAAAACGGGATGAGTTATCGAAAATCGAAAGTTATGGACTCTCTAGCTCTTATAGTCTCTGAGATCGGTTGCCTCATACATACGGACGGACGGACAGACGCACAGACAGACGGACATGGCTATATCGACTCGGCTGTTGATGCTGATCAAGAATATATATACTTGATGGGGTCGGAGATGCTTCCTTCTGCCTGTTACATACTTTTGCACAAAACCATTAAACTCTTTTTCCCATTTTTAATGGGATCAGGGTATAAAAACGTACAAGCCACGCAGACTGGTAATATTATACCCTGCTTCCATTCAAAATTAATAAAAATGGTACGATGGTTTGTGCAACAGTATGTAACAGGCAGAAGGAAGCATCTCCGACCCCATCAAGCTAGAGCTAGAGACTCCAGATTTGGAACATAAGCTTTTGGTTGAAATTTTCAATAACTCTTCCCATTTCCGATAAACACGTGGAATCGATAACAACAAAATCTTAAATTTACATATATTAAAACCGGTTGAGAAACACCTGAGATATGGCACATTGAAGTTAGGTACGCTTAAAAGGGTTCAGGGTATCGTCTAGTCGGAATTTCTCGACTAGAGCCATCTAACTTGTTTTATTTTAATTATTGTTTCAGAAAACTTGAAAACAAGTCGGTTTTGTTATACTTCAGCAACGAGCATGAAGTGTACACATGCATGTATTTATTATTTTTCCAAAAAAAAATGTCAACAGTTTATATAAAATTTAATACGTATCTGTATATAAGGGTATCTCATCTTAGGCCAATTTTGTGACCATTATTTCTGGTTAACTTTAAAAGCAAACACCATTTTGGCCATTAACCACAAATCCGCCAAAGCACGGAATTATGGCCCCAGATATGGCCAAATTTATGTACGTTACATTGCTGGGTGGGAAAGCGGGTCAAAAAACGCTGACGATTGCTAGTGATGGTCTCTAATGCAGATACTTAAACACACACACACACACACGCACATAAATCCACACACGAATTCAAACGCACCTTTGCACAAGACTGGAACGGACTAAACCGTTTGCACATCAAAGCGCAAATCCATTAGGCAAAAAAGTGCTAAGCTTATCTATGTGGGTATATGTGTGTTCTTCTTTGTGTGCGTATGGGCTCGGTACCAAAAGTGTGGTGAAATATTAGGCTGAAAAGCGCAAAGAGAAGGGGGCACAGAGGCAAGAACAAGATTAATGAGCAGCACCTGCTGGCGGACAAATTATATGGCGTAATTCACTTTGAGACCTATTCGCATATGTTTTTGGGGTTTCGACTACTCAAATCTCAGACGGGCTACAACAATTTTCAAACAACAAAGAAAAAAAGTCAGAAAACATGTGCTTATTTCTTAAAATTCTTAGCATACTCAAATATTTGTGTTATTCACCTTGATAATTTATGGAAGCGTAATAAGAACTAGAGCTATAAAGAAAAACATTTTATTTTCTTTTAAGAGCGGCTAAGTATTATCCTTACCTTGAAGTAGCCAAACATTTGCAGATGAAAATGATTTTTGAGTTTATTTAGGCAAACAACACTATATGACTATTGTATTTATAAGAGCTTCTCTTTAGCTACCTGTCAATTGAAAGGAACAAAAGGTTTTAGCATTTAATTTGCTCGAATGCAGAAAAGCGTCCCTTAAAATGAATAAACAAAACAACATTGCGATTCAGAGAAGTCTTCGCCTTTTCCTTAAATTAATAAGTCCTGACGCATCCAGTTTTGTATTTATTTGTCAGCCACGTACGTGCTCTTCGCAAATCAAATACGGTGCTTTTTACAGCCAAATTTAGCTGGGTAATCAAAGTTAGCAGATGCGACCTTTTCGCTTGACTTGCTTATAAATGGAATACAATCTGTTGTTTTATTTTTGTTTTTACGTATTTTTCGATTGTTTTAGAAGTGTTGTACAGTTACCTAGTTCTCACATAGCTTTGTGCTATAACTAACGATGATGGATGGTGATTGAACGTAACTGCCAAAATAAAAACTACGCAATAACAACAACAATGACACCTGCAACTGTCTAGCATAAAACAACCAACTGTTTGGGTAGCTATCTAGAGGTAAGCAATGCAAAGAATTTGCCGTTTACAAAGTTTGTAAATTATGAATTTTAGTTACATCATTTTGATGCCAATCTATCAAATAGTTAAAATTTGAGAATTTGTGTTAAAATCATTATAAATATTATGATGAAGAAGTTTCCGGTTGAGAGATCTCGACTTGAAGATATCGTAAAGTAATTGTAATTGAACATATGCAGTCGATGGCCTTTAAGATATTCGTAAACTGAGTATGCTCAATAAATGCCTGACCTCCTTTTTGCAGTTTTAAAGTAAACTTGAGCTTAAGCATTTCCATTGAAAGGTCAACTTAGCGCATAAATATTTAAAGTTTTAAAAACACTTTGTTTTGGTATTGTTTCATAGGGAAATGACGAAATGCTAAAAGGTCAAAAGTGAATTCAGGCAGTCATGCTTGCTTAAATATAATTATCTGATAAGATAAAATATTTATATCTAAAACACTCAATATATAATATACACATATTGTTTTTACATAATGTCATACAAAATAAATAAGTATAAATAAAAAAAATTGTCTCGATGACCCTGTCTACTTTGATGTAACTTAAAAACGTGTTGATATGGTTTATAAATAAAATAGTAGTTCGCATTTTCCGTGTTGACACTTTCGAAAAATGAGTGTCCAAGTGTAAGTTAATGTTGCTTAAATAAATGAATTTGGTTTTAGGTAACATAGTACATACACTTGGGACGGTATTCCCATTTCTTTGGTAGGGCAAGCGTATTGCATTAAATCACTAATTGGAACACAATTTAGTTCACATACAAGCACATATGGCTACATACATTGATGTGATTATAACGACGGCTAATGCTTACGTACTTAATTAGTTCTAATTTAGATTAAAGAGGTCGTTAATATTGTCCAATTCAATAGTTATTGGCAACCCTCCCATTTTGGGCCTAGTGACAAGAGACTTTGTCAAAGAACAACTAAACCAACAAGGAGTAAAATAGCTTTAATAGCCACACCAGCAGTTGTGATTTTTTGTTTTCTGTTCGCGCAACGAAATTAATTGTTACAGATAGCCGAAAAATGTTATAGAGGAGTTGGGGTTGGAATTGTTGTGTGTAATACGGAACTGAAGGAAAGTAAATATCTGTTGCGTGAAGCATTAAAAATCATGTCGAAATGTGCAATCGCAATATAAATCAAAGTAGATAGAAGACACACACACACACACACAAAATTGGAATAGCACGAAAATGTGATGCAATAATTTTTATTAGTGGCAGATACAACCAATTCAGTCGCTATCTGAACCTTCATTATCGCAATCACTCTCATCCTCCTCCTCATCTTCCTTATCATTTTTACATTGTGGCGGAGCCATGGCCAGCTGGCAGGCCTTTAAAGTGCGTCGCCTATCGCAGCTATCCATTCGCCAAATGCTGCCGAGCATGTACCACAGCTGCTTCCAGGGGAATCCCAGTCCGCATTGGGTAGCTTTCATGATAAAGCAGAGAAGACCCCCACCCATCACACTGGTGGAAAACCCATGTATCCAGTATGTTATCTCTTCAAACTTACAAGTCTCCGGAAGCAATACTTCGATCAGCTGCTGCGTAAACCAGTAGACAACTCGTTCCAGGCCACACCATATGATAAGAGTTGCAATTTCCGACAAAAATATGCAGGCCAGTAACTCAACAAGCTGCTGCCAGCTTTTGTTCATGTGCTGGAAACGACACGGATAAATCTTGATGTCCCAAAGAAAGCACATCGTCGCAAACAGAAATAGAAAGCTTCCAAGTGGTGGCGCAGGCGAGCACTCATCCTCCGACTGTTTAATAAATACAGAGTAGCCCAACACCTGCAACAGTGCGGCGATGCAAACACAAACCGTCTCCATTGTAGTACTTAGAAAAGATATCAAATAAATTTGGAAAAATTCCGCAATTCAAATAATCAAGTATTTATAATGACATTAATTGTTTGCTTTGCTCATAAAAGTATTTTTTCTCAAATAGACGTATAAATGAATACAAAGTTGAACTAAGCTTAACATTTAATTGTTTGCTTTGCTCATAAAAGTATTTTTTCTCAAATAGACGTATAAATGAATACAAAGTTGATCTAAGCTTAACATTTAACCAACTACTTTGTTCAGATATAGCCTAAAATATTTGTAATATATATATTTAATATTTAAACTATAAATATTAGCTACAAATAAATGAGACGTAATTAAAATTTGATAAGATTTTAATAATATAAGACGTAATATTATCTGTAAATAATGTTTATGAAAAACTAAACTTCAGCTACTGCAGAAATAATTAATAATATAGGATGAAATATATTGGAACTTTATATGTGTTCAAAAGTTGAACACTTTTGCTCTTTAAGTCCCTCATATCAGTGGCTTTATGCAGACAGATGCGCATTGCCTAATAACCTATTTTGAGTCGTATCCGCGAAGGCAAGTTTACCGCAAAAAAGAAAATTGTTAAGCAAAGCATTTATTTTCTTCCTTTTTTGTGCCTAAGCTTATAAAGCAAATCTGTAATGCGATTTAAGTTATTATTATTAAGATTATAACAAGGGTTTGATGTTTTCTCAAAGGGTTCGGAGATGAATTCTTGTTTTTGTTAGCTTATGTTATACTTAATCGATTAAGAGATCGAACAAAATCAATCGATTAGGGCCAACAAAAATACCGTAGAAATAAAAAACCCTTTTTCAACCTTTATTATTATTTCAAATGACCCTCAGAAGAACCTGTATTATATGTAGCTAATTTTGGAAAGTTTGTTTTCTTTTCTATGCTAACAACCGTAATTTGTCAAAATAAAACAAAGAAGCAGAGTGCTAACAAGTAAGCAATTAATCAATTTCTAATCCCACAAAGTGAACTCAATTTTGAAATGCCAGCAATTATCTGGCCATGTTTTCTGCTATCTTCTTACCTGAACAACACTCTGAACTCGGACAGCTACATACATAGACACGTACACAAATATACAAGCTGTGTGGATGGCATTTGAATAGGGTTCATTGTGGTTGGTGTGATGCTTGACATTGGGTTCGGTCCTAGCCAAGGCATGTCTACCTTTCTGCCACTCTGTCTAGCAGCTGTCTGTTTTAAAATTGATTTGTTGTTATTAACATGCCGCATTGTTTATCAAGGAGAGCGTTGTTTCTGCCTGCTTTGATAATTGTATGTGTCACACCAGGAAAGTTGCCTGTGTTATCAAAATAGGAAAGGTTGCATTTGTGGATTGCCTTTTGGCTGTTGCTATCAAGAATTCAATTTGTTAATCTCAATGACAGTTTAGTCGATGTCACCTTCCGATTTTTATTTACAATTTTTTCCTTTGCCGATTTTTATTGGCATTTACTCCATTGAACCGAAAATCCCAGTTGATTTGCAAGCAACAAGTCACTAGCCTGATGACCAGGTCAAAAGAAAAAAAAAAACTTGAATCGGAAGGGAACGCTGGCACTGCGTGACTTTTGCTATAATGTGCGACGTCCATCAAATCAGGACACGGCTGGTAGTGCGAATGTCAACAATAAATACGTTAACAAATCCCAAATTGCTTCAGTTAGATACGATTGTATGATTAAATAAAGATTAAATGAGTTGGATCTAATTGAAATATAGGGATTATGTGTAATTTGTATCAGGTGCTTAGAAAAAAAAGACAAGGCTTGAAAACTTCATTATTTTGTCCGATTAAGTTAAAACTCAGTTTCAAAGAGACACCCAAACAAAAGCTCGAATGGGTGATACTCTGAATCCATGCCCTTATCTCTTAAGATGTCGTCAAAACGAAAGACTAAGAGTTAACGCAAGGGTGTATTCTGATTTTGGAGTCACTAGCTCTTAAAAATGAAAAATCGAATAGGCGGCTTGTGCTTAATCGAGTTGATGATATGGTTGAAGAATATATATAATATATAAATTATAGTCAGAGTGGTCTCCTGTGCACATACACATACAGAGACCCCAATTTTCGATCAGTTTTATATTCTTTCGTGAAATATTAAACCAATATGTATTTAACATTTTGACAGTGCGTTGATAGCAGTCAGTCAGTTAATTAGGACAAAGATTTGTGTTAATTAAACACATGTGATTTGTAGTTTACTTTATTTTGACCGTTAATGTACATCCAAAATCCATTTGTTCTCCCTTGAAATAAGATGAATTATGGATGGACACGTGCAATATGCCTGGATTTGAAGGCAGATAAATAATATACAGGCTAATGAGAATATAATGACTAAAGCACTGTCAGCCATTATCATATTCATACACACATATACACACACACACACACACACACATGTGTATACACAATTTTGAAATCAATATTGGGGATTGTGTTGGCCAAGTCGTGCACTTAAAATTGCTAATACGAGTATGTGTGGGCATGCGTTGTGGGTATGTTGGTATGTGTTGGTATTTATGTAGGGTGTGTGTATGTTAAATGTACGTGTATATCATTTCGCACGTGCAACTTTAATGAACTTTTCTCACTCATTACACTCTATGGTCACAGGAACAGCCCAGATATGCCAACACATGACACACAAACACACACACACAATATACGCATGCACACACTAACGTGTAGCTACATAGCTGCGCGTGGGTTAACTTCCGGTTTTCACGCGTATTTGTGACCGCACGCAATAAATTCTCAATTGTATTAGTCCCAAATGCACAAATAGCCTCAAAAAAAGACGGACAACTCGGCAGTTGATACTGAACAAAAGTATATATACTTTATGGGGTCGAAGATGTTTCCTTCTGCCTGTTACATACTTTTGCAAAAAACCATTATACCTTCCTTATCCCTTTTGATTGGGTTCAAAGTATAAAAATGAGACCAAAAAAAAAAGCACGTCAATAATACCCGTCTCTTGGACTTTATAGATGCAGGGTATCATAAGATAAATACAAGGGTGACTTGTCCCGATTTGTCAAATCGTGCGCATAAAAGTTTTGTAATAGAAAGTTTTACCTCTACAGCCAGCAACTGCTGCTGCTGCTGATGCGGCTGCAAAAAGCACCATGGAGAACAAATAGACGGACAGGTTGACAGAAACAGTCGCAACGTGAATAAGAATAAAAACAAAAAGAACAAGAAGAAGGCGAAGAAGACTAACAACAGATAACTGAATTAAGTAACAACAATATTCGGGTGTCATCCACTACATGCTGCACTCGATATGGCCTCGCCACTCGCGTTCTACGTGATCTGTTTGGAACTTCGGATCTGGGTCCTGTCAAAGCCGATGTTACATTTCCCTACGTTTCGCTTGACTGTCGGCTCTTGGTTGGCTGCCGCCCTCGAGACAAATTGATTTCGTGCATTTTTAGTGCAGCGCATACGAATTGTGGACCAACTGGCGGTGACGTTGACTTTGCCATCAAGAGTCTTTCGCACAGTATCATAGGTTATTTTGGTTATGCCATTAAGCGTAAGTGTAGCAAAAATATAAGAAGTCATTTAATGTTTTTGTTTTGTTTTGTTTTCACGATCATAAGTTTATATATATTTACATATATATCGATTCTATATTAACAGCTGAATATTATTGAAAACTTTTTGTCTTATATATAATTGTTGGCTCCATCAAAATGAAGGATATTTAGTTGTCGACTTTGTGCCAACATTTGGTTCTTTGTGTTTTCGTGTCGCATCTTGTTCCCGCAAAAATCACGCTAATTGTACCATGGCAAATGTTCCGTTGTCGTCAGCATTGCATACATTTGGGCGTTGTGCTGGGGCGGCGTGAACGGTGAACGGCACACTGGATGCGGTTAAAGTGCTGTCAGGCATACAGAGGATGGCTACATTACCATAAATTTGAATAAAAAATCGTTTGGTCTTACTTGTGCAGTTGGTGGGTAAATGTTGGAAATTTAAATCAATTAACAACTGTTTAGGTTTAAGTTTTTAGCTACATTAAACGGACTTAGACCAAAAATGTTAACAAAAAATTTCTTTTCGAAAAGTTTTATCTCCAAACTTGGGAAACGAAAAATCTGTTGAAGTAAAACATAAAACATTTTTTATTGTTTCCCATTGTGATTAAAATTATTTTAAATGTTAAAACTAAGCCAATTGCTATTCAATATGTAACCTTTTATTTTATTGTAAGTAATATTTGGTGTTAGGTGGAATGGGTGGAAAGAAGTATTATTTTTTATCCTATAAATATTTCATCAGTTCTTGGAATTCTGCACTAATGCGACGCGTTTAACAGTAGTGAAAGTAATGTAATTTTTGTGTTGGTGACAAAATTCATAATATCTAAATGTCCAAAAAGCAATTCCAGATTAAGTTCATACTGTACATGAATTGTGTGAGTAATTTACATTAACAAGGATTCCACAAATGCTTAAGTTACGAACAATGTTAATATATACATAGCCAACTAACTTAATCTTTGGATCCTCCACTATAATGAATTTGAGATATGTAAAGTAATGTGAAATAATAAGTTAGGTAATTTTGTTTAAAATAAACCATAGGATTATTAATTTGCACTTTAATACTATCGGTTTTTAAATAAAAGTTAGACACAAATAACTTCTTTAACCTTGCAGTACCTATTAGAAATACTAGACATATAACTCTCCAAGCTTGTTATTCTAACTTTGCTAACCATAACCCTTTTCGGATCTTGTATTTAATATATAATAATCTTTCCACTGGTATACACAGTGCCACTCCTATTTGCTCGCTTTAACAAGCCGGTGCTTGGTATCGTTGGGCCACTTGAATTTACTGACCTTTAGTACATCTACGTCCAATATAGATGTCTTTGTCAAAACCAATTGTGCGTTAGTTGAATTTGAATGAAAATTATTAATGTGCAAATATGAATTGCGTATAATACCTGTGTTTTAGTTTTAATTTAACTTAGTTATATCAAATAAAAAGTATCACAACAAATATAACAAAATTAATTTTTTTGGTTGGCCAGACAATGCAAATGATGAAATGATTCAAAATTTTGAAACTTTAATCATATTTAGTTAAAGTTTTTGTTGGTCGTATCGTGCGCTCAAAGTCAAGTCACGTTTTGAAATGCAAATCCATATCGCAGCAATGCAGAACCATCAACATCAGCTGTCGACAGTGAACAATTATGCCTGGCATCTCATTTTTTTTGCGTTTGTAGTAGTTGCTGCATGTTATAATGGCAGCACCCCTAGTCAACTCTTTTAGCTACAAGGAAAACAATAACAAACACTTTGCCAGCAGCGCCAACATCAACTCATTCACCTGCTGCCCTTCAACCTTCACTCAACCCATGGTCTATCCAAACAAAGATAAAGAGAGAGAAAGGCGGCCAGCCGCAAGCCGAACAATGATGACGATGGCAATGATGATTATACCCCATAGTCCCAGAACCATGCATAATTTATTTATGACTGCAGTCCAGCAATAGAATATACTGGACAACAGCTGGTGTTGCCGCTGTTGTTGCTTCGGGGGTGTGTGGGTAAATTTGCATTTAAGCACATTTCCACACTCATGAGCATTGAGTTTGTGTACAACAATTACAGCGAAACCAACAAAATTTTGAGGAGGCATCAAAAGGTATAATCTTCCATTTTTAGACAATTTTGTGTGCTCTTAGCCAATTGATTTTAGTAATAATAAAGACAAATACTGACAAATTATCAAATGATGTTGCTCATTTATAAGGTATTGAATAAAAAATAACAAAATATCTGAAAGATCTCAACAATTGTTTATAAAATTATTTTAAAGACAAAAATGTTATTTATAAAGGATACACATTTTTTACTAATCATTATGTTACTGACAAAACAATCATATTAATTATACCAGTTTACTTGTCTTTATAAACTGCAAACTGTTCTCACGTGTGGCTAATTAGTTGTACCATTACACACATTTTGTGCTAGAAGAAACAACTTGGCAATGTCCTCTCTACCATTCTCTCTCTCTCAATCTCTCTTAACTTCTCTTTTGGTAGGCTTGCTATTTGCAGATTGCAAAGCCGCCACGTTGAAAGTGCAAAATTTTTAATCAGCTGGCCTTAAAAAAAATATTTTAATAGTTGTCAGCTGCATTAACTTGATAAATGCCAAAGTTCCAGGCAATTTTCAGTCTTAAAACCAAATCCAAATTTTCTCCTACAACCCCTTTATTGAGAATGTTGCTCAGCCTTCAGATTTCAGCAGTTTGTCCCTGGCTGTCGTTGGCTCTGCCTGACATTCAAACATTAAAAACACGATTTTCACATTTGTGTTTCAATTTGGCATTGTTTTCTCTTTTGCCATTACTTGCCTTTACTTTTCACACTGTGCTGTACTATGCGTGTTGTTATTGTTGATTACATTGTTTTTGTTGTTATTTTGTGTTTTTGCTTAGGTCTAGCCAACGCAACATATTGACAAAAGTGTCTTGCTTCTACGCTCTACAAAGCACAAGACTCGATTAGGTTAAATCAAGTTTCTTGTTGTGTTTGTCGCCAATAAAAACACAAACTAAATCATTGGTTTTTCTCACTTCTTTCTCACCCCATTAATATTAGTTTGGATTGCATTAAGACAATAATTTGTTGCTTTTATCCAAAAACTGTCCTTTAGTTAAGGATCACTCTAATTTATCCAGTCGCAAAAAGTGACTGATAATCAACTTTGTACAAAAAATAAATTACTGTATCAACTAATGTTAAGTAGTTAATTTGCAACCATGCAGCTTAAACAGCAGCAACTTGTTAGCGACGTTGAGAAAGAATATTAAAAGCAGAGTCATATATTCGTTTTGTCGGTTAACCTTACCTGTCGGATAACGTCAAATAACATGTGCAGCTACTGAAATTATTTTTATCGAGAGGATATCAGTACTATAAAATATAAGATGGAGAGCAACAAACGGTACTAAAAGTTTTAAAGTCACATTGCACTATTAAAAAAACAAGTAAGAAGGCTCTAGTCGAGAAATCCCAACTAGACGATACGATGAACCCTATACTTTACGCGTACAGTTAGTGCTTGCAAGTATGTGTGTGAATACAAACTGAATACTCAACTTCAACGTTCCATATCTGCGGCGTTTCTTAACCGATTTTAATAAAAATTTCACAGATTGTCATTATTTCATTTAATGTTTTAAGCGCCGTCTCAAAATTTTGCAAGCTCAAGATTTTGTTGTTATCGTTCCCATGTGTATATCGGAAACGGGAAGAGTTATCGAAAACCGAAAACAAACTTGTACTGCCTAGGGATTAGCCGAGCTAATGTTCCAAATCTGGAATCTCTACCTTTTAAAGTCTATAAGATCGACGCGTTTATACATACAGACAGACGGATGGACGGACATGGCTTTACTCGACTTTTGATGCTGATCAAGAATATATATATACTTTATGGGGTCGGAGATGCTTTCTTCTGCCTGTTACATACTTTTGCACAAAACCATTATACCCATTTTACCCATTTTGAATGGGTTTAGGGTATAAAAATGATTGTAATAGGTTATAATTGGGGTAATAAATAAATTAAAATTCATCAAGACAATTATCAGTTCTTTATGTTTAAATAGTTTTCGAAAAAGCATATCGAAACTTTTACTTGTTTAACTTGCTAAACGACTTATTTGCTTAGTTACTCAACCGTATGCGATGTTTTCCAATAGTTAATGGGCTATAACATATAAGCCTTTGCTGAGCGTTTATGTAAATGAGAAAACACACTGCTGGAAATGGCATTGCATTATAAGACTTTAAGTATCTTTACAATGTTGACACTCTTGTCATTGTTATGATGTGAATAGGCTGGCTGAGTTCCGCAAGGCATTTCTGTAAAACAGTTTAATGCCCGGGATAACACGTCGCATCGTGTTACACTCTCATGCACATACAACATGTACTACATACATACTGAGATACGAGTGTATGTGTTTGTGTCGAGTGTGGCACGCGACCAGGTGCTTGCCTTGCGGCCGTCTGTATAAGTTGCCCCAAGCTGTGGCAAACTGGCCACAGAATGCTCATCGGTCTAAACGGTTCTGGCCTTAACGCAATTGCTGCCATTTTTAGTGTTTTAGTAGGTCGCCCGACTAAGACGTCTTGAATGCATGCAACAGATTTAGTTGACTTTTTGTTGAAATCTGTCTCAATTGCTGTATTCTGTATCCGTTTGCATCGTTTAGCTACACAACTCATTAAGTTAATGTTTTGATAGCCACTGATAGTTGGTTAATGCAAGTTTATTGTCTTCAATATATAAGCACGTGCATATTTTTTTTAAAATAAAACTGACTAACTAACTGTTATTTAAAGATATAAAGTATATTAATGTATATTAAAAAAAAACCTTATATACACACACATATATATATTTTTTTAAGATACAAAAAATAATTTTTAAGCTTTAAACATTTTTTTTTGTACATAAACCAATAGCGTTATTTTGTGTAGTGTACTTCTACACATTAACAAATGAGATGCTCTGGACCAAACTGCGCATTCTCACCACAAGAAAGGTAAGAGTGCCAAGTCAGCAGTTGTCAGATGAGTTTCATAGAAAATTTGAGCTTGAAAAGCTCTTTGATGCTTTTGGTACTACCAAAGCGTATATTAAGTGTTGGGGCAGACATAACATGTGGGGCATTTGAATTGAAACCTACATCAACAGGAAAGCGCTTGAAATTCAATTTTGGGGCTTTAAACAATTTTCAAGTTATTAAAAGCAACGCGAAAAGTTTAATTGAAACTGCTCCATGGTTTGGGCCACTGGGGACCGTAGACAAACAAACAAACCAGCACACGCATAGCAAATAGAATAGTATATAGAGGGTTCAGAGCACTACTCTTTGTTTTCCCGCGTACAACCGCAGATGGTCCAATGCATGCTGGCACTAAGTGTGCGCAATTGAACGCAATTGAGCAATTTTGTATGCTCAGAGCGCCTTTCGGCACATTAGCATAAATACATTTATTTAATATTTAAATTAGTCTTATGGCATTTCAGCCATACATTACAGTACACAACTTGCCACTCTCCTCTGCCGGTATTTGTTTTCGCAGCCTTACATCCTGCGGGTCCCCCCCCCCCCCCACACACACACACACACATACACACGCGTATGCATACACTTTTAACAGATAATCCCCATTGACGCCTAAGTAATTGTCCATGTGACGTGAAGCAAATGCAGTCATTGTGATATAGCCAAAGCCAAGTGGGTTAGATACTGCCAGTTGAGTAAACTTAGTGTCTACTCCGGTGGCCGGTGTCTGAATTAATCCCAAGCAAGCTTAGCGCCAACTGATAAGATTGTTTTGGTTCATTAGTATGCCAAGTGCTTTAAATCATTTTTGTTAATGTTAATCAGAAAGTCTTTGATTTGGTTTATCTCTATTTAAAAATTCTATTAATTTTAGTTCGTTAAGGCATTCTTAAGATGATTTTTACTTAAATGCTTTAAATTTAAAGAAAAATATTGAAAAAAAAAAAAAAAATACAAAATATATTTCTAATCGATTTTATTCGCCATTTATGGTTTTGCAATTTATGAATCATATAAAATAAAAATATATGTATTGAATGTTTTCATACTTCAATATAAATAAGTGGATATAAAAAATGTATAAAGAGTTAAAGTTTGAGTTCATGATATATATATATAGGTTTAGTAAGCGAAATTTGTGGTTGGTTCAAAGCCGCAACCGGTACCATGTTTACCATTGCCACTGGCTGTTTGCCATTTGTCCACAAATTATTAGCAGGCAATGGTGAAATTTCCGCACAGCAAATATTACGCATACGCAGGTGTGTACGTGGGATGCTGCGGCAGGTGCAAATGTATAAACAGTGAACAGTTACCTGCCAGCTTGCCTGCTTTTGCTGCTACTGTCCCAGTTTTATGGAAGGAATAACATGACAACTTCAGCGACAACAGTTTCTTTAGTTGTTTTCGTTTCGTCTTTTGCTAACGTAAATATCCCAAAGCATTGCGTATATTTCCATATTATGTATTTTTATAGCTAATGGCGCTTTTTACTTAATGTCAAGAGGCAACACAGGCAACCGTTCTTCCATATACACGTACATGTTGTTCATAAAAATTTCAATTCTTTTATGTTGTTTTTTTTTAACGATTTCAGCACTTGAGGGATGGAGGGTTTCCTGTGCCTCCTGTACCTCCTTTACTACCTGTACCACCTGTTATCTATTGATTTTTATGCTTGCATATTGCCATTATTCTTGACAGGAAGGACAGCACTGTTGATTGGATACCCTAACCGGCATGCCGACAAAGTAATTTAGTTTCTTTTACTCAACTTTTAAATGATAGTTTTGAAAGAATAAAGTTGTCACTTTTCAAACTTTTTTCAAGAAATATTAAATACCCAAAATGGTAGAAAAATGTATATTATTTAATTTTTAAAGCCCGGTTTCGCTGTGTCTCGCTGGTATGTGGTATTGTACCCAATTCGCATCGCACTTAGCCTCGTCCTTTTTTTTTTCCTAATAAATGAGTTCGAAATAGCTTGTCGCTTGTTTTAAAGTGATTTATATATATTAAATCGAATAACCTCGTAAGAACCGGACTGAATCATTGAGCCACTAGATGCCCCTAATTAAACCTGTTTTTTGAGTTAGACCTTAATCAAAAATCAGCATCGTCAGACAGACAAATATTTCTTAAGCAACACAAGAATTTTTTCTTTCAAGATTCGTTAAATTATATACTTCAATATCTTTTATGTACAGAAATCGATATATCGATATAATCTTTTAGCGATGATATGTGAGTCGAGAGCTACTTTGTTTATAGCTCATTAACCTAATTCTATACATTATTATGCTGAATATAATTATTCTGAACATATGCAATGTTTTAAAAATAATTTGTGCCACAATTACAATAACAATCTATTGATAGGAATCTCTTTTGGGAGATGCGTCGTAATACATATAAATTCGTGAGCACATATGTATGTATGTGTATCTAAATATACAAGTAACAAACACCTTTCAGTATACTTTTTTTTATTGCAAAACCGACTGTTGAACAAACTTTCGAATGACGCTTCTGGCGTTGTCAATTTAACACACATGACAAGGCAACGCAGCACGTTGGCGACGCTGCCTTAAACTAGTTGTGCAAAATAACATTCAAAATTAAGGATTTAATTTATGAGATAAAGAACACTATTAATAACTTTTATATCTGATTTTATTTTACAACAACAACTAGCAAAAAAGTTGTAATATAAGTTCAACGTTAATTTTTGTTAATGTAAAATTTCAAGATTAATCTTAAACTTTAATTAAATTTTCATAATAAATCAGATAGATTATTATTTTAACATAAACACAAACAGAGTTCTAGTTTAGAAGAACGAAAATTGTATCAGCAAACCAGTAGAATTTTCGGTTTAGTTATAGTTTTACAGTTTATAGTTTTTAATGCAAATAAGGTCTGTTTGTCCCATAGTCTAAGTTGGCGAACAGGGTAAAAGAGAGTGCTGCTTGAATCAGAATTGGATTGTCTATGTGTAGGTATTGTGGGGTTAGAGCAGCAGTAGAACAGCAGGGACCGTCAGATGAGAATGGTTATTGTTATGTTGTTTAGCTTCCACAGGATGCACAGGATGTTCGTGCAGCTGCTTTTGAGTGCCAACCAATTTGGCCTGTAACATTGGTCACAAACTGTTGGCTCTTTGGGCATCTGTAGATGTTGCTGACTCTATAATGTGGGGTTTGAATTCGCTTTGGCTCGACCTCCGCAACTTATCATACTCTTGGTTAAAACATAATATTGATTTTGTGTTTTTTTATTTAATTTGTTTTTAGTTATCTTAAAAGTTGACGTTCAATGCAAATTTGCTTATTTAGTTTATTTGATATATATTCAGATATGTTTGTTTATAATAGCTGTTAATTTATTAAACTTATTTAGAAGTTGTTCGCAGTGTGTGGCGCTCTTTACACCCTGACGGCTTTAAAAAGTGGTGTAAAAAGCTTGTGATAGACAGGTGAGAATATGAGAATGATCTACAATTCAAGGCAATCTAATCAAATTTGTGTTCATAGTACCTATATACATATATGAAAACTGTGTGAAAATTCCTCAATTAGCTAATTTTTTTAGTTGATTGCAATTGCGAGGAAAGATTTTTACGTAAGAAAATTTCGGAGAAACATTCTGCAAAAATGATAAAAAAAAATGTTTTCATTTACCCAGACAAACATGAAGTAAATATTTATGTTAACAAACAGACAAAGTTTAATTATGTCTGAACATCAAAACTGTAAAAATGTTACAGTTGGAAGCATATTATTCCCTAGTCGGATAAAGAAAACTGGTCAAAAAGAGATTAATGGTTTTGTGCCAAAGTCTGTAACAGACAAAAGGAAGCATCTGCGACCCTAAAAAGTGTATATATTCTTGATAAGCATCAACAATCGAGACAATATAGCCATGTCACTCTGTTTGTATGAACGCTTCGTCCTTTAAGACTATGAGAACTAGAGATAACAGATGTTGCATATAATCTCGCCTTAGAACTAGGCAGTACAAGTTTGTCTTAACTAATCGATAATGAATCTTTTTTTAAAATCATTTGAGAAACACCAGAGGTACGGAAATTGAGGCTTAGTCAGAGTTTAAGGTATCTCCTAGCCGCTTTTATTCGACAAGAAACTTCTATTATTTAATAAAGAAGTTAATCCATTGCCGGTTATATAACCACGTGAAAAGTTAAATCGGCGAAGGTCAGAAACCATAAACATATCGTTTGGTAACTTATTTAGAGAACGACTAATTGTTATTGTAATTAGTAGTTGTTGTGATAATCTGTGTTTTTGTACTTAATTTATATGTCAAGCCATTCAAATATAATAAAAGCCGGAAACTGACAAGCAAAATGTTGATGGTTCAAATGAGCCGTTAATGGCACCCGTCTATTAAACCAGCCCAAAACTCAAACCAACTTTTCCACATGTGTATAGAGATGTATGTGCGCCCATGAACACATAAACAACTGTCATTGTCAGGCAATAAGGAAGGTGTGTGAGTGAGCAAGCAGCAAGCAGGCATTGCATTAAAGTTGCTTAGCTGAGGATTCCAATGGCGTTCGTGCCTGTACATCGTTCAAGAGGCTTCAATCAACCGCTGGGAATGCAAATGATAGGGTTTATGGTATAAACATATGCAAAATATATTAACTAAGATATAGTAAACTAGAATATATGATATTTAAAAATAAATGTATGTAACTAATAACACGATACTAAATACAGTGACTTGACCGCAATTTTTGCTTGTTAGTCAACGAATACTTTAAATTATGGTGTCGAAATAGTGGCAATTAATCATATTCGTTTCTTCATCTTCATGCGCAAAGTTAGTAGCATTGCACGAACTTAATAATTTAAGCTGTCGATAATTTATTACTCAAGATCTAGGTAAAAAACTTTGGCAAATTGCGTTGTCTTTTAACATTTGACGTTGAGTAGAGTAAAGTAGAACTTTTATTATAAAAGCTTTCATTACTTAATTTTGCAAATCGTGTCAGAACGGACGTCGACTAACTTCTGAAAGTTATATATACTGTATCGCTTTCTAATTTCAAGCTGCTTCTGTGAGTTTCACCGTCGCACAGCTCAGTATCTTAGTGAGTTTTTATTTAAACGACCTGAGGTTGTGCAAAAACATTATTTAAGAAAATGCACTATATAGTACTATAATATATGTTAAATATTCAAAATCACGGATTTCATAAAGCTATGAAAAAGCTACAA
Source organism: Scaptomyza cyrtandrae (assembly GCA_035044605.1). NCBI lineage: Eukaryota > Metazoa > Arthropoda > Insecta > Diptera > Drosophilidae > Scaptomyza > Scaptomyza cyrtandrae. Next base: position 3,857,188 of record JAWNNS010000648.1, read on the forward strand.
TTTTTTGTTGTTATTTTTTGGCTTTCTAGTTCTAGGGTATTTTACGGCCTTTCTCTTTTTACTGCTTTCGACGGCCACATTCATGTTTGTTATCATAACATTTGTGTCATTTTGCGCCATCTGCCAACTGCTGAAAAAACTTATCACAGAGACGCAGTCAGCGTGCTAAAAGTTTTTTGCAGCATACTTTAAAGCTGAAGAGCCTCTAACATATATACATAAATATTTACATACATATACATATACATTATAACTTTGTTTTCTGCATCTGCTCTTGCTGCTTTGCGTTTCCCCAACAGTCTGCTCTGTGTTGTGCTGTTGTCTTAGGTGACTTGGCTTGGCTTGGCTTGGTTAATTTACATTTTGCTGGTAATTAAAATGTGCTCGTCTGTCCGCTTGTTTCTACTCCCTTTTTTTTGGGTTTTGCAAAACTCGTTTACATAATTATGTGTGGCAATTTGCGCATGTGAGTAAAGACTTGCACAACACATAGATTCAAACATATACATACATAAATACATTTTAGGGCCTTTAATTGAATTTGTTCATTACTGGTTTTCTTTTTAGCTCTTATTGTTCCTGTTTATGTGCTTTGTTCGCTGTGTTCCTATGGCAGCAACAATTGTCAGCTAATTTGAATAAATCAATAATTTTTGACTTTTAACTGCTAATGTTGACTTAACGGTTAACTTTTTTCAATAAGTTTTCAACCTTAACTGTGTGCTGGCTCTTTTAATGACTTTTAAAAAAGTTTAACAATAAATTTGGTGTTTAGTCATGGGTTCTTAAAATAAATTTGTATGTCTACTTTACCTAATCAGGCCGTTGTCATACCCTGAACCTTTAAAGGGAATAATGGTTTTGTTTATATTTTTTAGGCCGTCCGTCCTTTCTTCTAGATGTTTAAATTGAAAACTATAGACAAACAAAGAAAATCATCGAAATCAATTACAAAACACCAAATATATCGAAAGTTGCAGTTTTGCCATAATTTCACATTTCACATAGGCCTTGAGCTTTTTTGTATAGAGTCTTCTTACTTGTTCTTATTTGGATCACTTCACAGAATGCAAATGAAGTCATTGCTGCTCGTTCGTAACATGTTTGCACGTTGCTCTACAACAAAGCTTGTCCCCCGAAGCATATGTATTTACGTGTATATATATATATAATAACGAATTACGCAAAATAAGATACAAGATGGTCAGATGGTCTGTTACTTGCATAAATATATTTGGCCAACCGGAACTTTTCGTAGGTAAGCACTTGATACGCTTAGCTTCTCGCTCTCTCTCATCACATTTTAGCCTTTTCCCCAAACTTGCAAACAACAAAGTGGAAACGAGAGTAGAAAAGTTGGTGGGACATAAACTGTCAAGTGGCTGAGCTGCCCGCAGGACCAATTAGTACATTTAACTAGAGTTGAGCACGTGTCGCGCTTTCTTTCAAGAAGACACGAAAGCAATAGATTCGTGTTTTTATTTCAAAGGGAAATACATGTGAAAATTAATATGAGGTTTATTAAAATGTTTTCCAATTGTATGTTTAGTATAATCTGTGTATCCTGAACGTTTATATAGTAAAGTAATGAAGGAAATATAAATTAAAATATTCATATCGTGTTCATCACGCGGTCATCTCTATTAACAACCAGTCAAACTTTTTGATTGTACGCCTTTGCATGCGAAAGCCGTTTAATAATCCTAGCGTTGGGAATGCTTATTCGTAATGGGATCATTAAATTGTATCGAGATTCGTTTTAACTCAACGATTGGTTGAGCACTTTGTTCCCGGTCGATTATAGCGAAGCGCTTGAGTAGTATTTATTCATTACAAATTATTTCTCCCGACCCCCCTCCAACATTGTCCTAAGAAGCTTAGGTCATTGCCAAACAGAATTCCTTTGTAAGCAACTGAAAATGTATATTTTTTGTCGTTTGTCGATTTTACGGCACTAAACTTTCCGAAGCCAAAATCAGTTAAATAAAATCTATTTCCAAAAATAATTAACAACAAGCATCAATATATATATATTCTGAAATGCGTGGCAAGAATTGCTTGACACCTAATGGTAACAATAAATTACCATTTTTGCTAAGAGAAAGAGCAATTATGTCTCTCACAGCCGTTAACTTTTGTTGGCTCACAAAATTTGGCGAAAATAAAATATTCAAAGAGACTGTGGTATGACAGCGTTTTTACCATTTCTTCAGAGCCGATTATAAAAGTATTCTTTTCACTGGTTTTGGGTAAGTGACGACGTTTATTTGGTGTACTATAAAAAAGTATGTATATATAAGGTATGTAATTACTTAATCACGTCCATTTTGGTTCCGAAAATTTCAGAATTCTATATAATCCACAATTTTAGAGCTCAAAGATAATTTGTTGGAAACTTAATTCGATAGTCGTAGGCTTCACAGTTCATTTATTTATTAACTGAACCCATTAAAAATTTGGATTTTTGCAAATAGATTTATTATTTATAAGCTGTTTAAAATTTTAGGCATAGAAATTTTCTAATCAAACTTTTTTTGGGCCTTGTAAGTGGTTTATTTTAATTTTTTAACACAAAAAAATACAATGGAATATTTAATTGAGTGTTCAAACAGACATATTGAAGAAATTTGGGCTGAAAAAGTTGACGATCTTGGGACTCAAAAGATTTTCTTGCGAATATTTTTCATACACACACAACGGAAGCTAATTTTCGATTCAGAGCACACCCAAAATGGTGAACCAAACAAAGCTGTCAGTTGTCAGGCACATACACATACTCATACACATACACACTTAAACCCACACACGTGCCACAACACACCCAGAAAAGGTGCTACATGAGAGAGTTCTTTAAAAAATTTTCGGAGCCAAAAGGCAAAGGTAGCTAAAGTAAAATATGCTTAAGCCAAATGCTAGTTGACGACGACTTTGACACCCGTCAAAAAGTTGCCCGATGCCTTGAGCAACACAACAACATACTCACACCTAAACTCACACACACCACACATCACACATCACACATACACATACATACATATTTACTAGGTACTTGGTTATTAGATGATGGGCAACCACGCCCAGCGCCTATAAATAACAGCCGTTATATGTGTGTGCGTCGTAGGCGTAACCATTTAAAGTGCCCAATTTACTAACGGGACACTTACACACGCACACACAAACACACGCACGCATACACGATTTAATATTTGCTGGCACCTTCAAGAGGGACAACGGAGCTTTTGCAGCTTTGGTCCCTGGATCGGAACTTGATGTTATGTTTCATAAGCCAAATTGAAAGTCGGCCCAAGTGGCAGGCACACACAAACAAATACACACCAATGAAAAAAAAAAAGAAAATAAATGAAAATCAATTGAAGAATATTTTTATTTTTGTTCTCTTCGAAGAAACAAAACTGAAAATTATTTTAGCTTGGCTTTTGGGCTTTTTGGGTATTTGCTTTTGGTACCTAATTGTTTGCCTCAATATACTATGTGTATATTTGTATACTTCTTTTCAAACCATTGTTATGTATTATGGAAAAGTTTATTCACGTATTGAATTTTATTTTTTCATCATTATATTTGGACCATGAAATGGACATTTTATTATTCATATCTGTGTGTAGCCTTTTGCAGACTTTATTTATGTTATTTTCATTAAATTCTTTATTCATTTCGGCTTTGGTTTTGTCTCAGTCCTTGCGGAAAGTCATACTAATCAAAGTTATCTATGTTTAACTATTCCTTAATGTATATAACTTCAGATAATAGTTTGTTTGTGTAATTCTTTTCAAGGGGAAACAAATTGAAATGAATTTATATCTGTGAGCTATGGACTTAATTACTATTAATAATATATATGTATGTACGCATTTGGATATCCACACACACACACATGAGCACGCACACACGAGTAATAACATTTGACTTGAGTGTCAAGTAAAGTTTGGCCGCAATGGCAAATCTAATAACAGAAAAACAACCAAACACAATAACAGATGCTTGTTGTCACGTTGTTATTATGTGAGCATGTATGTGTGCACCGAATGTGTGTGGAGAAGAGTTTTAATTTGTGTTTGGCACTGCATATTGAATAGACACGTCAACGCCAAACACGCCAAACACACGGCAGCTACAATACACAGAGCAGAGGAGCTACCCAAAAGCCGCGATGGCTGATTGAATTGAAAGGGCGTTGTACATGGTACGTGAGGTGCGTAGTAGGCCATTTTTGTGTGGGTCGACTGAATGGTTGTTGGTAACTGTATGTATCGAACACAGCCTTTCAATTGGCTAAGTGGACTGCTTTCGTTCAGTTCACTGATTAAGTAAACGCCGTCTGTGCTCATATAAAAAACATAAAATGGAAATTAGTTGTTATTATAAAGCTATCCGCAAGTTAACCTGTCAGAACTTATTTCTTATTGGATTGATGCAAGTTGACGTGACATATTTGATATTAATTGACATCATCTGCCCTTGTCATTCGGTTAGCTAAGATTATATTATAATTTAAGACTGGGAATAACGAAAAAGAAGGAGGGGAACAGCAAGCAAATGCAGGAAAATTACGCAAAAGAGGCAAAAACTGTTTCTGGAACGTTCAGAATTGTGTTTCATTAAATACTACATACATAGTTTTCCTAGTTTTCAATAGCTTTTTTATTTTCTTGCATTTGAGCATCCCAACTGCTGTTCAGTTCATAAAAAAAGTTTTGAGTTTCATTTGAACTTTGCAAATAAACTTTTTTTTTCAACCGTGAAAATGTTGTTTTGGCAAACTTCATTTTATGCGCACATAAATCGTAATATCAACTTTGTCACAGCCAAAACTAACAAAGTCTCAAACGTTTGAATTCGACTTGATTTTTATACCCTGATCCCATTAAAAATGCGAAAAAAGGGTATAATGGTTTTGTGCAAAAGTATGTAACAGGCAGAAGGAAGCATCTCCGACCCCATAAAGTATATATATTCTTGATCAGCATCAACAGCCGAGTCGATATAGCCATGTCCGTCTGTCCGTCCGTCCGTCCGTCCGTATGTATGAGCCAACCGATCTCAGAGACTATAAGAGCTAGAGACTCCAGATTCTAAACTTAAGCTCGCCTGATCCCTAGGCAGTACAAGTTTGCTTTCGATTTTCGATAACTCATCCCGTTTCTGATATACACATGGGATCGATAACAACAAAATCATGAATTTTGAAAACTTTGAGATGGCATTTGAATAAATAAACAAAATATAGATAATCTGTGAAATTTTTATTAAATTCGGTTGAGAGACACCGAAGATATGGAGCACTGAAGTTGAGTATGCAGTATGCACTCACACACACATACTTGCAAGCACTGACTGAACGCATAAAGTATAGGGTTCAGGGTATCGTCTAGTTGCGATGTCTCGACTAGAGCCTTCTTACTTGTTAAGTTTAAGAAACTGCACAAAGATATCGCAACCCCATTTAATTTAATTTTAACAACATAACAACTATAAATAATTGATACTTCAATATAAATAAATTGAATATTTTTCATCAAAAGCATACGAAGTTGGGAATTTGGTGTTGCTGTTGTTAATATGAACTTTTAGCGTGACACTGTGCTATACACTCGTCTTTACTCTCAAAAATGTTTGCTGTGCTTAGGCAGCCGCCATAGATGAATTGTTCGCATTTGCTAGTTGACTTAATGAATCGCCACATTTCGAATGATGCCCTGCAGGGTCCCATTTCAGATGGCGTAGCATCACATTTCCCTAACGATCAAAACGGTTAAATATTAGTTACACAACAAAAATATATATTGGGTATAATTACCAATGTTGTAAATACTGGCGTTTAGTAAGCAAGCAAAAAGTAAACTAAGCACAGGCAAAATAAATATTATCATGATGATGATGCGTTAACTGATTTAGTTTAGAAACTTAAATTTTGACTTTGCCGATTTTGTCGCCTACTGTTTAGAAATTAATAAGGCCTTCATGGAATAAAAGTTTCTAGAAATAAATTTTTGTGTCATATACATACAGCAAAGTTTTTTTTAATTGAATCTTTCAAGGCTTTTCAATAACTATGTGAAATGCCATCCATGGTGTGGCAATAAAGAAATGGGGACAATTTTGTTTGGGATGTGCTTCTTTTTTTAACGGATGAGCTGATTATATTGCGAGTTTCCGTAGAAATTAAATCGCAGACACTCAACATGCCACCACAAAAACGACACACATCGACTTTTTGCTGTGATGTTTATCTTTTCGCTATTGTGCCACAGTTTTGAAACTGTGCGAAATCCATTTCACTCATATCAATGGCTGTTCTCAACTTCCTGCTGCGTATACTTAATTTTATACCGTTCATTATTCTTGTATTCGGTTGCTGTTGAATTTCCTCTTAAATTAATTTGAAATTTTCTTTCGCTTACTTACGGCCTAATAGATGCGCGATTTTCTGTGCCTTTTAATGAGGCAGAAAAGTACCACAAATCCCAAATTACTTCAAGTCAATTAAGCAACATTTGGTGCCTGATCGTGTTCTTATTTCAATGAATACTTAATGGAATATGGTTGAAAACGAATATATCATTGTCAGAATATATTTACAGCCTGTTTACGTACAAAGACAATGTAATGTTATTATGTATTCATTTCATAGTCATTGTTTACGTGTGATAGTTGGTTCTTTTCGAGTACTGTTTCGTTAAAAATATCGCTGTTATTACAATCTGTTAAGTTGAAGTCGCAAAACAGCTGATTGTATTGTGAAAAGTTAGGTAGAAAACTTAGATCTTTTTGTTGCACTCAGGGTAGAGCATTTTTCTCACTTTTTCGCAATAAACATAAAGCAAATCTAACCGAAAATCTTACTAGTTAACGGTCTAAGATTTACGAACTAGTGGATTCAACTTCAATGACCGACATACATATAGTATTTACGAAAACGGAGCAGTGGAAAGACACTTTAAAGTACCAGGATTTCGCTAAACTAGTTACACAGATCTGATCAGTAAAAATTTCTCATCAAAATCATTAGCATAATCAATTCGAAGTTATTTCAGGTTCCTCAATTACTTTTTTTTGTGCGGCTGAAACCTTTAATCTCGTAAACACGCGCGTGTTGGTTTTCAATTTCAATATGTGTAGGTAAGCTATGTTCATAATACAAGCACAAATATATAGATATAGATGTATACGTATGTTCTTGTAAGTTTATGTTGCGTGTTCTTGTTTATATTTTTGTTTGCCAATAAGCCATTGATACTTTAATGTATGCAACAGAGTGGGTGACGGTTAACATCAGCTTTATAAAGGCTTTGCATTTGCGAGTGTGTTGAGCTTTTTATGTGGGTTTGAAGTTGGCTTTATGATGACACTCAAATGTTCGTATATTGTCGCAAATACATCATTTTTTGGCGCCAAGGTATATCTACTTTGGGTCCATTGAATATGTTGAATCATTTATTATTGAAATAAAGTGATTGCAATCTTTTTTTGCTTGAATACCAATGGCAAAAGAAATTTTTGGTGTGTGCAAAGTTTGATGTGATCGCATAGTTTTTCGGCTGGCTGCAAAATTGATAAAAATCAATTACTTAAAATAGATTACTGATGTCAATTAAGAATTTCCATTTAACAGAAATTAAACACCCCATTACGGATCTAAAGGAGTGTCAAAAAAATCATTGATGGACATAGCTGTTATAAATTCTTCAACGTAGAAAACTCAATGTTGTCCAGAGTAACCAAATATAGACAAAAAGTATAGTCAATGAACATAACAATAAAAATAAGTTAACAAACTAATTTTTTAATTTCAACTTAGCTAAAAGTGAAAAAAAAATTATTTAATTAGGCTAGTCTGAACGTCTTTAAAAACTTTAAACTTTAGTTTATTAAGAATCGAACTTATATAGAACCAACTTCATCAATCCAAACTCAATCTATATTAAAAAGGTTCACAATATCGAAGGGTTTTCTTGTACTTTTAAAAATGATTCAGTGCCACGCTTCGATAGTCTTCAGATTCATCTTTGTCGAATAAGTAACAGCGACAATGTACTGTAGAGGTTATTTACAGTTTAGAGAGAATTATTGAATATTTACAACACACAAGATTTTTTTTATTAATAACTGAATCACTAAAAATGACATTAGCTAGTAATTTAAGCTTTGCGTCTATAAATAGATTGTTGAATGTTGTTTAGCTCTGTTCCTAAATCATTTTTTAATCAAATTACCGTCGCAATTTCAGTCTATTGGCAATGTAAATAATGAGCAGCGAACAGATTGTCAAGCTTGAGTAAACAACATGTAGGCTCCCAAATGCCAAAAAGCAAGTGTGTAGGTGGTTAGATAAACCAATTGTGGTGCGCACATATTGTTTATTGGAAACCAAAGCCTTAATACAATGTAAATATTTACTTTTGGCATTTTATACAGCATCTGTTAGCAATGTTCGAGTACAGCAAGAACATGGCTCTCTCCTTGGGGATGAAAGAAAGTACTTGGATTTCGCTTCGGATCACATCGAATATGCTAATGAGCCTGTCAGCCAGATGATGCTCTTATGACTTTAGCACTTACACACAACCTATCTAATATGTACATACAAACATACATATAGACCTGTTCACAAAAGGCGCATTGACTCATAATCAATTTAAGCATTCAATTTATGTTTGGCTTAAATCCTTACCGCAGTATGCCGAATATTTTATACACTTGAAAGCCTACTTCTTTTTCGTAGTTAAGTCTTTTTAGAGGACTATGCATTTGTATGGTAGCTATATAATATAGCGGGGATCTGACCAATTTTGACCAAAAACAACCTTGACCAAAGTTTCAGCTCGATAGCTCAATAGCTGTAGGTTAGTTAGTTTGCACAGAAACAGACGGACATGGCTTTATCACGATGCTGATCTCGAATATATACACTTTTATGTGCTAAGTGTATAAAAATGTTAAAAGGTCTTATAGCAGCCTACATAGTATATAGTTTATTACCATAAGTTCGACTACATAACCTAAAGTAATTTTCCTTGAAGGATATAGAATTTTAAATCAGCCAAGGCAAAAAAAAGCATTAAATAGAGAGAGACAACAAACAGTAAGCAACAAAATATGATTCTAAACTTTAAGGCCAGCTAAAACCCAAAAGCCCTCAACTTTCTGGCCAATAGCGGTAAAATTTGGTTTTGCAAACTAACAAAATCAAGACAAAAGTTTTGAAAATCGCGCAAAACTTCTATAAACTTTTCCCGCAGCATGCGTTACAATAACAAAACACAAACAACAAAAGCAACAACAACAATAAAAGCAACAGCAGCTAAGGAAAATGATAGCACCAATCTACGCTTATAAACTTGAAAAAGTTATGTTTTTACACTCATCAGTCAGAAATCGATAGTTGTGTATGACAACACAAAAGTATTTGCTTGAAAATAGTTTGAAATAATGACACGTGCCTCGCTTCGCTTATAAAACGTGGTGTGGGCTTTATTATTTAGAGTATTAGCTATTGTTTAATCGGGAGCACCAGAAATCGGCACGCAGCAGAGCTTGTATACTTTAAATTTTGACTTCTTCAGATTGCCAATAGGCAGAGAATCAATGCAATGTTCGTAATCGTGTTTGTCCGTCTTTCTGTTCAGAAAACCTACTCGTCTCTTGTTGCTTTACTGCGTGTAGTTGTCTCTGTCCAAAGAACATAGAAGTTTAACACCCGAGAGTTATATACGTGTATATATATTAATAAGCTCGGTCGGGGAGCTGGGGTAAATTACCCCAAATGGGGTAAAAGTGAAATTTCTCGGGGTAATGGTCATGATTCAGAAATATATATTTTGAATTTTCTATTCTATTGACCTTCTTCTTTTTTTTTTGCTCTTCGCCATGGGTTAATTCATTAAAAAAGTATATATTGAACCATTTTCTATTCTGTTGACCTTTATTTTTTTATTTATATATATTTTTTTTTTCTCATCACTCCTAGAGTATATATGGTTAAGGGTTAACATAAAATTATTAAATAGATATCCTTAGTGAGGAGCTGAAACAAATATTCCATGGTATAAGATTTTTAAAATCAGATCAGTTGTCTTTAAAGGTTTTGTTGGTTTTTTTTTTTGTCTAATTAACTTGATAGGGCTTGCAAGAATTAAATAGCATCATTACCCGTTGGAGCAATGGGTAGGGAATTGAGGGATTGACTAGACCACTTAAAGTAAAACACAATCAATCAGTATTGAGTTTGAACCTGTTTGCTGGCGACAAAAAAAAAATTGATGGGGTCAAGCAACCTAATGAGTATATATAGTTAAGTTCACTGCTGTTTACTTTATCGTTTTGTTTGTAAGGCGTTGTTAATCAGCATGACGTAGATACACTCAAATCACTCAAATCAGACAGACCAACTACCAATTTGATGGATTGGCATAATCGAGCTGGAAATGCAATAAGCCAAAGAAAAATCAATTACCGTCTAGACTTTATTAAGGGTGCTAAGAATGTGACTAATTGTCAATAACTTAAAGAGCTTCAATTTGGTTTTCGTACTTTTTAACAACCTAATTTAATGTTGGAAAACTCATCGGCAGTAAATCGTCTTTAACGCGTTTTCTGTCGCATTTGATACTTAGCTATATACGTAAAAAGATCATTTAATGCATACATAGATGCACGATTTTTTGTTTTAGCACGGATCTCTAACATTTTATTTTTTTTGCCACATTTACCACATTACCACAACAAATTTAGTGCGTTTTTGGTTTGGTGAACTCTAAAACCTTCTGTAAAAATGATAATATATCTGCAATAAGGAAAAAGGTTGTGGAATAATCAAACAAGTTGCACTTAGCCGCTTTGAAGAGGTTGTCGCAAACATGAAAACAAAGATGTAAGATGTGCTTAAGAAATATAAATCTCACTTTAATGGGATTAGAAAAAATAAAAATTTTTTATTTAAGTTAAAATTCTTTCGTATACGTTTGTCATCAAGTAAAATTTATTTCTAATTTAATTTTGAGATTTTTTATATATTTAGTATTTATGGATTTAATGTTCCCTGACAACTTATCTTAATTGGTTTTGTAATAAAAATAAAATAAAATATCATAAATACATACAAAATATGGATTTCATTGTAACACGGCTTTTAGGGAAAACGTTTAAAGATTTATCATCCAACAAGTTATGAAACATTTACCATATCTTCACGATTTTATTGTTCGCTTTTCCAAGGTACGTATTAACTGCGTAACAAAAGAGTTAAATGCACATTAAAAATAGTATATATTACAGTTAAACTGGCTAGTTCTAGAACTAGTTACCACATTTGAAAGTTTAAATTCAAACAACTTTATCTAAAGGTCCAAAAACGAGGCCAATCAATATAGGAAAACTTTTTGCTGAACTGTTCGCCTGTCTTTTTGTATAAAAACACTTTTCAACGCTATTAGAGCTTTACCTAAAACTTAAATAATCTTCTGGAATGGTGGAGCCATATCAACACACCTCTTACCTCATTACAACACTTCAGGGGAATTCGAATCCGACCGATTACAAAGCTTGTAATTTATTTTATTTATATATATTATCAGGCCTGCACTTCCACACTACTATGCTCCTGTAATGCAGTGTTCAAGAAAAACAACAACTTCAAAGCAGCCTAAACGGCAATCAGCGTGCGGAAAGCAGCTAGCCAACGAGCCATGAAGCATTGCCAAATAAGCAAAGCCATTAGCCACGACAAGCAAGCGGAGGCAAAGATTAATATCAAGAGGAATTTGTTGGACCTGAGCACTCGGGTAAAATAATTGTAACAATTATTTTGGTATAAAAGTCGAAAGACGAAATTATTTATTTTAAGATAAGTGATCACAAGCAACGCCCAACTGTTAAGCTTAATGAAGAGTCCATTTGTTGATAGATTAAATAAGGCAAATAAGTAAATGAGGCACAATAAAGCGTGTTATATGGTGGGTAGCAAGCAGCTCTTATTGCGTATAGCCAAGAAAATGCAAAAGGATCTTAAGGCCTTCTTTTAAAAATGAAAATGCCATTTAAAATTTATTTACCCTCTATCAATTATCAATAAAAATTTAGAGTATTCTTTTTTTTGTATCTCTATTTGCAAATTTTCAAAGAAAATAAAGAAATTAAGAATATTTCTCGAGCTTAAATCGTGACGTATCAGGCTTTTGCACAAATAAATGTGCTCAAGAAGCTAAGATAAAATGACAACAATTTAACTGTCTGGTGCTAAGGAATAAGGGGTTAAGCTTTTTACGCATTGACGATTTTATGTCTCGGTTTTTTATGACTTCATTTTGTTTATGACCAGTTTCTTTAACTGTTCCAATAACTCGTTGGAAATTTTTCAATAAATTAAAGCTGTAATTTTAAATCATTTTCTATTTAACAAAAATGAAAAAAGCCACGAAATACCGTGATAAAAGCCGGTTTTTTAAGACGGGGCTAGGCTTGAAGGAAATTTTTTTTCCCTGGTTACTTCTAGTAATTTATCTTACAAAATGCAATTATTAAAATAGTGAAATGAGTTGAACGGAAGTCGAAAAAAAAACTACTAGCCACAGTAAAAATTTATATTGAATTGGATTTAACTTTTTTTTTACAAGGTATTGGAAATATACATAAATGTTCTTAAAGAGAAAGGTTCCCCTAAACTCTTATCGGCCTTAAGCCATAAAGCAATTTTCCAACACATCCTTGGGCGAAAGAATTTGAAAACATTTAATTTGTGTCGGTGGAAGGAAATTAGAGGTGCAATTACCGTTTCACATGAAGGCCACAGTGACTCCCAATTCTATGCACCATTATCCAGTTATTTGGCAACTAAAATAGTCTACTGTGTTGACTTTACGACAATTTAGAAAATTTATAGCAACACCTCGCCAGGCAGCTGCAGCAGCAGCAGCAGAAGAATCAGAAGCTGCAGGACGACGGCCCGGAAGTCAACGCGTTGCCGCTAGCTCCGAAGCAAAGGAACCATGGCGAGTAACCAGATTCAAGTTAGGGAAATTGCCAAAAGTCATTACGCTTGTTGCATCGTGCAGCCACGAGCGGTGAGATTTTCTCACCTGCTCTTTTTAGGTGGCCAAGCCAAATGTGCAATGCTGTCGTCACGTTGTCTTAATGAAGTTTCCAACGGCTCATTTTTATGCAATCCCATTTAATATGCACTCATAATATTCAAGCTAGCGTTGAATAAAAATTACAGTTTCATTTCCGTTTAATCTCAAAAACTATATTTGGCAAGCAGCATTTGCTGTATTCTCATGACCTTTTGAGTGATGCCACCTTAAACGTGATTACTAATCTAACAAACATTTATGTCAAAACACAAAAACTTAAAGATGTCACATTCTTATATTTTTTTTCTGGAATGACTACAAAAATATTCGTACTTTAAGCTTATTGATAAGCTAAATTCTCAAAAATTATAATTACAAAACTTCTATCATCGCAAAATGTTTGATATCAAATTCCGTTAAGTTTAAAAACTTTTCTTGAGTACAAACGAAATGTCTCTAAAATTTTCTTCTTAATTGCTTGTTCCTTGCAAAATATGTCGTGCCATGGAATCTATTAGATTGTGTAGGGCAGAGTCTGCAGTTTGGGACCACTCGCGCACAAAGGCTTTTTTTAGTTCCTATAATGTGAAATATTGTCGTTTAAGTGACAAACTTGCTCAAAGGTTCTCGTGCCGTGGAAAAAAATCTTTAAATCCCCCAAAAAAACGATGGAAAAAGTAATAAGTAAGTCGTCCAAAGGCTTCGCATATTTTTCAAACCTCAAACGTTTACCTTGTCTCCAAAAAGACGCAAAACCAGACTAGCTGCCCAGGCACTAATCATATCGTCAGAACTTTCAGAAAACTTATAAATTTTGGCAAGATGAGGTGGCGTCAAGTTATCTTCTGCGATTAGAAAATTTTAATTTATGTGGTCCATATAGCTAATTGTTTTATTATCGCGATTCGAGAGCAAGCAAGCATTTTCGTAGGGCCAGAAACTTCCATTTCGGATTATTAATATACTAAGAGAATAACGCAGAATCAATAAGAATTTTCATGGTTAATGAAACTATTTGTGTTATTGATTTAGCATTAAATATGAACATGCTAAGTTTGAAAAGTGCACACGTTACCTATGAAACAGCTAAATCAACAGTTAAAATTGATACACAAGAATATTAGGTTGTATTTGGTACCCCAAATACAAAATTCATCAGGAGAGATTAAAATCGGTGCAAAAACAATTTCTGCTTTTTGCTCTCAGGGGTCTTCCCTGGGATACTAACATTAATTTACCTTCTTACAGTACTAGACTTCTACTAATAAATTTTCCATCTCTATGTGATCGCAGAACAAGCTTATGTTCCGATTAGACCTACTAGAAATTTCCTACCTATGTTTCATAGTTAGAAACCGCATAGTAAAATTAACTACCTTAAAAGTTGATTTTCGTGTGGTGTAATAGTTGATGGTTTAGCGCTTCATTAAAGTCAACGGATAGGCCCCAAAGTGCTTCAAAACCCATTGTATGAGTGCTGAAGAATATTTTGCGGTGTTAGGCGACGTTCTACATACCTTTTCCGAACATTTTTGGGAGAATTCACACATTTTATGGGCCCAGCGTATAAAGAATATATGTTTCTCCGCATGGCACCCGCATAGCACCCGCGATATGTTTTTCGAAATATATAAAATAAGAAATACAAGCCAATTTTTATGAGGATAAAAAACTAGAGTAAATATTCTTATTCTGACCTCTGATTTGGATTAGGAAAAATTACATTGTAACACTAAGTATACAAAAATAATTAATGAAGAGCAAAATACATAAACAAATAGATTAATTAACAATTTAAAAAAAAATCAAGTAAGAAGGCTCTAGTCGAGAAATCCCGACTAGACGATACCCTGATCCCTATACCTTACGCGTACAGTCAGTGCTTGCAAGTATGTGTGTGTGGGTGCATAGCGCATACTGCATACTTAACTTCAATGTTACATATCTCCGGTGTTTCTCAACCGAATTTAATAAAAATTTCACAGATTTTCATTATTTTGTTTAATTGTTCAATTGCCAAATTCAAGATTTTGTTGTTATCGACCCCATGATCCATGGAAACGAGAAGAGTTAATGAAAATCGAAAACAAACTTGTACTGCCAAATCTGGAGTCTCTAGCTCTTATAGTCTCTGAGATCGAAGCGTTCATACATACGGACGGACGAACATGTCTATATCGACTCGGATGTTGATACTGATCAAAAAATATATACTTTATGGGGTCGGAGATGCTTCCCTCTGCCTGTTACATACTTTTGCACAAAACCATTATACCCTTTTTACCCATTTTTAATGGGTTCAGGGTATAAGAAAAACAATTACAAGTTCTTTGTTTAGAGCTGGAATCTTTACAATAAGCAGTATTACAAATTAGAAACTTCGGCCTTTTGGAATGATGATTGTAGCATTTTGACACCTGCAAACGTGCAAACGACTAAACAAAAGATCGTATATGGCAACTTGTGCACATCCAGTTTTCCATGAGCATCGCAAAATAATCTTTTCAATATGTAACGCCAAAAAGGTGGCCGCTGACGGCGAGTAAACTTTGAACAGGAGGAGCCCTCGTTAACTAGAGTGGTTGTGCTGGATAATTCCAAATAGTTGATTGTGCACAGCAGTTTCTCCGTTGAGAAGTTTGCATCGGATTCTGACGGCTTGAAAATGTTACTTCTGGAACACAATAAACTACTAAAGCGATCGGCCTCTTGTAGATGTTTCAAATGACAATGCAACGATGTCTTTGATGGTGTCTTAGTAGGAGGCACAAAGTAATCCGAACTGCTGCCGCTTAGGGAATGATATTCAGTCTCTGATTCCGAGTCAATTATGTCTTGCTGCTCGTGCTGCTTTGCCTTGTGCATAAATGGCTCAGGCTCAGGCACAGGCTCAACCTTAGACGCAGGCTCAGACTCAAGTTTATAAGTTGTCTTATATTGAACGTATGTATAATCCTTATCAACCTGTACCTCCTTCTCCACACACAAGGCTAGCTGATTGATCTGTTCCAGCTTTTTCTGCTCGACGCCACCACTTATCCGCTGCTGTTCCTGTTCCCGTGCAGCCAAATAGCTCCACATCGAAAATGGCAATCGGGGGTATTTCTCATCATTGATTGAGCTGTCATCCGACTGCCAATCACTTCGATTGTCCCAAAACGGCCCAGACTGAACTCCGTACAATAAGTCGCGGGCAAGCCACTTGGCGCGTTCAGATATAATTTCCACATGGAGGCGGCGTTCAAGCTGTCGCCGGCTAAGGTTGGCAACATGATTTGGCGCAATGTTATAGTTGTGGCTCAAGATGATTATCTGGGTGTTTGTCAGCTGTTGCAGATGGTGCATTGTCTTAGACATGTTAGCTGGCAATGCACGATTTCCTAGGCTGTTTTGTGTGTTTGTTTTGTTTTTCTGTAATTTTGAACTTTTGCTTAAACTGAAAATTTAAAGGCTGTCAACTTTTTGACATTTTTTCAATATTTAAAATAAAATAAAATTGTTATAGACAAAGTAAATGCTTGTAAAGAATATTACATCAACGGAAAATTTATGCAACCAGCCTATTTTAAAAATCCATATGCATTTATAAATAATGTATAAGTAAATGTGTATATATATACTGATTGGCTAAACGATTCCAAATAATTTGGCGGTGTTTTCATCTGTAAGCTTAAATGCACATTTAGACTACTGTGAATGGAAAATTCTGCATTTTTGACAGACTTCGCAGCAAAAAGTATTTGAAACTTAATGAATTTTTGTCAGCTTTTTGTTGAATATTAAATGGAAACATATGAAAAACTCCGGTATCTGAATATTTTCCGTACGTTGTCAAAATATGCATACGAAAAATGCGTTTATGGCTTCAAGTACATTAACATTTCAACAACCCTTGAGTCTTCTAATCGCATTATACTAGAGAGCCCCTTTACTCTTGCATTGCTTTGAGGGGAAGTTAGGGAATCATATATAGAGATTCCAAAAAATGTATTTTTATTCCTTTAGGCTACACACATCTACAAACAGCTTATGTATCTAAACATAACTATTGTTCAATTAATTCTTTAAATTTTTTTTACTATGAAATTACAAATTTTTGTCAATTTTCTTATATCATTTTGGTTGAAAGTCCCTAACTTAATTAAATTAACAACATTTTATAGATATTATTACTACTTATAATTTTTTGTTTTATTTATGTTTACGTATAACTTTGTTGACATTTACTTTGAGCTTTCGCAGAGCATTATTATTGTCATAAATTATTCGGCGTTCGGTAATTGGAAAGTTGTTCTTATATCGTTTATGTAATTTTTTTAATTATACTTAAGCTATTAAGTATTTACAAAGCTCAATTTCGAACACGAACTTTTAACGGCATTGGAATTACATATCTGTATTATTTAATAATTTAATCTGTAAAATTTGAGCCATCTAATTTAAATATTTCATGTTTCAATAATTGTTTAACTCTAATTGTCTTAATACAAAAAACATGCTAATTACTTTTTGATGCATTAACATATTATGTTATTGATTTTCTATTTGTTTGTTTATTTATTTTGTATATTTTAGATAGTGAATCTCTGATTTGATCGCTGTAACAATAACAATTAACTGTTAAGATTGTCTATTTTATAATTATGGAATAATTGCAAGAATAATATCTTTGCGTATCTGACGCGTTTGTAACATGTTGATTTTTTGTTTTTTTGCTTTTTAATACTAAGTATGAAATTGTGATATTTGAACTCAATTCAATTCAATTCAATTCAATTATAATCATAATTATTTACATCATGATGTATGTGATAATTAATATATTTAATGAAATATTAATATCCAATCTTCATGTTTATCTTTCTTCATTTATCGAGTATCAAAATAATTGAAGACAATCGAATTAATAAATTCGTGGCTGCTTTGACAGTTTTCACAACTGTTCCGAATTGGTTGAAAAAGAATGCGTCTTGGCTGCTTTCAGCCGCAAACCAAATGATGAGGCAAGCTTACGACAACGAGAAATTACAAAATCATTGTTATCCTCAGAACTCTCGTCATCGTGATCCTGCTCGTCCTCCATCACTCATCGCTTGCGGTTATAGGCACCAAGAGAAGACTGCCTTCATTCTTTCATTTCGTGTCCATTCGGGCCAAGCTCGAGCAGCTCCTGGGGTTCAGCATTAAGCTATATTTCAAATAAAATTGGTTAGATTGGGTTAATCATTAGCTTTAATTAAATGTTATCAAAAGATTTTTTAGTTAGTTTGGCATTATGGTATCACAACTTACTCGATCGACGCTTGCCAAATCGTTCTTTGATAGATGATTAACAAGAATAGTTCCCAGCGCATCACACATGACATTGATGGTAGTACGGAACCGATCGCTACAAGAGAAGTTTAATACTGTTAGCGATTAATTTAAGGCAATGATCGATTGAATACCTACAGCAGCCAATCAACGGCGATAATCAGCGAGACATCCTTGGGCTCCAGACCCACGGTATCCAGTACCATGACCATTGTAACGAGACCCGCCTGCGGTATGCCCGCCGCACCAATTGAAGCAGCAGTCGCCGTTATACTGACAGCCACAATCGTTCCAAACGAATAGCTCATCTCACGATACTGGGCAATAAAGAGAGCTGCAACAGCCTCATACAAGGCGGTACCATCCATGTTGATGGTGGCACCCACGGGTATAACGAATCGAGTTACACGCGGATCGATGCCCATGTTGTCTAGACATTTGATGGTCAACGGCATCGTTGCTGAACTGGAGCCCGTACCAAAGGCAGTGGCCAACACTTGACTTAGTTTGGCTATAAATCGATAAGGCATGCGACGAGTGCCCAAAAAGAATATGACAGCAATTGTACCTAGATTTTTAGTTTTTTTGAAATAGAAACACTATAATTTCGAAAACTTGTCACAAATATGGTTAAGGCTTACCAAAGCCGTGTAGGAATAGACCTATCATGACCGTTATGAAATACCAGCCCAATGATTGTATTGTTGCGGCAATAGACTCCATCTCAATAATCTTGGCCGCTATCAAAAAGGCAACGCCCAAAGGTGATATCCTGTAATCAAACAGATACAAAATAAACCCTAGGTAAAATTTGTGATTGAGCAGATGTGAGCTTCGCATGCTTACCAAATTACCCAGGATGTTATGGTCATCATTGCCTCACTAAGCGTTGTAAAGAAGTCCTGCAGCAACTGACCCTTCTCCCGCATACGACCAATTGTTGTGCCTAATATAACACTAAACATGACCAGACCCAGCACATTGGAGCCCTCACGCTGTGCCGACTTAAATTCCCAATTCTCCATTGGCTCTGTAAAATCAACCAATTAGTAAATCGACAGGCATTTTAAATCAGTGATTACTTACGTGCTGGTGAAATACTGGTGTTTTCAAATATTTCCGTACGATGCTGCAAATGTACATAAATTTAATATGTATTATCATTTTGTTTCTATTTTAAATAAGCTTAAACAAAAAATGTATTTGTTTATTTGTTTTGCTTTTAAGCTATGTGTATTTTTTTATCTAACTATGGAACGTAATTAATTCATCTATAAAGCATGTTGATTCAACTTAAAACATAGTTGAACAGTTTAATTTGAAATATATTCAAACCAAAGTGCACGCACCTTAAATCAAAAAGCGTGCACTTGAAATTTACGTTTAATGTTCATTTTTCCGACAAATCATATTTAATTCAACAACGCATTCTAAAATAAACATTTTACATAAAATTTCAAAATAACAATAGTTGATTCTAGCAACAATCATATTAAGTACACATTTTTAAATTAAAGAGCAGACATGTAGTTCCGTTCCGTTACGTTAACATCACAACTAACTGAATGAAACATGTTCGGCAGGGTTACAGGTATAAATCGCGATGCTGGCCATCATATTTTGTATTCGGTTAGTTTGACTTAATAAATTTTCATTCCATTTCTAGCATTTTCCTAAATTTAAATTATATATTTTTAACGAATGTTTTCAGCTATCTGAGATATAAAAATGAACATTTGTATATTCAAATTCTGCATGAAATCAAATATTTTTGTGTATCAATATTAAAACGTGTGAACATGACAAGCTAATCATGTTTATATTTAATGCTAAATCATACTCGACAAATATTCGGATTCACCATCAATGTGCATGTATACTACGTTTTTCTCTAAATGTAAAAGTTTCACGACCTACGCTGCTCAAGGTTTTGCTGTTCAATTTCATTTTTATAAACTGAGTCCAAAGAAAATCATGACTAAAGCCCTTTGACTTCTTGTATTTATAATTGCTTATATTTTAACACAATTTTACATGGACAACTAGACAACTATTATGATATTATATATCTCTGTATCTCTCTCGTTTACTTATTTACGTATAGTACCAGATCAGAACTTTTGTTATACCCATTAAAAATGGGTAAAAAGGGTATAATGGTTTTTTGCAAAGGTATGTAACAGGCAGAAGGAAGCATCTCCGACCCCATTAATTATATAAATTCTTGTCGATTTAGTCGATTTAGCCATGTACGTCTGTGCGTTCGTCCGTCCGTTCGTCCGTCCGTCTGTATGTATGAACACGTCGATCTCAGAGACTAAGAGAGCTAGAGACTCCAGATTTGGAACACAAGCTCGCCTAGTCACTTGGCAGTTCAAGTTTATTTTCGATTTTCGATAACTCATCCCGTTTCCGATATACACATGGGATCGATAACAACAAAATCTTGAATTTGGAAAACTTTGAGACGGCGTTTGATGCATTTAACAAAATAATGACAATCTGTGAAAATTTTTATTAAATTCGGTTGAGAAACACCGGAGATATGGAACATTGAAGTTGAGTATACAGTATGCAGTATGCGCATACATACACACACACATACTTGCAAGCACTGACTATACGCGTTAAATATAGGGTTTAGGGTATCGTCTAGTCGGGATTTTTAATTATAAACAAATGAAAAGTTTGTTATTCATAGAATCCTGTAGATTAACGTGTTGTCATATGCTTAAAAGTACCTTTAAATTTGGATATCATACATCTAACATTATTTTTTATGTACAACATAAGCAATTTAGAACGGCAATAATCTAATTGTGCACATGATTATTCAGTCGTATTCGTCTATGGAGATAAACACACCGACTTATACAACATAGTAGCAGTCAAGTTGAACACTTCGCTTCAATTCGCATTTCAAAATATAGTATATATCATACAAAACCCCACACATTTGTATATATATACATATATATATATATATATATACTTAGCAAAATATAGTAGTGAGTTTGCTTTTGTGGTGATAATTGAAAACTCAACGTGTACGTAAATTAGATATGTATGTTTTACATACACATAAACATATGCACGTCTGGTCCCCCTATCATTACCATTACCATTTTCAATTGAAACGGAAAGAACTTTGCTTTGGAGAAACCTATCATGTCAGTTTTGATTATGTGCCGCGTTGTGCTTTAATCAAATTATGTAAACAGCAACAGCACGCAATTGGATAATTGGCGAAGCTGCAATGATAAATTGACCAAACGCTTCTCGTCGACATCATCAACATTCAACAAGAATTAATACCTGCCCCCTTTCCTTTACGGCAGACAAGAAGGAGCTGCTTAATCGCTTTCTCAATTTTCTATTGCATTGGTTTTGAAAGAGTTTCGTAACTTATTTTACTGAAGATTTTGTTTCATGCTCTTCTTTAATTGAATTTTTGATCACGTTCTAATCTTTATATCGGATTTCGCTTGCGATATTTATATGACATCTGTTTATAATTCGCTTATTGCTATCACTGCTAGATTAAGAGCATTAAAACGTGATGGAAATGCGTTTTATGTAGTCACTCCATGTTTCGTTTTCATTTTCCGAAGATTTTATTTAGCATACCTGGAACATTGTTGACTGTATAATGTTGTCCGTAAACATATTTCTAAAAAATAAATAATATAACATTAATTCGAATAAACTGATTGTAGACAGATAATACAATATGTGTCTACCTGACTAAATCCATTAAAGTATCAGGCGTCAATACTTTGGATGCTTTATCAATGGTCTCCATGCGTGTTTCAACAATTTTAGCACCCTGGCCGGGTCGTATGGTTGTGACTAGACATATTCCCAAAACAACAGCCGAAATGGTCGTGACAAAGTAGTAAGTGATGGCTCTGTAAGATGCATAATACGATGTACATTTGATATTCATAGCATCATTAATTGAGCATATTTACCTTGTCGCTATTTTGCTAGACATGCTCAAATCCAATCCACCGATAGCACTTGTTATTGATGATACCAGCAAGGGAACGATGAGACACTTAAGCATGCTGTAATCATAGTCGAAAGTTAATTCATTAAAGCTTAAATCGTGTGCAGATTCAGATTCAGATTCGACGACTCACCGCAAAAATATTTCGCCCGGAAATGATATATACATTATCTCACGCTTTGTCCACTCGCCGGTGCTGTTCTTGATAATGAAGCCAACGAGACCGCCCGCAAACACACCGATCACGGTGGCCATTGTGAGCACATTCTCCTGCATAAAGCTTTTGAACTTGTTGGCATCCTGCTTGGGTCGCGTCATTCTGACTCTGTGTGTAAAGAATACCCTTGGCCCGTACACACGGGCGGGTTCGCCTTACCAAAAGTACGTTGCAATTAAACCAACTGACAATCTAGCTGTAAGTTTTCAGAAGTAAAAAAAATGTTTAAATGAATGGCATAAAATTTAATAAAACTTAAGATAGACAGTCAAAGACATTAAAGAAATATATATCAAGTTGATTGCATTATAAATATTTTCAAGTGACTCTCAAATTTTCTATAACATAACATAAGATAAGAAAATATAAAGTTTTAATTAAACGCAACTAAGTGGTTGAAATTATTGCGTCATGCTTACTGAGGGGAGTAAAATCTTTAAGTAAATTTGTGTACCAAGCAATTAGAGTTTTCATTTTACTATTTACGATCAATTAAGCTTTACAACACTTGAATTGTTTATTTACTCAGCAAATGTGTTTAGCGCTTTTCGCGAATGCATCGCAATTGATATAGTTCAGCTGATTGTTGCATTGAGTGTAATTGAGAAATTTTTAACTGTTATGCTCGTGTCAAGCAAATAAATTTACATAGCGCGACCACCTAATGAAAAGTAATGAATGGATCAATGCCAATAATAATAACAATAATAATAGGTATGATCATTTGAAATGTGATCCAGGGCTATTAATTGAACAACCAGACCAGATGACAAGATATGTATGCAGATATCTGCATTCAAATTAATTAATAAAGAATTTTTCACATCATCTATTTCATATTTGCTTGCGAACAATGTAAGTCAAATTATGGCATCGTCGGTTTTGAATGTTAATGTTAAAGTTTTATTGAAATTGCATACAACTGCAAAAAATCAAAATTGGCACCATCTTTTTTATATACCCTGATCCCATTAAAAATGGGAAGAAGCATCTCCGACCTTATAAAGTATATATATTCTTGATCAGCATCAACAGCCGAGTCGATAAAGCCATGTCCGTCTGTCCGTCCGTATGTATGAGCCAATCGATCTCAGAGACTATAAGAGCTAGAGACTCCAGATTTGGAACTCAAGCTCGCCTAATCCCTAGGCAGTACAAGTTTGTTTTCGATTTTTCGATATACACATGGGATCGATAACAACAAAATATTGAATTTTGAAAACTTTGAGATAGCATTTGAAATATTAAACAAAATAATGACAATCTGTGAAATTTTTATTAAAATCGGTTAAGAAACACCGGAGATATGTAACATTGAAGTTGAATATGCAGTATGCGCGTACTTGCAAGCACTGACTGTACGCGTAAAGTAAAGGGATCAGGGTATCGTCTAGTCGGGATTTCTCGACTAGAGCCTTCTTACTTGTTTTTACTTACTGGCCAAAAAAGCCAGAAGCCCTCGGAAAAGCTCACTTTTAAAATAAAACACGATGCGATCAATATTTTGCAAACGAAAGAAGTTAGCAAAATTGATCATAATTGATTAACAGGTCCATTGGAAAATATTATACTATGTATAATTGGTAAAATAACTTATTGTATTTGTAAATTATTAGAAAATAATCACTTAAAAGAATTTCAAAACATGTTGTTTGTTTCGTTTCATATATTAAACCTTTGATTAAGTTAAGTGTAAAGTCGATTATATCGATTTGGGGACATTAATCGAGTTGACTTTCATTAACATACATTTTATTGAATATATTATTTATAAGCATCTCGTAACATATACATTTTAATGCATATATTAATTGTAATTGTATGTATTATGCATCTCGTTAGTTGTAATGTAATGTAAGTCGTATACAAAACATTCCGAGCTTGAACAACTATTAAAAGATCAAGGTATACAAAAATTAACATAAACTAACTAACTTAAAGTTTATTGTAATTGCATGTATTGAGCATTGACTTGACTATGAAAGGGTCATTCAAGTATTTATAGTATGTGACGGCATTTTAATTAATTCTTACATCTCAAACAAGACAACAAATGAGACTGGGCCGCCTACACGGTCGTTTGTTGTTGTTAATGTTTTCGAAATGCAAATTAATTTGTCTACCCGGAACATTGACAATGAATAACCATTTGCATTGTGCTACAATATTTATATATATATATATATATCAAGTGAAAAAGCTCTAAAAACAGACAAACTGCATTTCAAAAAAGTTTTACATTAGGCCGTGTCAGCAATTTTAATTATCATGTATAACTATTTTTCGATATTCAATTCTACACACCTATTTATTTGACTTTCATAACCTTAACTACGATTTATCTATTTTTTTTTATTTGCTTTTCAGTTATTTGTTTATCCTCCTCTTCGTGTGTATTCATTCATTGCATTCATGCATTCGATATTTTGACAGCGAGCCAACTGGCATTGAGCCGGAAGACTACAAACAATCAAGCATTAAATGCGTTTGTGTGTATTAACGTTAATAACTAAAAGAAAATCATATTTAAAATCATATCAGCCCAGCGACTATAATTTCTTCAAACTATAAATAGTGCTTTTATACGATTATGCAAGCTTAAATGTTACCTCAATATTTTTAAAATATTCTAACGATTCTCGTCTATCGTATGGTAATTTCAAAATTGTATCTACAAATGTTTTATAAATTAACCATAATATAATGGACCACTAAAATATGAAACTATAATGAATTAATATAATGTTTATTTTATTTGTATATATTTGCATTTGTGTGATTTGAATTTGCATATTATATGTGATACTAAAATAAGAATCAAATGATGTATTTGATAAACTATATACTAAACTGCATCTCATTGTTGTCTTTGGGTTCACAATGCGTTATTTTTATACAAGATTTATAGCCGAGAGCGTTTCAACTATAAAATACCCTGTTGTAACATGCGATCAGAACTTAGTTTGTTTTTATAAGTTTGAGGGTTTAGGGTGTTTAAATGTTTGATCATTGAATTGAATATAAGAAGCGGTGGCTATGAAATCTTTTTGATCAAAATTGTTAAAAAAAAAATAACTGCAAATAACAGACAGTCTCCTAGTTTTTGGACTAGGGTTTCTTTTTGCTGCAGTTAGATAATTTGTCGAAATCGTCCAGATGTGTGACATCTTCGGCGTGCTTCCCTACTTATTATTTTGATATTATTGTAGTTAAACTTACTTGATAATCTGCTATTTTAGGTATTTTAAGTAAGCCACTTTAAAATCTACAAAACCCATGCAGCTATTTATAAGCATGACATAAAACTGCAACAAAAATAGTGTAACCGGCTAAAAATACGACAGAACAAAATCAAAAGCAAACAACAACAAAATACAAAGCAAAAAACAAACAAAAAGTAAAAAAAATACTTTGCGGTATATGCAAAGTGAAGTGCGGCCTACCCTTAAAAAAAGGGTAAAAGGAGCTTGGCCCTATGACACCACAACGCCTGTTCCCCCACTTTTCCGCTGCCCGCATCCAACTCATCGAGTTGACGGCAGATGCAGCTGATGCTGCAGCGAGCGCTTATCAGCACCACCAATCGAAAATTTCTAACGCTCTCTCTCATTCTCTCTTGCGCTTGCTTTTAACTTATTAAGCGAAAATCGATGCATTAACTTATAAATCATTATCGCTGAATTTGTTGGTCTATGGATTAAACAGTTCATAGTTCAGGAAGAGAATGAGCGAAATTTTTAGCTTAAGTAAACTTTATTTTAATTATTTAATTTCAATTAAATATATTACAAAAAATTTAAATACAAGAACAATTAAGCTGGGATGTACCCTTAAAAAGGGGTCCAAACTGTAATTGGCAATGTTCTCGGTAAATTTTGCAATTTCTTACGTAACCTTTTTTTTGTAGCTAGGTCTTGTTACATTTAAAAAGTAAAGAAAGTTTAAAACACTTAACGGGCTGAAGGGTGGGTTTCGCTAAATGCATTTGGACAACGATTCTAGACATATTAAACGAGCTTAAAACGTTGTAAAGAATTTCTTGTTATTTTCGAAAACTTGAAGATATTTTGTATGATGAATCAATTATGGTCGAATATTGTTGTCAATTATGTTGAACGTTAAAAAAATTTCCTGCTATTTTTGAAAACTTTAAAATATTTTGTATGATAAATCAATAATGAATAAATTTTTTTGTCAATTATTTTAAATTTTTGGTCCACAAGTTTACTATTAATTTGTAACATTTGATTCTAATGTGAAGTGAATGGTTTGCAAAAACTTACCCCAAACACAATAGAAAAGATAAGAGAATTTAAATAAAAATTCAATTTGGAAATGTAAAAAAACATTTGATGTTAAATATTGTTTATTCACTTGTTACAAATAGTTTTTCACAGTTTTGTTTTTGTTTGTAATTGTTAATCATTATTTAAAAACATGATCTTGGTGATTGTGTTCTTACAAATTTGTGTGTTCACTTACAAATTGCTGCACGAAATAAGCTGCGTCAAACTTTATCATATATTTTCAACCCTTTTGATTAATAAAATTAATATATATTCTGTTGATTGTGGGCACACGAAATATATACATATAAGAGCATATGTATATATATGTAACTGAAAAGAACGCGAGTCAAGTGCAAGTATCTATTTGGTTTCGCTGTTGTCGAGCACGCGACGTTGGCACGACTGATCGCAGTTCGCAGTTCGCAGATCGCAGATCGCAGATCGCAGTTCGCAAATCACAGAAAATCACACTTTGCCCACAGACTCCACTGACACTGAGCGAGTAAGGAGAACTGAGCAGAACAGAACAGAACAGAAAAGAACACGACTCAACTTGGCTTGTCTGATTATAAAATAGTACTAAAAACTATATCAAAATCAAATACGAAACGTAGCCAACGAGCGCGCAATATTTTCGCTGACTGCAACTGCGAAAACTACTGCGCTGCCAGCGTCAGCAGCAGCAAAACTCATGACAGATTGACATCGTCTGTGTGTGTGTGTGTGTACATATGTGTGCTATTGTGCTTGAGTGTTGGATTACTTTCATTCATCAAATGCGTCGACGTCAAAGTCGCCATCGCAGTCGCAGTCGCAGCACTGGTTAGCAATTGCATGCACTGCAAAAATAGCTCATACGACGCGTTGCCGTCGACGTTAGCAGCATCGCTTAATTAGCTTTCTTGTTCTTCCTTGAGTTTCGCTTTCTTTTGGCTGCAAATTTGGTAGGAAATTCATTATCAGTACTTTACGCTGTATAAATACATGTAAATATATATATATATATATATATATCTAAAGATTCTTTACCCATATCTTTCCGTTAAAAGTAGTTCAGTGTTTTGGCGTCGTCCACTTCCTTGCGCACTCTTTTCATTAGATTCCGTATTGTACAGTGCTACAGGGCTCTGATCAGCCGGCTTTTGTTAACCGACTAAATAGAAATGCAAAGAGTAAATGCACAGCTGCAGTTGCAAATTTACATATAACGATTGTGAATGAAACCAATTCTGATTTTTCAATAACAAAAACCCATTAACATTGTCCAATATTGGGTTTTAAAAATTAAATTGTCTAATTTATTCGCATCTTATGGCAAGAAAAATGATTTTAACATACTAAAAATTAACAAATAAATGTACAATGTCAAATAAATTTATCTAACAATAAACGCTTACATAAATATCCTGTAAAGAATATAGAGATTAAAAAGATTTATAGGTTTCTGGCCATCAAGTTTATCAAGTAAAAATATGATATATATATATATGTGTATGTTCTTCAAGCGATTCCAATAATATTTTCATAGATGATCATTTTAGTGACTGAAGGAAGCTTTAAAGTTTTCAAATTCAGGATTTGATTTCTATCGATAACATGTAAATATATTTTAGAAAGCGATAATTTTTCTATTTTTATATTCTAGGTTGTCAATCGACGGGTTGTTAAAATAATAAAAAAAATTATAAACGAGATTGTTTCAAAAAGTGAAAAATCCGTCTTCGCATTCAATCAATTTTTGAGCTATTTAAGTGATTGTTCGAATTTTAATAAATTTTTGCAGAATTTTGGGTAGCTTAAGGAAGCATTTATTTGCCTTTGAACTCCACCTGCATCATCAGCTCCTGTTGTGCATTTGTTCTCTTTTGCAGATTTTGTTAATACATCAAGGAGGCAATGATTTTCTGATTTTTAAATACATTCAGCGAATTTGTAATATGTTTGTATTTCTTCTTCTTCTTTATTTTACTTTATGATTTTATTTAATATTGGAAAATCTCCATCAATTATAGATTGCTTAAAAAAGCCAAGTACAATATCATTTTTTTCATAAAGGGAAAAAATGTTGTCCTTTCAATACCCTAAACCCATTAAAAGTGGGTTAAAAGGGTATAACAGTTTTGTGCAAAAGTATGTAAAACGCAGGAGGAAGCATATCCGATGCCATAAATCTATATTGTTGATCAGCATGAACAGCTAAGTCGATATAAACATGTCCGTCTGTCCGTCTGTCCGTATGAACGCGTCGATTTCAGAGACTATAAGAGCTAGAGAATTCAGATTTGGAACTTAAGCTTGCATAATCCCTAGGCAGCTTAAGTTTGTTTAAAATTTTTGATAACTCTTTCTATTTCCGATATACACATGTGAACGACAACAACAAAATCTTGTATTTGGAAAACTTTGAGAGGGCATAATGACAATCTGTGAATTATAATCGGTTGAGAAACACCGGAGATATGAAACGTTAAAGTTATGCAGTATATGCGTACACACACACACACACATTCTTGCAGCTCGGCGTTATGCTGAATACTTTAGGCACAAGCGCCGACTGCACAGCGTTCTAAGGTCGACGATCGTGTATGCAGAACCGATTTGGTACAGCGCCATGCAAACCTGAAGCTATAGGCGAGGAATTGAGGCTACGGTTGGTCCAGTACTACCCGCGCCTGCAGCTCATTCAGAACGGTGTCAGATGACGCAGCCCTGGTCATCTCCGGAATGTTACTTGTCGACGAACTTGCGCGTTAGGCATCGAAGTTCTATAATGCATCAAGCGGGAACAAAGATGCGACAAGGCCCAGACAATCGTTTTTCAGTTCGAAAGCCAGAAAGAGAAGCATCGATTGATGGCTTGAATTGGTAAAGAGTCGGTGGACGTACCGGCTGAGGCGAAAGCATGGCGAGGTAAATTTCCACCATACACAGCTGCTTAGTGGGCATGGATGCTTCAGGAGCTATCACGATCGTCTTGAGCGCGAGCCAAGCCCAGGGTGTCCATGGTGCGGTGGCAACTCGGAAGAGAATGCCGAGCACGTCTTCTTCAAGTGCCTCCGCCTTAAAGCGGATCGTATCCGTCTGGATGCAGTAATAGGACAGCGCATTTCGATAGAGAATATTATAAACTTATCTTGAGAAAGAAACAGGTGCTATCGCAGTATAATGAATTTATAGTATACGGTTCAGGATATCTTATCGTCGGGATATCCCGACTTAAGTCTTCTTACTTCTTTATTTTAAATTAGTTTCTTACAAACGAAAATATAATTTAAGGTTTTCTTATCCCTAAAAATTAAAAGAACTATAAAAAGAAGTCGGATTACTTAATGATTATTTTCGATTTTTTTTTTTCTTCAAACTAAATAATCATATCGAATTTTGGGTTTATTGTAATCGTTGTCAGTTAGTAATCACATTAATTTCAAAAAAGAATTATATATTCCTAAATTTTTCAGCTCCGGTTCAGGGTATTCAAAAAAGATTTTGATTAACATATCCAGGCAAACTAATATAATTACAAAAAGTAAAATGGTTCTAGTCGAGAAATCCCGCCTAGATGATACCCTTAACCCTATTCTTTACGCGTACAGTCAGTGTTTGCAAGTATGTGTGTATGTGTGTACGCGCATACTGCATACTCAACTTCAATGTTACATATCTCCGGTGTTTCTTAACCAATTTTAATAAAAATTTCACGGATTGTCATTAATTTGTTTTATATTTCAAACGCCGTCTCGTAATTTTTCAAATTCAAGATTTTGTTGTTATAGGCTCGAAATCTGGAGTCTCTAGCTCTTATAGTTTCTGAGATCAACGCGTTCATACAAACAGACGGACAGACGGACATGTCTATATCGACTCGGCTGTTGATGCTGATCAAGAATATATATATATTTTTATGTGGTCAGAGATGCTTACATCTGCCTGTTACATACTTTTACACAAAACCTTTATACCCTTTTCACCCATTTTTAATGGGTTCACGGTATAATAACAAAAATACTTACTTGAAAAGCTTTCAGAGCTAGATGTTTGTTTTTGAGTCGACTAAAAAAGAACTAAGGAAATGATATTTTAATATGTTTTTATTAATTCCAAATGTATGCACGTAAAAATGTATGTAAAAAATTTCTAAAACTTTATTCTCACCAACATCGAAATGTCAAATTTTAGAGGAAAAAGCGTGCGGTGTTTGATGGCAAATGATACAATCATTTCATTGATAACCATACAAGAGTCTATGAAAAATTGGAGCCCACAATTTCTACTCTGTGTACTTTTAAGCTAAATGACCCAAGGCTTTGAGCAAATACCTTAAAGTTGTATTTGTATATGGAAAATGTTTAGAAAATCTGAGTTTTCAAAGTAGTTACTACGTAATGAAAGCTACATTTTAAGAAAGCTTTGTCTTAAAAATGAAATTGTTCAAATTATGCTGTTTTAAACTGCTAGCTTATTATGAAAAAATCTTTTTTCTTATATGGGCACCTTAAGCATTTTGGGGTAAAGCTAAGAAGGCTGAGCAAACGCGTTAAAAGTATGCAGATATAAAGAACTTGCAATTAGCAATTTCCGCCTTTCCTCATGGCGACGATACTCACTCAAATCGCATCGCGTATAATAAACAGTAATAAAAATCAGCGTCGCACAGCGTTGCAGTGTCACATCTGCCTTTGATCTGCTTCAATTCGATTTGCCTTGGGGTCTATTTCTGCTGCTGACCGTTGGCGACTGTTCGCGACCCAAACAGCACACGCTGGTGGGAAAAACAAAAAACAAGAAACAACAGTAAGCAGTAAGCAGTGGAAACGCCGATGAATTTATACACTATCATTTTCATTTCATTAGTTGTACAGATATTTCATCGACAATCAATTTTAAAGTAGATAAATATATCAATTAAAATATTTGTTCACATTTTGTTATGTTAAAAGATTTTTAATTGTTAGATCATTTGGTATTATTTTTTGACAAGGAATTTAATTCCAGAACACTGCAATTTCGTTTTATCAAAATAAAAAATCTTAATAAGGAATTCTCTATAATTAAGGTGCCGCCTTCTAAAAACTTTCTTTTTGGTGAAAAGCACTTAATGCATTTTTATTTGATTAACACGTGCCACAGGACAATCTGAGCTTTGCTAAGAGAAAAATATAAGTAAGCTAAGAGTAAAAAATTTATCACTCACTTAATTGCATATTTAATCACATATTTTACACAGATGCAGGTTGTGTTTATTGCATCACAAAGAACCTTTTTAGGGGGTGGCACAAAGACTCTAATTTTTAACGACCATATGTTGGTATACCTAAGATATTCAACTAACAAAAGCTAACCAATTTTTGAATTTCAACAAATTATTTTAATGACCTAAGTAATTACGAACAGACGATTTTTATGTAGATCAAGAAAAGTGGTATCGAAGCTAAAATACTAAAAACATTTCATGACAAATTTGTAACACGCTCTGTAAAACAAAGTGTGCTTAAAAATATCATAAAATATAATACCGAATAAGCGTATCGGGGCTTTTTTTTTGTGTATTTTTGTCGCTATTTGATAACTACATATAAGTGGCAGGGCCTAACTGCGAGTAAACGGCCGTTGTTGACAGCGTTTTTGTCGTAGTCCCATCCCTTCAGTGGTGAATTCATAGCCAGCAGGCGGTGCTACCCTTGCATTTGTCCACAAAACCACTCACAAGTAGCATGTAGCATTAGTATATGGATAAAAACGTGCCAAAGCATTTTACCGGAACTGTCGATCTTCATTTTGGAAAGTGGAATATATCATTATATATCCACACGTACTATTCTATACACATGTATATATATTAATGTTTGCTTGAACGTCAATGAATTATAAAAACACAACAACTGTGTATTTAAGATACGTAAATCTTTATCTTTTTAAGTATTGACAAATAAATCATGCAAACAAATTTAAGCTTTTACAACCTTTCGATATTGTTTAATCCTTTTTTACTTAAAAAACATGTATATAAATATTTATCTTTGGATGTCTCTTAATCCTTTTTTCCTATAAAAATTTTGAATGGAAAATAATTTTAATATTTCACGAAATTAATAATTTTAAATTTTTCTTTGTTTTGTTGTTTAATTTAGCTTGGAAGGGCGGCCCTATTGAAGCTGTTAGGTGGAGAAACGATAAAGACGGTCCAGAGGTATCACTGACTTAAAATATTTGTTTTTATTATGTTGGGGATAAGTGCACTGCGAGTTCTGTTGTGCCCCTTTCTTAGCCATGAAAGTGTTTTTGATGTGTCAATGGTTTCCAAGTCCCTAATTTGGATGACATGTTTTCCGAGAAAGCTACTTCTTTATGCTTGCGCACCTTATAACGCATTATGCTTCAATAAGCAATGAGAGTTGTCTATCTTAGCCTGCAGTGTCCTGTCAAGGGACCGGTGAGTAAGTAAATTTTTTACCCAAAGATAAAGATTGCTTAAATTGTTTGAGATTGTAGCTACCCAAGAGATAGTTGGCTTGCATAAATCCTGATATCCTTATGTCTTTTGTCGTTCCTTCGAAGTATTTGTCAAGACTTAATAAAAGTAATTTTACGTTGTTCTATAGTACGCTAGCGAGGTTGTAGATAAAATAAAATTTAAATTACGTAATTATTTAATATATAATATATTAGTAGACATTTTTTACCAATAGCACTGCATGCTTGTTTTTCTAATAACCCTTCCATAACCCTTTTCGGATCTTATGTTCAGTATATAACAATCTTTCCCACCTTATAACTAGTACCACTTCTGCATGCTCTCTCTCTCTACGCGGTGCGCCCCTCGGTCGGATGGGCGGGAGGTGGGTCGCTTTATGCTTGGGTCCGCGCGTTAACAAGCCGGTTCTTGGTATCGTTGGGCCACTTGAATGTACTGTCCGTTAGTACATCTACGTCCAAATATACTAAAAATTGCATACAACAACTTTAAATTGTTAAAGCTGCAGCTCAAAATCAATCACCGTTGCTAGTTTCGGTTTCGATTGTGTGTTTGTTACTAGTCGGTTGAAAAGGACAAGCAGTTTTATATACATTTAAAAATATGCAATGTAGTTTTTGATGAATGGTCGATTAGAATGATTAACAAGCTTACTGAGTTATGCATATCAAATGTTACGGAGAGTGTAAATGACAAAATGAAATGCATATTAGGAAATGAATGATTAGTTTCAAACATTCATTCATTTGAACACTAATCAGACATACTTATTGCAATAATGTGCAGCATTTACACTTACATAAATATTTAAGTATAATACTTGTACGTACATATCTTATTTCGTAGGGTTTCCGGATAGTTATTATACAAAATTGAATAGTCAACTTTTCATACTATTTAAGAACATCAGACCATACATATAATGAATCAATTTACATATAATTCTATGCATACAAGTGAATAGGAAGTGCTTTTGGCCTTTATATATAATATTTTAGTTGTTTGTCGAACCTTGTCAAAACGTTTTAATTTTATCTTATTAATTCTTTCATCTTAACTTAGTTTTAAGAAATCTACCCATGGTATTTAAAACAATATTGAAATTAGATATTGAAAAACTTCAAGCAATCAACGCCGAAAGTTTTCTAAATATATATATATATTTATTTTTATTTTATTATAAGTTTATATTATGTTTAAACGTATGCAGTATGTATTGATTAAAATTTTCAAGATCACAAATCATATTTTCTTTAACAATATATTGAAAATGTGCAGGCAATTTTCATATCGCGTTTTCAGATGAGTAAACAGTAATTATACAAATAAAAAAATCACTTTAGTATTGAAATTATTTAAGTAGGCAAAACGGAATGGTAGATAAAGATACGAGGAGGTAACAAATGGCCATTGACGGAAAAGCTGATTAATTTTAACATATGACAATCTCTTAAAATAAGCATATGGCAACGTATTTAAAAATGCAATAGATGCAACACTTTCTTCTTTTAAAAACTTAAGCAATGTGTGTAAAAGTTGTTGTTTAAAGGTGTATGTTAAAATGTATACGTAGTATGTGTGGTGAGTGTTTTGGTGGGTTTTGTTTGTTGCTGTTAGTAGTAAGCCGCCGCCGCCGCAACATTTGTGCAGCTACCACCATTTGCGCAGTCGCAGCAGCTGCTTCGCAATGTCAGCTGTATCTGAACGCTGCTTGTATGTGTGTGTAAATTTGTGCGTGCGTGTATGTAAACGAATGTGTGTGTGTGAGTCTTTGCGTTTTGTTGTTCGCCTACTCCTCCGTCTTAGGACGTCGAAATAGCAAAATGTGCGGCTCCGGTTTGTGAATCATATAATGTATCCAGCCGCGCGATTGCTGTACACCTATTGATCTCCATTCGGTTTCTGTCATCAGATGCGTTTTGGGCACTTGCTTGACGAGCTCTTTTGGCAAGACCACATGTCTGCAAAGGTTGAGAGAGAGAGAGAGTAGAGTATACATACATACATACTTGATCTTTATGCAAACTGATCACAAGTATTTTTCCCGCTATAAATTTGTGCGCCACTCACCTGTACTCAAATTTCTCATCGTAGTATTTATCGGAGTAATAAATGTCTTTGCTCATTTTTGTGATAACTGTTGGGCGTCCGTATGCGAAGGATTAAGTGCTGGAATGCTGCGTTAGCTTGCGTTTTGGCGTCGGCGTCCTTTTTTTGCACGCCGTTTTTGCAATTTTCTGCTTTGTAATTTTTTTTCTTTAGATCTTGTGTGCTCACAGCTTAAGCGTTACCGTATTATTTTGATAGAAGTTTAATAACAAAGCATTTGTTTAGAATTAATAATAATAAACGATTAGTTAGTTTAAAATATAAAAAAGTGACGCGGTCTACAGAAGTTTTTACTAGTTCTTTTCAGCTCATCGAACCTCTAATATCGGTTTCCATTAATGGTTCCAATGTTCGATGAATCAGCATAGGTAATTAATAAAAAATATTTTATTGTGTTTGTTAAGTTCCTTGAAGTTCTGATCTTTTAACAAGAATTTATTGAAACATTAATTAGCTCTGACTGAATTTATAAAATGGATTTTAATCGACTATCGTATTGTATTTCGTAGTGAATGGCAAAATAAATGTACGATATATATTTGCTAACCAAATACGCTGCGATATATCGTTTTATTCGTGTTGGCGAAGCGATAGACATAAAACCAATTGCTTATCGATGTTTCAGCACAAGACAAAGAAAGTGTAGCAAATTCAATTTCAGCTAAAAGAGCAACATGATTTCAACACAAAATACGTATGTCAATAAGGAATATTATCGCACTACTTATAATTATGCAGCAAAAGCCGATTATTGGTAGTTAATTTGTGTATGTATGTATGTACACAATAACAACTAGTGGGCAATGTTGCAAAAAAGGAAAACATGTACAGCTTGACACAATGTGAAAAATTTGGATTTTTTTACTTTAGAGCTATAAGGTCACACTGTTTATTGTTTTTAGTCTTTTTAAAATTTTTATAAGTTATTCAGTCAATTATCACTTAAACCTATTTCACAAACCTTAAAAAACATTAACATTTAAAATAAAACATTAAAAATGCTAACAAAGTTACTAAACTCAACTGACACAAAAAACTTTACGCACTTCCGTTTTTGGTTTATTTTCTTTGTGAAATTTGTATTTACAGTTAATTTTAATTAAAATTCAATTCGATCCCGCAGCTGGGGAGCATGCATGCTATAAACTTTGCTGAGAGCTCTATTAGAAAGTGCAATCATTGTAAAGCAATACAATGGCATATTAAGTGCAGCAATATAAAAATCAACAATTTATTAACAAATCGATAAGAATGACTTTTACGCGCAGTTAATAGGCAAACGTGTTCTGATCGTTGTGAACTATGACGTCGAAGCGATCTGAGCTAGCAAATTACTGCAATCCCTCTTCAAGTACGATCACATGCTGGACTGCGTCGCGCCTACGCCGAACACCAGGGCGATGTTAAGTATGTGTTGCCGGTCAACTGAGGGGGCTGTGTGGACTGTGTGGAGTTGCTGCAGCCGGCGTAGGATGTCACCATCTTTATTTGTAATTTACATAATGAAGACAGCGGTGCCGGTGATTCCGATAATGAAGGAGACGATGTGGATAGACTGCGTGCACCCAAAACGAGTCGAATGGAGCGGCAGTGGGCAAAAAGAAAATGGGAATCGGAACGGGATCGCGAATCATGTTCGACTACACTCAGTTTAGCTATTAATAGCGATCGACAGCATTGCTCATTTTTGACTTGGCAT
Source organism: Scaptomyza cyrtandrae (assembly GCA_035044605.1). Lineage (NCBI taxonomy): Eukaryota > Metazoa > Arthropoda > Insecta > Diptera > Drosophilidae > Scaptomyza > Scaptomyza cyrtandrae. Next base: position 3,894,384 of record JAWNNS010000648.1, read on the forward strand.
GGAACAACATGGATCTGCTATGGCGGGCGATTATTGCTATAAGCGAACAGTTATTGCTAGGCAAAATCGAGAGCGGCGCCTTCCTTTGCAAATACAGTCGCATGTTTCGAGTCTGTTTCACCTTGCGCAAGGAGTTCTACTCCAGGGTGGAGAAACTGGCCGAGAAATATAGCATACCGGATATCGTCTATGGCACTTTTACGCTCAGCTATGGCTATCGCAGCCGTTACGCTATATGCCGCCGAATATGTTTATGCGCTGCTAGCCATACTGGAGTCAGTTAAAAAGCACACGACACCAGAGAATTGCTTTATGGAGGCAACGGATGCGTTGAGCCGCCAACACAAATAAATGCTCAATGCGGTCATCGATAATGCCAAGTTTCTGCATGCAGCCATCTTTCGGCAGGTGCAGAGCTGCAATCGACTAGCTCATTTTTCTATTATATGCTGCAGGAGGAGCACGCGTTCTCCTCATACCCATATGCACTGAACTTGCTGGCAAAACTTGTGTTACATGGTCATGTGGCCAGGACAAGAGCGCGAAAAGCAAACGATTTACCGCTGATCGCCACATGCCTGGTGGATGTGACGCAGGGCATGTGTCTGCTGGTTGGCATTGCGCCCATGCGTGAGGACTCGCCGAAAAACTTCTTTGGCAAGGCGTTTGATCAGGCGGCGCAGAATAGCAAAGTTAACCTGCTGCAGGATTTCTTCGAGCCGTCGATCCTTCAACTGCGTCAAAGCGACCTGATCCGATTTCCAGATGCGTTGACCGTGCTCTTAACCTAAGGTTCAATGTACTCCCTTTTAGCTTAGCAGTTTAAGTTAATAATTATATCGAACTTTGCTTATACAGCCAATCGTATTTAACATAATCTTATTTATAATGACAAATTGTTTTAACTATATAATATATTACTTTTACTTCCTTTTTTTAAGGTTCTCCTGCTTATACCTCTGTTAGAAAATTATGCTATATCTATATCTAACTGCCGTAAAATTAATTTAAGTCATAAGATTGTTAATTAAGACGTCAAAATAAAATATATATATTAACCCATTCGATTTAAAGTTGTTTAAATACTACATTGTTTTATAACGTGTGTTTGTCATAAGAAAATAAAAACACGCAGCTCTTGGTAATGCAATTTTCTGAGAAATTTCATAAATTTAATATAGAATGTATATATAAACGGGACAGTTTTAGACGGTTTTCAAATGCCAGGTAACGGTAGCGGTTACTTTCCGACATGATCCAATTGGCTTATTACAACACCACCTTTGGTAAATCGGCCTCTGAGATTGCAGAAATTTTAGTAATAAGCAGGAAAACTGTTTACAATGTTTTAAGACGCGTTAAAATCGAGGAAAGCATGAAGACGAATCCTTCAACTAGTCGGCTGTAAGTGAGAGCTCTGAGAGCACAGCGAATTATGGTCAGAAGGAATAATAATAATAAGGAATAATAATAATAATCCAACTTTTTTTGACCAAAACTCTTGCCAATGACCATATTTTGCGAAAGTGTCCGAAAAGCCATTTTAAGTACCATTTAAAATACATTGACATTTTTTTGTTTATTTGGAATTAGTTAATTCCATATCAACATAATATTTTTATTGAATTCAGTAAAATTTTTCAAACAGTTTCTCATTATTATTATTATTATTTTTTTTTTTGTTACTCATACATGACTTTATCAATGTTAATGAAGCTTTCTGCTGTTGGTTGTTGTTGCTTTTGTTGTTGTTGTTGTTGCTGTTTTTGTTGATTTTCAGTTAATCATTTGTTGTAAGTTCATTTGTTAATATTACATCTTATGTTTTTTTCCCCCTTTTAATATTTAAACTTTTTCATTGATTTATAGTTAAACTTAAACAATACAAAAGCAGTATTTGTTTAATCAATTTTTCTTTTCATTTATTTTGTTACACATAAATATATAAATATATATATATTTATATATATATATATTTTTAGTTTACCATGATTTCGTTTTTTATTTATTTATTTATTTTTTGCTTTGAAGGTATTTACTATAGGTAAATTTTCACTTTTAAATCTAAATTAAAGCAATTCTGTTCGGTTTATATTTATTTTGTTCTTGTTACACTTGAAATTAATGTTGAAGTAAGAGCAAATGAATTGTGTTTATTGTTGTTGTTTTTAGTTTTTCAATCAACTACCTTTTGGTACAGTTGTGTATTGCTGTCGGTATTAAAAGGTAATCTTTTGTCTACAATATCTATTTTTATCCAACTGCAAGTTTCATGATAAGCCAAAAATGTTTTTGAATTTGTTTCATTACTATTTTGACTAATGTTTGTTGTTGTTGTTGTAAATTAAAGTATGGTGTGTGTTGTTATCGTACTTAATTATAGTTTTACATAACATATGTATGTATACATAAGTGTATACCGTAATGTTACATCTCTTAGTGCTAAATATCATATTTTAATAAAAATTATAAGTTTTTTTTTTTTCTTATAATTGCTAAAACCAAATGGGTTTGCAAATCATATATCTAATAACCAATTTGTTTTCCAAGCTATTATTCTTATAGTTTTTTCTAAAAGATTTTCTTATTTAAGTATTTTGTTTTGTTTTGGTTTTTTTTTCGTTTTTCATTTTTTGCTTTTTAGCTTATTATGCGCTGCTGCAATTTGCACGTGTTTTTAGAAGGCTTTCAGGTCTCGGGAAAATTGTGATCCAAGAAAGTGCATACTTTACGCTGAAATCTGTGGAATACTTCACCCACTTGTGGGCGTGGCAGTGGTTAATAACATAAAAACTCAGTCGTAACAGCGCAACTTGAGTCAATTTGAATATTGCGAATATGTTGAATTGGAATATGCCATTATTAATTTGGTTTTTTTCGATAGGCTTTAAATCTTTAAAACATCAACAACTGCCACATTCGTAAGCCAAACTTATCTATGATATATAACGATTTTCAAAATATTGAAAAGTTTTTCAATTAAGTTTTAAGTTGATCATTTTGCGAAATATGTGTAGTTTGTAGTATGTTTTGAATGTTTGTTGAGAATAATTAATAAACATTTATTGTAGTTGCATTGTGCTGATTACGCAAAAGAGTTATGTTGTTTTTCTATACTTAATGTTTTTAATACATTTGGTGTTAAAATGGCAGTTTATACATATATACATACTTTATATACATATATAGTATATACTTGTTAAGTATGCTCTATCAAGTTTGTTTTAGTTTTAGTTTTAGTTTTAGTAGTTGCCGCATGCTAATAAGTGCAAAGTATGCCACATTTTTGGATCCGAATTCGTATAAGAAAAAAACAACAAAATTTTAATGCCAATTTCGACGTAGTTGATAGTTTAAATACACGATCTAGAGGGTCAAACAATTGCTTGGCAGTTTTTTTTTTTTTGTTTTGTTTGTAATATTTATATTATATATGATTTACGCTTTATTCTCATTAAATATTATTTTGTATAGCTTTTGTTACCCTATATAAACTACTAATATTTATCGGCGGTTTTGGGAACACACTTTGCCCAGGTCAAAAACAATATTAATAAAACCAAAACTAAAACCAAAACCAATAACAACAAACTGTAATTGATTGTAATTTGAATTTATTGTGCGTTAATTTCGAAATTTCAGCGAAATAAATTTATTTTTTGCTAAATAGCTTTGTCAGCGGAAATTAGTTTTGTTTTATATTTTGCGGCTGCAAGTGAACAAAACCAAACACAAAAAATTATAAAAATTACAATTACAATTACAATCGAGTGAAGCTCACAACTCATGTTTAGTTATTTAATTTTCGCTCATTACAAACTGCAGCATTTTGTTCACTACTTAATTAATTGGTTTGTTTTGTTTTTTTCCTTCATTGCATTTGTTTGATTTATAGGAAATCAATCACTAGAAAATGTTGCTAGAAAACAATTTGGTTAAACAATTTGTTGGTTGCCTTATTTTAAATTTGTTGCTAAGAACATAGTTTGTCAATTTGTATTTAAATGAAAGTTAAAATGAAATTTAATATTTCCAGTAGAACCAGTAGAAAGCATATGGGCCATCGCGAACATTTTAAATGCCAATATTTTTGGGTTTTCAAATTGAAATTCTAAAAACTTGTTTTGGAAAATGAGCTAATAGCAAGCCAAGCGTCAGGGTTTCTGGCAAAAAAGAGGGCGCACAATTTACATTTGGAAATTTCAAAACGAATTTTCGTACGCTTTTGTTGAGTTTTGAAATTCATTTAATAAAAGTAATTAGTTGTCATTAATATATTTATAATATATATTTAGGTATAACATTTTCCATTAAACTATTATTTAGCGATTTTGCTTCATGTGTAGCAAAACATTGTAACATTTCATGTTTAATTAAATTTTTTTGATCGGTTTTTTTGTTTTTACTTTTTCTTTCATTTTTGTTTTGTTTTTTGCTTCTTAAATTAAGACTAGCACTAGTTAAGTGGATGGTAAAAGGGGGTTAGTTATAAAGCTTGGTATGCCATTTAAGAGATTTAGCTTATTTATTTTATATTTGATTTTTTTTATATTTTTAGATTTTTTTTTTTAGTTTCTTTGAAGTTTTTAATGGGCTGGGGCAACTTCTCAAGAGAGCGAGAAAATTGTTAAGCTAGTTGAGTCCTATACATGAACTTGTCTTCAAAATCAAAAGACACTATTTTCAAAAATAAATTTCAGACCTTAAACGGAACAAAAATATTTGCGAAAAAAATATTCTTAAACAAAATGTTGGTTGTGTGTGTATTTTGGGACGTGGAAATGTGAAAACTGCAGCTGCTCTCTTTTATTTTCTCTTTTTCCCCCTTTTCTTTTGCCATCATTCTTTCAATCTGAAGAAGCTGTTGTGGATCGCCCTTGACTGCTAGTATGTCTGTTGAAAATTGTGATATCGAAAAGTTAGGGTTTTTATTTAGTTAAATTAAGTTCATTTTTATTATTATTTATGTTTCTTGGGGGATTCTTTGTATACATAATATATTGTTTTTAAATTGTATTTACTCTTTTTGTTTTTATTGTAACCAGTTACTCTGTACTTTAGTTTCAGCTATATTTTTTTTGTGTTTTTGCCTCAATTATTTATTTTGTATAATTTTTTTTTTTGATTTTCTTGATGCAATTTTCACATTAATGATCTTGTTTATTTCTTGTTTTTTTCGATTTTCATAATAAGTGAAGAGTATTAATAATAAATGTGTTGTGGTTTTTTTGTTTTTGTTTTGTTTTTTTTTTTTGGTTTTTTTTTTGTATATATACTGCATTTTTTGTCTATCTGTCTTTTCTTTTATTATTATATTTTTTTTTTTTGCTTTTGCCTTGCAGTTATCCTTTCAGTAATCCCTTTTTGTTTTTAAATTTAAAATCTACACATATTTTTTTCGTTTTATTTTATATATTTTATTTAGACATTTTTAGTTAAACATGTATTATTTAATGCTTTGCTCTTGCTGTTTATGGGATTAATGCTGTCTCTTTATACTAATAACAAATTATATTTTTGTGATTAGTGTAAAAATTGTTGGTGGAGTGGGAAAGGAGTTTTTGTTATGTTCACAATGTTTATAATCATCATTTATGTATGTGTGTACACATATATGTATATGCACACCAATTGTTCATTTTGTTTTTTTTATTATTAATTTTATATATATATATATGTTTATATATATATATAATTTTTTAAACGTTATAATATAAATAATGTTTTTTTTTTTAATGTATTTAACACGTTTCTCATTGAGTTAAGAACAGTTGCTGCATTTTTTATTTGTTTATATTTTGTTCGCTGCGCTGTTTGTCGTTTATATCTTTATTATTAAAATACACAAAAAACAAAGTAGAATTCTTTTAACAACAATTTGTTTTGTTCTTTTTCTTTTTTTTTTTGTTATAATATCATATTTGCGCTTAATTATGTGGTTTGCCAATTTTAACCATTTGCTATTTCTTGCCTAAATTGTTAACTAAATAAAATTTTCCTAACAAATTAAGTTTTGTTTTTTGTTTTTTTTTTGTTTTTGTTTTTGTGTGTTGTTGTGTGTGGGGTGTGTTCTGATAGCGTTGGGTAGTATTTAGCTTTTTAGCGCTAGGTTTAGTCATGTTATTAATTTTTTTTTTCTTTTACTTTTATTCTTGTAGCTCTTTGTTTAAGTTTTTCTTTGGTTGTTGCTGTATTTATTTTGCATTTGTTTTACTTTAGCTTGATTTTGTTTTGTTTTGTTTTTTTCTTTTTGCTTGGTGCTACGTTTTTGTGTATGTATGTGTGTGTATGTGTTTTGTCACTGTTTTTTATTTAGCGTGACTTTTGCTTAACTTTCAACTTAATCTTCACTTTGTTTGTCTTTTTCGAGCTGTCTCATTCCATCCGCTTACGGATCCTGGCCTCACACTGCTTCTTTGCACATCCTACTTGCTGTTCTTGTAGCTTTAAGCCTTTTACTGATGCGATTCCATTGCGTTTCACTTAGTCGACCATTAACTCAAAGTGGACGGATCCTCTCCTATCCGAGCGATCATGTTTGATGTTGTAGGCCCAGGCTTTGCACTCAATATTGATCAAGACGCCGGCTAGAAATTGAAATTTATTAGTTTTTTTTTTTTTTTGGTTTATTTTGGATAAAGCGTTGAATCCGTACAATGCAGTAATAGTATCATAACAGCGCAAGTGAACTAATAAATAATAGAACCAAACCTCACACTATGTGCATGAGGACTTAAGACTATATCTCATATTGCGAGGGGGTCTTCAAATTTGTCCAATTGTTTTGGCAAAACCCTTTCGTCTTTATCGCCTTAGAGGCGATATATAAATATAAATATGTAGCATACTTTTGGGATAAAAAGAAATTTCGATTTACTCTAATTTTTATTTGCATTCCGCTTCAAATTGTTGTCAATTTTCGCTTGACCTGGTTCACCTTCATCAAAACGTCTTGCTAAGCGGCTTAGCTACTCTTAGAAAAATGTTGTCTTTCTTTATAATTGCTAGATAAATCCTTTTCCGTTCTACTCCAGCTTGATATGTTTACTGTACCATAAAATGGTCTATTTATTATTTTCTTCTTTGTTATGTATAAACATTTATTTTTCTTTATTCGCGTGCAACTCTATTGTTTTCATTCGAAGGGAGCGGAGCGGAAACTCGCTTGGCTTGAGTATTATTTCAATTCCAGACAGTTTTTCCCATTGTGTTAATGCTTGCATAGGCATTTGAAGTAGAACATGGACTCATTGAACAATTTCAAATATTACGTATTTCATTCATTGTTTTGTGGCACTGATCCAAAATAGAAGCCACTACAACCAAATTGAGATGAAAATATAATTTGGCGTAACAGTTTTTTAAGTCAACTGCTCTCATAGCTGATTTTAGGTTTTGTAAATGGAAGTAGAATCTATCAATTGATCGGTACAAAAATACTTTCCCACTATTTCTATAAGTTAAGTTGAGCAATCTTTAATGCGATACTTACTTTCGACGGTGAACTGTACGGCAACGATTGGCGGTATATAGCCCTCAATGTTTTTGAACGGGAAATAGTAATGGGGGAATCCCATGCGTGGATAATAATCACGTGCCTTAATGTTCTCAACATCGGCTGGATTTTCACCCTCACACGACACCCAAACAACGCCAGTCTTTTAGAATAAGTAAAATAAATTATTGTTCAATTTATTTGTATTTAATTTATTGTTTCTTTAGAAAAACTAACCTCATTTGGTCGCAGGCTCTGTTTTTCCTTGATGTGCTGCTTCAACTCTTCAGGCATGTCAACGGGCAAATTTTTTGAATCGTTGTAAATTTTTGGCATCCAGTTATAAATCTAGGTAATCCGAGAGATGTCATGACCATGAATTATACAAGAGAATCGAATATTCAATTACCTTATTCAATTTAAGGAATATGCAGGGCCTAGCAACGTGATAACCAAAGTTATTCTCTTGAGTGCAGGGCGCAAAGCTACTAGCTTCAACGCCGCAGACTTTGCCCTCTATTGGCGGATGCTCAAATGAGCAGTTGACTTGATTCCCCTTGGGTATGTCGTCATAAGCTAAGGTTAAACAACAAAAAAATCTTAGTAAGTTTTCAAGTTAAAGACTTAGAAGACAGTCCAGATAATACGATAAGGGATTGGTTAAGTAGCTTATAAAAATCATTTAGCATTTGGCACTGAGGAATTGTGTTTGTGTTTTTTTAAAGAAAATTTATTTCACTTACTGTGATCTTTATTAGTGTTTATTGACAAAAAACAAATGTGTGTAATACATAGATACAAACACATATAAAAAAAAATTTAAACAAATAAAATTTTTTAATATTTTGGTTGTTAAAAACTGTATAAATCAGGAGTTTGATTTAAAAATAACATAAATAACTCAATCAATTGGTAAATTGTACTCACATTTCAGAAATCGTGCGGTTTCGTCAACCCAATAATTATAGTTATCTTTCTTCGATGAATCGTACCAAACCAATGTGCTCTCAACATTCGCCTCTGGTGGCATTGGGCGAAAACCAAGACCTATAACAAAATAATCATTATATCAAGTTAGGAAGCTATCTTCGAATTTCCCCAATTTTGTATACACTTGAGAAGCCTATTTGTTATTGTTCATTACAAAATCTTGTAAAAGATCTCGCATTCTTATAAGAGCTATATGATACAACCGTCTTATCTGGCCGATTCTGACAGACGATCTAACTACAACAAAATATAAGACCTTGGCCAAAATTTTAGCTTAATCGCTCAAAAACTGAGAGACAAGCTTTTATAGAAAAAGACGGACATTGCTATATCGACTCAGCTTGCGATGATGATAAGGAATATATTCTAACCCCATGAAGCATGACTACACTTTTCAAGTGTATATAATGAAATGATTTATAATCACAAAAGAATATATCTTGAAGTATAGCTTAAAACTTTAATGAAAGCTTTTTGGATTCATTAGATTCCATATTACATTTCTCTAATGATTAATGCTGTTTAATGTTGTTTAATATGAATGTAAGATCGTTTGATTTGTATTCAATATTTGTTTTAATTTACCTGGATTATTTCCAATCAAACCATTGTCAAGCATCCATTTTGGCTTGTCTGCCTCCAACGTTTGATAGAACACCGCAAATATGGCAGCAAAGAATCCGGTTAACGCCGCATAAAAAATAATATAGAAAAGTAAAATTTTTGCTGCAAAAAAGAAAGAAAATACATTTCTTTAATATGTAAACATTTATATAGAGATTTTTATCGCCTAACAAAAAATGTTATAAAAGAAGTGCGCCACAGAGTAATTAAATTAATTAATGTGCACCATGGGGCGCCAGTTTTTGTTGGGTTTTATGGTCTCAAAGGTGTAACACATAAAACAGTACACTCCCAAAATCGTTATATTTCTATTCATCCACCATAACATTCACCTATTTAAAAATTGGACAAAACGAATCGTAACTTAAGGTTAGGTTTGTTTTAAAGATTTGGATTATGGGAACAAAACTTTTGAGCTAAATGTCAAGTAACTAGTTTACGTCAAAGAGGAATGCGCACAAAGGTCTTCTTCCTTGGCGCTAATTGGCAATCCGAGGCGCTAGTAACAACGACAGCTCTCTGCCACACCCTCGTTCCCTCATTTGTGTAGCCATTTTCCTGCTCACCGGTTACACAATGCACGACTTTTGGCATTTTCTTTAATCTAGCTGCAAGAGGAGCAGGGGTCAGGGAGTGAGGAAGTGATAGGCTGTTTTGTGGGTGGTTTTGTTAGTGTGTGCAACCAAAGCCCAACACGAGTATAGTACTTTTCTTCGATGCAGTCCTACCCCACAGTTGAAATGTTTGTCGTTTTGACATTTCTGGTTTGCAATTCAGAGTGATTAAAATGTCGCCAAGTTTTGGCATTTCCCTTTTAAACAAATTCCTTTTCTCACTTGCTTTCTTATTTTCAGATGTTTAAGTTACTAAGGATCACCTTGGCTGTTCTGGGTTTATATATATCATAAGAGTGCTTTAAATTTCAGAGCTAAGCAATCGGATTGTTCACTTTATGAACGACCTTTAACCCGTTGAGTCAATAATAAAGTTTTTTTTTTGCTTTTCCTGCATATAAAAAGCCAATCCATACAATCCTGTCACAATTTATATAATATGCTTAGTTGATACATATGTTTTTAAAATGTTCTCTATTAATTACGCATATGCCATGTGACGCAACAGCAGACTCTGAATAAAATAACTTTGAGGGCGAACAAAGTATGCTGGAATTGGCGTTGTCATTGCAGTCACTTAGTAAAGTCATTAATCAACTGCTAGCCTCGACGAACTATATGTATAGCGTGGGAATTGTGGTAAGGAAATATGAAAAAATAAACTGCGTATGCTAAAGCTTTAATACATCATCGGTGCAATTTAATATTAAGATAATCAAAATAAAATACTGATTTCTTTCAGAATAACAATGAGTTTAATAAAAATAAAAATCACAAAATATGTTTATCTTAGTTTGATTATAATTTCAAATAGAGAGCTAATCTGAAATTGTTTTCAGGTTTTAAATCCTACCACTAAAAAAAACGTGCGTTTCGATAAGAAACCGAATGCTCAATTTTTAGGTACATATCAATATACAATCGCAAAGTTATTTTACAATTTAAGCTACCTAGTTAAGCTCTTAAGGCGTTTCGATTTTAGAACGTGCTAAGTTATCTGCAAGTCCTATTGAAAATACGTGCACCAGCAATTCTTCTCATGGTCAATTAGTTGGCAAGTACAATTACCAATATATCAAAACGCATGCGCGCTCATTGGGAATGCACTCACTATTTTCTCTTTTTCTTTTTCTTTCTCTTCCTCTTTCACTCTCTAACGAATTCTCATGGCCATATACATACACATACACATACACATACATATATATATATGTATATATATACATATATAGGTATTATATATGAGACGTGCAACGTTATATAGCGATTCGTTACGTTACTTAATAGCTTACTTGACAGTGCTTACTTTTTTCTTCTTTCCTTCTTTAAATTCTTGCGTCACAGAAATTCAAATTCATTTTACGGATGCATATTTAGAAGAACCTTATAGAAAAGATTCTTTTAGATTTAAGCGCGTACGTAAATTATTTTCTATTTAGGAACATCTAACTCAATAAAAACACAGCTCAAAATGCGTCCGTGCGTAACACTTCCGGCTTTTGAAAGTGTTAAAGACCCCACAAACATGATTTAGAGTGTTTTCGGTACGAGTTTCCTTCCCGACCTTACGAGCCAGAAACATATATATGGCCTTGCATTATCGTATACAACAACATCTATTTTCGTCAAACCATAAGCATAGAAAAAAGTTTTTAAAAAGTCATGCTTTAGATACGAACCCGACGTGATATGACATCGTGTTCAACACGCAAAAATACATCGGAAACAACTTCGATGTCTGAAATAAAAAAATTCTTTTCTTGTTGCCTTGTGTAATTAATCTTAAGTTAATTGAGTTGCAAAAATTGAATAAAATGCCGGAAAACGTTTTCATCGTTGCCTTACGTAATGTAGTTACGTTACGTTGGCAGTTAAATAAAATGCTCGTTTGCATGGCAACACTCGAGGAGAACTTCAAGGGTTCTAAGTTTGGTGCCACATAGGGACAAGGGAAGGAAGGCAGACGGACAAGGAGCCTCCTTAAGCAGTTGGCTGTGCTTTTTTATTCTGCATTTTTATATTGTAATTACACTCTGTGTGTGTGTGTGTGTGTGTGTGTGTGTTGTGTTTGCGGTTTTGAGTGTATTTCATGCACTTAACGAGCTCTGGTTGCTCTGGTTTCAGTGGTCTTCGTGGCTTTGAGTACTGCTGCAGCAGTTTGCGGACGTTTGGGAGACGGCGAATTTCTGCGGCCGAGCCAAAAGATTGCGGAAAATGTTAGGTTCGAGTTTGTTAAGCTGCTGTTGTTGCTTATTCTGTTTTTTTGTTTTTGTTGTTTGCAGGGAACAGCTGTTTATTATTTTTTCTTGCAATCTAATTTGTGTGGAAAACTAGAATAAGTCGCTCCTAATGTGGAGAGTGCTAGACAAGCAGGTGATGCATAATGAGCATTTAATATATTTATTTCTGTTGAATTGAAACGAAACTTACGATCTTTAATACAATGTTAACGAACTATTTATATTGATATATAACAAACATTATCAGTTTTAATCTTATTTAGGTAACTTTATTATTCTCAAACACATAAAATGAAAAACTATTATTCAATGATACTTAAGTTAAATATTTGTAGCACAATTTCATGTACATCTTATAAAAATAGCGTGTTTGTTGAAACATGTGAGTTAATAACTGCATTGCGTGATATAAATTTGTACTGAAATTGTAACAAAGGTATGATATTATAAATCAGCAATCAAACATAAAACTCATGATACGATTATATGCATGTTTATATATACATATGAATTATATAAGGAAGACATAACCTTTTGTCTCTGTTGTCTCTTTAGTGAGTCATTAAGTAAGACATCAAAATTATTCTTAAACGTTTATTATATATTGTATATTTTCAGATTTTTGTTGCCAGGCTCAGCGGGGCTTTTTTTCGATTTACCTTAAAATCCGATTGACTTATGCTAGTGGAAAAGACTGTAAGTGTGTGTGTGTGTGTGTGTGTTGGTGAGTACCTGGCTGGTCTTAGTGGAACATTAAGTATACGCAGCATTGTGCGCGCACTCTCTGGGTGCGACTGCTCTCTCTTTTTTCTCACTCCCTCTTTCTCTCATTGCCTTTTGCTCTTTTTGTAGGTCTCTCCGTTGAACTTTACCATTTGCACAGCTGCCGCAATAATGTAACAAACCATGCTCGTATATACAATATTTTTGTGTCTGTGTGTGTGTGTGTTTGTTCGTTTTCTGCATGTATGTAACACATGCAGCTTGTATATACACACATACATAAATAAGCACACACACACACACACACATACACTTATGCAAAAATGATTTGCGTCTACTTTGGCATTCTTTTTTTTAATTTCAGATTCAATTTTACCTTTCTGTGGCAGCTGTGGGTGCACTTTAGTTTGAGTTTTGTGTCCACCCATCGCTCGTAACGAGCGCTGCCCATTTTCTCTGGTAATTTTGACAGTTTCAGATAAATAAGAAAAATGCTTGCACACTTACACACAAACACACTCTTAGCTGCTGACACACAAAAGATGAATTCAGCATTCGCAGTAGCCCTTAGGCTTTTCACCAGTCATCTACACAAAATGCACAGTTCCTTTTCAACTACTACACATTTATAAAGTTATGTTCGAAATATCTGTTTAAAAACTTTAAATATTTGGATGCAAAATCAGTGTTAAAAGTAGATGAAGCATTTTTATAGGCATAGTAGGGTATTTAGGAGCTGAGTACTTTTTTGCTAGTGAATTCTGAGTAGTTTTTATTAATTGTTTATCAATTAAGCGCACTGAAAGTTTTTCAATTTAAAACTTTTATGGTCTAAAAAGTTGCCCCCATACCTTGAGCTCAATGGAAATCTTAGTTGAAGCAAAGATGAAAATGGCAAATCTTGTGCATCTCATCATAATGCGCTTATGCAATCAGCAATCGGCAATCGTGAGCCATACGCTAATTGTAACGTCGATTGGATAATTGGTTTCTTTCCAGTGCAAACTACTTAACAGTTTTGCAGATAAACAGACTTATGGAGGTTAATGTGTCGCATATTTGGATTTTGGCATCTTACTTAGCGCTACGCTCAATTTGATGTGTCAGTGCAAATTGTTGGGTCTCGATAAATTTGAAAAACGCTCTCATGCGCTCTCATGTGCTGTGCTAAACAAAAACGTCACAAACGAAACTTATTGAATGCGGGTTGAACTGATTGCCGACTTAATTGATTCTTTTGTTGTGATACAATTCAAATATTCAATGTGATTGGTTTTGATTTGTACAAGAATAACAATATAGATATATATATATATATATTTTTTTAAAAATATTGTATTAAATAAGCAATAGAATAGTGTTAACATATACATAAGAAAAAAGTTTTACTGGTTAACTTAAGAATCAAGAATCATTATCAAATAATGGTTTTACTGGTTAACTTAAAGATTGTTTATCATATGATTTGACGCTGAAAAGGCAGAATGCCAGTTTGAATTTGAATTTGGTGTAAAATCGGGCGAGTAAATTAATTTTTATAATATAATTCAGATACATGTTAAAAGAAAAACAAATAAATATAAATAAAAATCACTCGGGACTAATAAAGAAGTAAAAATTTATTTGCTGTTCTGCCTTTCAGGTTATGGTATTATCCATCTTAAAGGTTGATCTGCATTAACTTATATTATTTACTTGTATATGAAAGTTTTGACTTTTAAATAAAAATATTAATAAGGAAATCTTAAATTTTAAACAAGAAGAATTGTATTTGCAGAGTTCTCACAAATATCATTTAAATCAGAACTTAAAGTAAATTCGTAATCCGTGACCCTAAAAGATTAAACCGTTTTACCTAATTCTTAAATAAGCATTCACATTTACTTATTTGTACTTATTTTTTATTTTCTTGTTAAAGTGTATTTAATTTTGTGAGGTGATGTGTATAATGTGTATGTGACGGCACAAAAGAATGCATCTAAGACCCAAAAAAGTATATATACTAAGTCTCTATGGCTTAGTATCAGCGGTATTAGCATCAGCTAAGTCTCTATGGCTATGTCCGTCGGACCTTCTGTGTTTATTTAAATATGACTCTCCATCTTTTTGCCTCAGTAACATAAGTATTAATTTTCGCACAGATCGGACAACTATATCGTAGAGCTGCCAACAAAAAATGCAAGATCTAACTTTCTAAATTGTTCTATTTTGATTTTGAAAATTTGGGATTAAGCCGCATTCATTTATTACGTAACTTTTTTTTATGTTTGGCACGGAAATCGGAAAATGTGCCTTCAATTCTATTTTGGTTGGTGTAGACATTTTAATCGAAACAGAATTAAGGTTAAACTCGCTTTTCATTTTTAATTGACTCACTAGTCTTTTCATATTCTGAGTTCTTGACATTATTTTCCAAATTTTGCTTACTCGTTTCGATAAAATACCTTATAGTTGTTATATTGTTGAAACTTATAGGTTATTGTGCATTCTAGTGGGATAACCCATTGAATTTATCATTTATAGCATATGTGGCCACTCGAATCTGTGATTTTCAAGCCATATAACATAGTTCTAATTAAAGTACGCACAGCATATATATGTATCTAAAGTAAAGATGTGCCCCTATTCACTGACATTTTTGCCCCTGTTGAACATGTTGCAAAGGAATCGCTTTGGAGCCGTGTGTTAAGTGTTTAACTGAAGAAGCAACACAACTTGCACCCAAGCAGGCAACAGACAAAGCAATCGTGCAACAGCAACAGAAACAGCCGAGAGAAACGGAGAAAAGAAAAATAGAAAAACAAAGCAACGCCATTTTTTTTTTTCAGCCATGTTGAATTGTTTGGCGTCAACGCCCACGATTTGGGCTCTTAGCTTGGGGGCGGCACTTGTCGTAACAGCACTTTTGATGGTTGCCTGCAAGCCTAGCTAGCAGTGTGTACATTGTACAATATGTTGGTTAGAATGAGGTTAGAATTGATTTTTGTTGAGTCAGTTTCCGAGCATGATAGTGCAGGCTTTTCATTTCCCAACTTGTCACTTAACTGGGTTATAAGCAAATGAGCAAGAACTTAGTATTATGAACGCGGTAAGTGCAAAAGCTCGTCGACAGGTGGATAATGAAACGACCCGGCAAATAAAAGGGCATACAACATAACATGCAGAAGCTATTAAGGATCGAATCAAATATCATACTAGCTGTTACGTTTTGATACACTAAACCAGCGGTCGGGGTAAACCGGGGTAAACTACCCCAAATGGGGTAAAAGTGCAATTTCTGGGGGTAATCGTCATGATTCAGAAATATACATGTTGAATTTTCTATTCAGTTGACCTTTTTTTTTTTTTTGCTCTTCGCCATGGGGTAATTCATTAAAAAGGTATATATTGAACCATTTTCTATTCTGTTGACCTTTATTTATTTTTTTTTCTGATCACCATGGGGTAATGCCAACTTACACAACATCATGGGGTAATGGCAACTTACAGAACAATATTTTGGGGTAATGGCAACTTGCACAACAATATTTTTGGGTAAAGTCAAGTTTGACAAAAAAATTTGGGGTAATGATTCAAAAAGTTCCCCGACCGCTGCACTAAACCCATTGAACGGATGGAAAGGGTCTTGTCCAAATATATAGTACATTCAGAAGGATTAAGTTGTTAGAATTAAGAGCCAAATCGATTTACATGAGACCATAATGTCTAGATACTTTCGAAAAAGTTTGTTTCAAATAATCTATGGTTTTTGCTTTTTTGATATACAGCTAATATCTATAGCATAAGTCGGTTAAGAAATAAGGGAGACATCAATGATTGAAGTTTTTGTACACACTAACAGATACATATAATGACTGTATGCGTATTGTCTACGGTATCTTCTTTCTTCTGTCATTTATAACTTTTTTCTTTATTCATTAGAACTTTTCAACTGAATAGGCAGATGATGTGACATTTAAAATAGCGTGAATCTTTTAATAGAGTTAAGCTATGTGACAGCATCACAAATTGAGTTTTATTGACATTGGCCAAGCATTATATAGAACAGCTAAAAATAAGACAATAGCTAGCACGTGCCACAGCTGTAACAGCAGTGATTGACAGATTGACAGAAAAAGGAAGCAGGAAAATGATTCATGAGTAGTTGGGCAGTTAATTCCATATATGAATTTATGTATAACACATAAAATGATTTAGCTGTCTCTTTTGTCGTTCAAATATGACTCGTTAGTAATGTTGCTAGAAGTAAAGATCGAAAATTGAAAAGCAACTTCATTTGCAATTTTAAAAGTTATTTTTGTAATTCACCATTATCGATTGTACAAACAAAATCTAAAAGTCAAGCATTTGAAAAACCAGACGATTCCCTGATCCCTATACTTTACGCGTACAGTCAGTGCTTGCAAGTATGTGTGCGTGTGTGTACGACCATACTGCATACTGCATACACAACTTCAATATCCCATATCTCCGGTGTTTCTTAACCGATTTTAATACAAATTTCACATATTGTCATTATTTTGTTCATTGTTTCAAATGCCATCTCAAAATTTTCAAAATTCAAGATTTTGTTGTTATCGATTCCATGTGTATATCGAAAACGGGATAAGTTATCGAAAACAAAAACAAACTTGTACTGCCTAGGGATTAGGCGAGCTTAAGTTTAGAATCTGGAGTCTCTAGCTCTTATAGTCTCTGAGATCGACGCGTTCATACATACGGACAGACGGACATGGCTATATCGACTCGGCTGTTGATGCTGATCAAGAATATATATACGTTATGGGGTCGGAGATGCTTCCTTCTGCCTGTTACATACTTTTGCACAAAACCATTACACCCTTTTTTCCCATTTTTAATGGGATCAGGGTATAATAAAAAAAAAAACCATATTTAATTAATATAAATCGTTTAAATATTTTAACTTGATGTTTAAAGCTGACGTACTAAAACTCAAAGCAATGCATATCAGTTAGTGGCCCTATATAATTTATATCAGTTAGTGGCGCGATACAATCTGCTTAATACTATATATTAAGCAAATAGCAAAAAAAGCTTGTGATAATGCAGAATGGGTGTGTCTATAACACATTATCTAGGGCCCAAATAAAAAAATTTAAATATATCATAAATTAAACGATGCTAGCTTTTCTGCTACTCTTTTTGTTTGTATTCAATTGTCTTTTTGGCGTAGCCATAAAAAATTTATAACAATTTTGCTATTTTTATAGCGTTTACACACGAATTCAAATGATTAGTCATATCTGGGGTTGTATAAGCATGGGCCTATCTCCCAAAAACACCTCCCACTTAAGGGCTTGTGCATATGTGTGTTTTCGATTGAAAGCTCAGTTTGTCTCTACTCCTCAATAAATGTTATGCAACCGCTACCAAATTGACAATGGGACAGTCAGAATAACTGACTGACTGACTGAATAGATTGAGCGCATGTGCTAGCTAGCTGAATTGTGGTCTCAACCATAATATTAGTTTCTATATTTAGTGTTGGTAGGCAATTTACTGGCCCACCGGCAAGTACGTGACTTTTTTATTGTGCACGGCATACGAAATGAGTCCAATGGATCGATACGCATTAAAAGAGGGTGAACACAAAGGTTCAAATTAAAATATTACAAATAAAACGAATGTGGATGGGATAAGTACAAGTAATTGTTGTTCAGGTAAACCATGTTGCACATATATATATATATATATATATTTTTTCGATTGACAGAAAAATAATTAATATATATATATATATATGTCAATCAAAAATTAAGTTTGCTCGTTTATCATCTTCTGTTTAATTATTTATTTCATAAACGATATTTAAGTACATCCGTTATACTCAGTATAACTCGGTATAACAGTTTTAAGCATTTTTCCAAGTTATTCAAAAACACCAAAATAACATCACGTATTGTATAGAAAAATCTATTTTTTTGGGGCTGCATATCAACAACAGCAACAGCGTTATCATGTGAGATAGGCCAAAAGGTTGCGGTCAGACGTCTTATTTCAGAAACGTTCAGGTTAACTTAAAAAAAAACAAAATCATGTTGAGTAAAGAAATTAGCTTTGCTATACTAATTTGAAATAAGTGGCCACATTTTTAAGCTAAATTACAAATTTTGTAACGGAGCTGTGATAGAGTTTATATTATGCCCTTTAATGTCCCTCAAAATAATCATTTTGATTGATTTGTCATTCAACACACAAGGATTTATATAATTAAGGCAGTTAGTTTTGTGTACTCACCCCAACTGGAACCAGTACGTCCGAGGCATTGGCTAGTTTCACTGTTCCATAGGAATTTTCTGAAACCCTCCCATTTGCCCATCTTTGGCGGCGGCGAATAGTATTCACCAATCTTCTTGTCGGCCATTTTTAGCTTGTTTTTTTTTCTTGTTGTTTGTTGGCTTGAAGTTTGGTTGAATTTGGTTAAACCAGGTCTAAGGAGGGTGTCTTTTTGTATGGAATTACTCTAGTTTTAAATTATTTGATTTGTTTTTGGTTTAATTTGGTTTGGTTTGGTTTAGTTTGGTTTGGTTTGTGTCCTTAAGGTTTAAGTCTTGAACGCTTATCGTTATGAATATTTATATTCGATTAATTATATTAATAATATATATTTGGTTTTATTTTATGTTATTGGTTATTTTAGTTTTTGTTTTTTGTGTATCTTAATCAACTGCGTTGGTACAACATTTTTTTTTGTTTTATTAGATGGGGGTTTTGTTCTTAATGTTCGTAGCAGTATTGTGTTAAGATTTGCGCTAAATTTATTTGGTTATAACTGGAATTAGAAATAAGTTTATAAATAACTGTTGTAAGTGTTGCCTGCTCTACCACCTGTTGGGAGAGAGGTAAAGCAAGCAAAAATGGGATATGTGGGGCACAAATCCAGAATTAAAATTTTCGATTATTTTTTTATATAATTAAATGAAATTTTCATGTGAACTTATTCAAAGAAGAAGTTTTTTTGTTATTATTTATGTTAAATTGAATTAAAGTTTTCATGTTTTATATTTAATCATAGTTTTTATTTTTTAAGATATTTTGGATTATGTAAAAAAAGCTTACAACTTAACAGTTAGCTTGAACAGCGACTTTATAAGCATGAACTTTGCCACTTTGAACCATAATCAAATTTACTGCTTATATAAACATTACAAGTTTATTGAAAAAGCGAAAAAAGAAAAATGCATGTCTTAATATGCCTTTTTTAGTTGTTGCCATTACGTTTTTTTCCTCCTTTTTTTTTGGCACAAGGACAGACTTAGAAAAGTGACTTGAAACTGCACTTCGTTTTGATTTATATCGTTAATTAACGAAATTTTACATGCGCTGCTAATTTGTATGAATTTTTAAAAAAGTTTTGCCTAATTAATTGTTACTTATTTGTTCACCTCTTTGATATTTACGTGGAAACAAATTGCAGGCGCCTACCGATTTTAGCCACACACTCTGCCAACTGTTATGTAATCTCGAGCTAGAAGTGGAAAAAGCATCCAAAGCTGCTTCAGCTCATTTAGCTTCTGCGCACTGAAAGAGCAAACAGAGAGAGAGAGAGAGAGAGAGAGAGCGCGAAAAAGAGTGGCAGGCAAACGCAGGAGCGTGCGAGCAGAAAACAAAAGAGAGAGAGAGAGAGAGAGAGAGAGTGAGCGTGAGAGAATGCCTGGAACATGCGTAGGAATTTTTTTTTTGTGCAGCTTTGGAATCGAATGGTAAAACACTTCGTATTTTTTTCTTTATTTTTTTTTTTGCATGAGCTATGCCATAAATGTTGACAGCTGGGCGCAAGCTGAATACTCCCAGCCAAAATAGTCCTTGGGAAATGCTAGGGGTATTATCAGATCCCTCTATGCTTGATTATGCTATAAATGGAAACCATAAAAATAGTTCAAAAGCGGCAAACACTTTACAAAACTGGTCGAGTATTCATTATGGTTATTTTCTAATGTTATTTAGGCTATGCGCTTATCATTGGATACATACTATAAGTTTTTCGTCACCAGCGTTTCTATACTGTTTTTCTTCTATTTGTTCCAGCTAAAAATACTGCTCACTAACACAATAACACGTTGTATTCTCACGCATTCGCATTGCTTGACTTACTTTTAATGCCACATTGCGCAACGCGCGTTCAAGTCAAGTCAAGAAGGCAAAAAAAAAACTTCCTTAGCTTTTCCTAGGGCTATAACTATATGGCTGTTTTATGCTTTGCCTGTGGCTATGTCTGTTATCGGAAGATAGCTTGGGCGCAGGGATGTAGGCAATGATTTTATCTTTTTCTCCTATGCGATAGGCATTGAATTGAACTTTCAGTTGTAAGTCAAAGTTGCGACTTTTATATAAGCATATTGATTACACAAGTTTTACATATATACGTTACACGTATGTTAACGCAGCAAAAACTATATGTATATATATATAAATGATAATATCAGATGTGTAATTGCATTTTGTATATCCTCAAAAATGATTAAAAAATAATTTTTTTTTCGGAATCAATAGTTTTTTAAGGGCGTTGTCTGCGTTAAAGCTTAATTATTAAATATGGTCCAACACTTTTTAAATCGAAATATATCATAAGATTTAATTATGTCGTTTATATATGGTTGATTTAACGCGAATTTTTTCATTATTAAGTAATATCTAACTTGTAGATAAAATCATTTAAGTTTTATCCATTTTTGCAGTTTATATAAATTAAATATTTGTTTCTATAACTAGAAACAAAAATTAAATTTCGGTATGTATGTATATAATTTTAAGTGTTTTTTTTTTTTGATTGATTTCCATTATATTTTGGTTAGTTAGGTGCGTTCACAGAGTCCTTTTCGTGTTCACTACCAAATTGTATTTAATTCTTTCAGTGTTCTTTTTGCGAGTTGAAAACTTTGCATAATCTTAATATTTATTCGATTTTTTTATCATTTTGGTTTTGTTATTGAGGCCGAAGGAGTAAAGTATCCTTTTTTCGTTTGTCACTTTTGCATCATCACCTCGAGATTTTTTTCCTCGCGTTTTTTTTTTTATGTAACCAACGTTTTGTGCAAATACATGAAAATTTTTTGTATTTTTCGCAATGGCGCACCAACAACAACACACATACAGATAAAATTTCTTAAGCGCTGCTTTTCAGCCTTCTCTTCTTCTTCTTCTTCTTCCTCTCTACGCAGACATGCACATAATAATAACTCTCAAAATATACATGTATACATATATATGTATGTGTATGTATATATATATGTATGTATATATATATAAATGTTTATTTCTATGTGCCGTTAATCCGCCAGCGAGTGCGAGTAGCAACCGTCCACAGTTAAAACGCCAATGATAGTGCCAGTTCAATGTAAGCTTGGCCACCGCTACAATTTGGAGCTCTGAGCGATTTTGCTCGGTTCCACTTCGGCTGTGGTCGCGTTTCACATTTCGCCGTCGCAATCGTCGTCGTCGTCGTCGTCGTCGTTTTCCGTAATCGAACGCGGCGACTCTTAGGCTATGCCGTGACAATGGGGAGGTGGGTCAGACGCATGGAAAGACACAGTCAGAGCTTTTTTCGCTGCCGCCGCCGCCGCCGCCGCATCGAAGCTTTTAACTCAGCTGGGCGACGCCGTCGTCTTCACTGGAATGTCAGACTTGCTCACCGAACTGTCAGGCATGTGGGTGGCACCCATTTGTATTAGGTGGAAGAGCGCAACGAGCCGGTCCGTCTGCAGGAGAGCAACAAACAGTTGCGTTGACTGCAAGCTTTCAGGCGTTTCTGCTGCGGCCGCGATTTGGAATTTCTTTTAGAGCAGGAGCTGCATAAGAAGTAGTGCTAGCTTTTAGCCTTCAGTCAAGACAGTGCTTCTCAAAATGTAAATGTTAGGAGTCATTGTGTTTTTACAGTCATTCGTAGCTATTAACAATTTTAATTTAACAGTAAAAAATAAGTGTTTATCCATTTATTATCTTTACAATTATATATTAGGAATTATTATGAAAATAGCATGGAGCCAAATAGAGTAAAAAAAAATATTAGACAGAGTAAAATAGACAAAAATTCAAAATAAATACAAAACTATACATTTCAAATAAACCCACAATTTAGATATTAAGCTTACTTGCATATATTCTAAACGCCTAAGCTTATTTTACTCTTACAGCATAGTTAGTTTTTAAATTTTCGGAGCTTTGCAAATCTTATTTTATAGTTGTTTATCAAGTTCATGCAACAATGATTTGAAATCGGCGGGTAGAGACCAACAAGCAGACACAAAATTCCAATATTTGACTTCCAAGGCGAATACAGCAGAAGCTATTTCCAGTAAATGTGCCGTAGGCTTGCGCAAAAGACCCAAGTGAATGAGGGAGAGAGAGCGGGAAAGAGAGAGAGAGAGAGAGAGAGAGAGAGAGAGAGAAAAAGCGAGAGTGAGAGATAGAAAGAAGAGTGGTAGCAACACAAGAATTTATTTCTGCAGAGTTCTGTAATATAATATTTATTGATTACTTGCCACAGTTCGCTCGCAAAGAGTTTAACTTCAACTCGCTTAAGTCGAAGCCGAAAGATTGTCAAATTACATAAATCATAAAAAAGCAAAGCGGCAGAAGAAGAAGAAGAAGAAAGTTGCGTTAAACGGACGTCATCAATACATGTCATGCCATCTGAGCTTATTTTGTTTGGGTGGATGGGTTTATTTTTGGCTTTGTAAACATGACTTGTACATTGGTCTTGGCTTTTGTTTTTGTATTTTGTCCACACTTTTTGATTTACGTCATATCTCAGCTGTTCTAAATACACGGCTCTTGTTATACAATCGACAACTCTCTTCCTCATCTTTCGGATTTAAAATACTATAATGTATACCATGGCTGGCATTTATTTAGGCTCCTAGTTCACCGCTATGCTATGTGTGTTTGTGTGTGTGCGTGTGTGTGTGCGTGTGTTTCTGTGTTGTGCATTGCGGTTCATTAAGCTCTTACTTAAGACCTATGTTTTCCTTTTCGTTTTGCGTTTAATACGGTTTGTTTTCTTCTTGTGGCATCGTATAACATTCCAACTCTCACACACACACACACAAACATATTCGCACAATATGTCTTCTATTTGTATAAGCAGCATTCGCCTTAAGTATTTGCGTGCGGCGATTCACCATAATAATGTCAACATAAACAGTTACAACGGCACTTTTGCAGCAGCAGCTTTTAATGCGATCTCTTTCCCTTTTCAGTTAGAAGTTTTAAAGTACAGTTACGATATACATTTACAAAGCGTGTGTTACGGCCTAAAGTATTTTTTTTTATATATTTTTCATTGTAAGCTGTGTTTTGAAATTTAAGATATAAACCTAATCTGTATATATAAAGCTGTTGTATGTTTACAAAAAACATTTGTGTCTGAAACTATTTAATTCCCGGTGCAATCAAAATAAACAAACTTTATCCGTTCCAAGCAGAACTCTCACTTATTTATGCTGGTGGATAAATTTCTTTTCGCATGGAGAAACAAACAGGCAACAAGATGTAAACAGAAACATACAAACATAGAACAAGAAAGTCTCGTGCTCTAACAACTAATGCATTTACAAAGTTCCGAGGAATCAGGAACGAAGGAAATAAATGTCTAAGCTTGCACTTGCATACACACAAAAACAAATATTATATAGCACACAAGGCGCATTGTTGGCTTGGCCTGTATGTGATAGCCTAATGCAAAAAGCTTGCAAAAATTGTATTATGTTAATAAATATACCCCAAACTCTGACAATAGAATAAGTCTAAAATCTATAAGACAGGCCTAAAGCTTTTATAACAGAATTCTGACCCACTTTAGCTGTCAAATCAAAACTTTTCAGCCTCAAAAGTTGTCAAACCAAGAAGAGAATATTGGTGCGAGATTCGCTGCTTTCGCTATTTTAATCTCGATTTTTATACCCTGATCCCATTAAAAATGGGAAAAAAGGGTATAATGGTTTTGTGCAAAAGTATGTAACAGGCAGAAGGAAGCATCTCCGACCTTGTAAAGTATATATATTCTTGATCAGCATCAACAGTCGAGTCGATATAGCCATGTCCGTTTGTACGTCCGTAAGTATGAACGCGTCGATCTCAGAGACTATGAGAGCTAGAGACTCCAGATTTTTAACTTAAGCTCGCTTAATCCCTATGCAGTACAAGTTTGTTTTCGATTTTCGATAACTCATCCCGTTTCCGGTATACACATGGGATCGATAACAACAAAATCTTGAATTTTGAAAACTTGATAGCATTTGAAATATTAAACAAAATATCGACAATCTGTGAAATTTTTATTAAAATCGGTTAAGAAACACCGGAGATATGAGACATTGAAGTTGTGTATGCAGTATGCAGTATGGTCGTACACACATACACACTACTTGCAAGCACTGACTGTACGCGTAAAGTAAAGGGATCAGGGTATCGTCTAGTCGGGATTTCTCGACTAGAGCCATCTTACTTGCTTGCAATTGCACAGTTGCCAGCACGAAGGGTTGGGTGGGTGGATGAATTTCAATTGTAGAAAGGGTTTTTTCAAACGTGTTGCTTGTTTATAAGCGTCGTTTTCTTATCTGCTAGCAAATTATTTGGTGTTTCCCACATAACTTTCAAATTTTAATTACGACGTATTAATTTTAAATTAAGAATCAATTGTCAACAAGTTACCAGTTAAAAGCAAGTAAGAAGGCTCTAGTCGAGAAACCCCGACTAAAAAATACCTTGAACCCTAAAGCGTACAGTCAGTACTGCAAACAATTCTTAACTGCAATGTTCCATATCTCCGGTGTTTCTCAACCGATTTCGATATAGCCATGTCCGTCCGTATGTATGAACGAATCGAAATTTTGAACATAAGCTTGCCTAAGCCTTAAGCAAGTTTACTTCAAATTCAAATTATCGATAACTCTTCTTGTTTGTGATCGATAACAATAAAATCTTGAATTTGGAAAACTTGGAAATGGCGTTTGAAATGTAGACGAAATATTGAAAATCTGTGAAATTTGTATTGAATTCTGTTGAGAAACATCGGAGTTATGGAACATTTAAGTTAAGTTAAGAATGCATACGCCTACATACACGAACATACATACTTGCAAGCACTGATTGAACGCGTTGCGTATATGATTCAGGGTATCTTCTAAGCAACTTACAAACTTAAAACAAGTAAGAAGGCTCTAGTCGAGAAATCCCGACTAGACGATACCCTGATCCCTATACTTTACGCGTACTTTCAGTGCTTGCAAGTATGTGTGCGTGTGTGTACGACCATACTGCATACTGCATACTCAACTTCAAGGTTCCATATCTCCGGTGTTTTTCAACCGATTTTAATACAAATTTAACAGATTGTTTTTATTATTTTTATTATTCAAGATTTTATTGTTATCGATCCCATGTGTATATCGGAAACGGGATGAGTTATCGAAAATCGAAAACAAACTACTACTTCCTAAGGATTAGGCGAGCTTAAGTTCCAAATCTGGAGTCTCTAGCTCTTATAGTCTCTGAGATCGACGCGTTCATACATACAGACGGACAGACGGACATGGCTATATCGACTCGACTGTTGATGCTGATCAAGAATATATATACTTTACAAGGTCGGAGATGCTTCATTCTGCCTGTTACATACTTTTGCACAAAACCATAATACCCTTTTTCCCCATTTTTAATGGGATCAGGGCATAAAAATAGCTATAGGCCCACGACAAAAAACACAGGAGGATATAATTAGAGATTAAAAAAAATATCAATTGAAAAAATAAAATATATTTCTTGAAAGTAATTGAATAATCGTATATATATATGCTTATTGAAAGTTATACGTGTATTATATTTTTAAGTATGAAATGCATTAAGTCTTTTCTTATTCGCTAAAATTGAAAATTAAATTTGGCTCACAAAGCTTCATTTAATATTCAATGGTTACACATTTGGTCTTCAGATACTCGTTAAGTGCCTCCTGGCCAAGATCCTTGCCAAAGCCACTCTGCTTAAATCCACCGAATGGAGCAGCAACATCAGTTTTATTGTAAACATTCACAAAGACTGTGCCAGCCTCAATGCGATCGGCGAAACTTAGAGCCTTGCTAATATCCTTGGTGAAGACTCCGCTGGCAAGACCATAATCCGTGCGATTGGCACGCTCCATGACTGAGTCAAAATCGCTGCCATTGAACTTGGATATAATCATAATGGGTCCAAAAGATTCCTCTTGTGCAATGAACATATCATCGGTAACATTTGTAAACACAGTTGGCATAAAGAAATATCCCTTCATATTGGGCACACGAGTGCCGCCATACACAAGCGTAGCGCCCTCTGCCACGCCCCTTTCACAGAACTCCAGCAACTTATCGAAATGGGCCTTGTGATTCTGTGGTCCGTGTGCTGTTGATCGATTGAGTGGATCTCCAATGGTCATAGTGCGCAAATCCTTCAACACGCGACGCACAAACTCATCATGGATGCGATCCTCAACGAACAAACGTCCAGCAGCTATGCAATTTTCACCTTTGTTGAAAAATACCGACGACATGCCCTAAAAAAACAAATAAATTGTCAAATAAATTAATAATTTAACAAAACAACATTAGTTTTCTGTAAAGATAGGATTCCTCTTAACATAATATCGATAAAAAATCTAGTATTTTTACCCTGATCCCATTAAAAATGGGAAAAAAGAGTATAATGGATTTGTGCAAAAGTATGTAACAGGCAGAAGGAAGCATCTCCAACCATTAAAGTATATATATTCTTGATCAACATCAACAGTCGAGTCGATATAGATCTGTCCGTCTGTCCGTCCGTCCGTCTGTATGTATGAGAGCGTCGATCTCAGAGACTATAAGTGCTAGAGACTCCAGATTTGGAACTTAAGCTCGCCTAATCCGATAACTCATCCCGTTTTCGATATACACATGGGATCAATAACAATAAAATCTTGAACTTTTAATATCCAGCACATGCACATAATAAATTGACATAAAATTGATCACCTGTGAAAATTTCATCAAAATCGGTTAAGAAACTTAGAAGTTATGCCAATTTCTATATTTGTATTGATCAAAGATGCCAACAGGCATCGGCTCGACCGTTGCTGAAGCAAAAGTAAATACAGCTGCACCACGGTCTGATGCTGAATGAATTATGATACTTTAAGTAAGGATATTAAATAACTGGGTTCAGGGTATCTTCTAGTCGGGCTCACCCGACTAGAGCCTTCTTACTTGTTATACCCTGAACCTATTAAAAATGGGTAAAAAGTGTATAATGGTTTTGTGCAAAATAATGTAACAGGCAGAAGGAAGCATCTCCGACCTTATAAAGTATATATATTCTTGATCAGCATCAACAGTCGAGTCGATATGTCTGTCTGTCAGTCTGTATGTATGAATGCGTCGATCTCAGAGACTATAAGAGCAAGAGACTCCAGATTTTTAACTTAAGCTCGCCTAATCCCTAAACAGTATAGGTTTGTTTTTGATTTTAGATAACTCTTCCCGTTTTCGATATTTTTATGGGATCGATAACAATGAAATCTTGATATTGGAAAAATTTGAGACGGCGTTTGAAACATTAGATAAAATAATGACAATCTGTTAGAGCCATCTTACTTGTCTTATGCTTATGTTCTATTAAGATCTGTTAGCCAAAAACACATTCGTAGTCGAATATGGCATTTCTAAAACATGTGTGAAGTGCAATTGGGCATAAATCTAAATCTTTATTCAACTTTGGGTTTTTGGCGTGTAATAGTAGATATAGAAAGCATATGAATGCACTCACATGTTTGACAGCCTTATCCAAATCACAGTCAGCGAATATAACCAACGGGCTCTTGCCGCCAAGTTCCAGAGAGCATTTCTTGAGATTCGATGCGGCACACGATTGCATAATGTGTTTGCCAATGGGCGTTGAACCAGTGAAGCCTAGTTTGCTGATTAGCCGATGATCGGCAACGGCTTGACCCGCCTCAGAACCTTTGCCGGTCAGCACATTAATCACACCAGCTGGAAAGCCAGCGAGCACGGTAAGCTCGGCAAACTTGAGCGCTGTTAAAGGACACGTTTGGGCCGGTTTGATGAGGCACGTATTGCCTGCTGCAATGCAGGCGGCCATTTTCCAGGAAAGCATCATCAGTGGATAGTTCCATGGCGTGATCAGACCACAGACACCAATTGGTTCCTTGCGCGTAAAAGTTAGCACGTTGTTTGGCCGGGCGGGATTCACGGGTATCGTGTTGCCCTGAATCTTATCGCACCAGCCGGCAAAATAGCGCCAAGCATCGATAGACATGCCAACATGGGTCTTTAGTGCCAGCGTGTACACAGCACCAGAGTCAACGGACTCGATAGTAGCTAGCTCCTCCTTGTGCTGCTCCATTAGATCGGCCAGCCGAAGCATTAGCTGTCCCCTTTGTCTGGCCGAAACCTGTCTCCAAGTGCCGTAGAATGCCTTGTGCGCCGCATGGACAGCTCTATCCGCATCCCCAACACTTGCACATGCCACCTGGCAGAGCAGCTCCTCATTTGTGGGATTGATGATGTCCAGTGTGCGCTGATTGTCAGCATCCACAAATTTGCCATTGATAAATAGCTGGGTTGGCACTCGAATCTCTCGCTTATTTGCTCTTAGCGTAAATCCTTCATAGTTAATCTTGTTGGAACTCGCGCCAGACGAGCCTTCCCGAAGATTACGAATTAGCTGATCAAAGAATTCTTCAAAGACGGGGGCCATGAACACATTCTCGTTCTCGAGAGGTACATCGAATGCCTCCTTTACCTCCTCAACGAGACGCACTACATCCATTGAGCCGGCACCTGCAGCAAAGAAATCCGTAGATGCTTCGATAGGCTGCTTCAATATTGCCTGCCAAATGGCAGACAGTTCCGTCTTCTTTACCATCTCGTCCTCCGTGAAATCTGTGATTGGCTGATGTGTGTTTTGTTTGAACCAATCGCATGCATTGATCATTTTGGAGCCACGCTTGATGCGACGAACATTGACAAATGCACCATCGGTTCCTTCAATCAGCAGTCCATTTTCATGAATCCAGGCCGGCTTGGACAGACCCTTCAGTTTGATAGCTACGCCAGATTTGACAGGTCCAGCCGAATAGAGATGAGAGCCAAAGAGACGTACCTGCTCCTCTGTGCCATCGGCTTGGAGTACAGTCGCTATTGCTCCGGGCACGGAATCCAAACCTCTAACGAAATTCCAAATTCGCTCGGCTGACTGGTGCAGATTCAACACCTGATTCTCCATCTTGAACATAGCCGCATCATAGGTGGCTCCCACCTCTGTTTGCTGAATTTTTGGTGCCGTACCCTTGGCAACCATATCAACCGCTAGAACCATCGCCTTTACACCCTCCGGGTAGAGGAATCGCTTGTAAATGCTGTCCAATGTATCCGTTGGCTCTAAATTTGTTTGTCGGGTTAGTAACAGCGGTCCAGTATCCAATCCTTCATCTGCCCAAAAGATGCTTAGTCCAGCCACATCATCGCCCTAAAAAAACAGCATTAAACATTCCAATATTATTATTTTTAAACTTAAGGGCTGCCACAGAAATCGCTTTTGCTGCAATTCCGCTTGAACGTTCTAGTGATTTCCAAACACAGAATAATGTGCTAGAGAATTGATTAAGTACGGCGAATCACAGGAAATGTTGTTAAATTTCAGTTAAGCCTGCATTAAAGTATTTGAAAAAACAAAAAATCTAATCGCTAGTGATTTTTGAGGCACCCCCGTACAAATCCCTGTAATAATCCCTTCCGCAAAAGGTCTATATTTTATACTCGAACGAATTCAAATCTTTACTTAGTTACCTCAATGAGGGTCCAGGAAATGGCGCTGGCTCCGCGATGTCTAGGCAATATGGAGGGATGATAGGCAATGCTGCCAAGTGCAGCGCCATCGATCACCTCCATGGGTATAAACTGTGAGCAATAGGGGAGCACATTGAGTGTAGCTCCCACCGATCTGTACTGCTCGAGGACCTCGGGTAGGGCCACGCCCTTGCGTCGCCAACTGGCAAACTTGAAAACGGGTATATTATGGCTGGCAGCGGTGGTAGCCAAAATATCCTCGCGACTTCCCTTGTCGGGTATGGTAAAGACTCCAACGACTTTGAAAATTGGATTCTCCAAGAGCTGTTCCAGTACATCGGCTGCAAAGTTGCTTTGGCCAATTACAGCAATGCGTAAGTTAGTCTAAAAGATTTTCAATAAAAAATTTGTTCAAATATAATTAGTTTGTTATAGATTTTTACTCTTACTATAATAATAAAAAATATGATTCTTAATTGTCAAAATACAAGGAAAATCTAAAAAATAATAACGGTCAGACTTTATAACATCTGATCTAATATTATTAATCTGAAAACGTATCAGAACATACAAACAATCAGTCAAAACAGCTGCAAATGCATTCTTTTTGATAATTTTTTATTATTAAAAACGACTTAGTAATAAGATTGCATTATTTCACTTTAAATGGTCGAAACTCTCATAGATCCGACACAATACTATGAATTACGGTAAATAATAATCTTTAAGCTTTGCGATCGTAGGCCTATTTTTAGCGCTTAATTTATGTGCATAATCAATTGCCAGAAATTTATTTCACTGTATCGAAGAAGCAAAAATTTGTGGTTGTAGTAGAAAGAATAATATAAGTTTTCTTTAACACTTAGTATTTATTTTAATATTGGTGAAATTTTTCATTTTTCTAGTCGGTGGGCTTCTTTAGTCTCTGAGATCGACGCACAGACAAACATGACTACATCGTCTCAGCTTTATAAAGTACTTTATGTTGTAGGCATTTTACCCCATTTTATGGGTTCACAGAACACAAAAACAGCAGCTGTTATCACATTAAACACTTCTCAACAACAATTGTGAAAAAGTATTAACATCAAAATAGTCTCAAAATTATAAAAACAAAACCTGACCAAGTTTGGGCAAGTGTTTTAAGCAATCAAAATCACATCAATAAAATTATTGTACATGTAACTTTAATTTTCATATTTGTAAATGTATACTAACAGCCATAATTATTCACTTTTGCAGTTTTTTTTTTACAGTTTTCAATATAATTTCACTATTTAATGACTTTCGTAAACTAAATACTTTGTGAAAAAAAACCTTTCTCATTTGAATTTTTTTTTTATTATTCTGATAGACAAACACAGCGGTCAAGCAACTTTCATAAACTGAGCTTCACTGACCGAATCGGTGTCATATTTATACCTAACTTGTAGCGCTACATT
Organism: Scaptomyza cyrtandrae; assembly: GCA_035044605.1. NCBI lineage: Eukaryota > Metazoa > Arthropoda > Insecta > Diptera > Drosophilidae > Scaptomyza > Scaptomyza cyrtandrae. Next base: position 3,926,349 of record JAWNNS010000648.1, read on the forward strand.
ATTATCAGCTGATTCTGAAAAAAGCACCACTGCAAGCACTACAGTTGGTAATGCTGCTGTTTCGAACTGTTCGTTCATATACATATGCATGTGCATATACTGTACATGTACACATACTTTTACTTTTTATACTTTAGTAAAAATTAACAACAACAAAAATTGATTAATGTGACGCGCTATGCTGAAAGCTGAACGCTTGAAAGCGTCGTAGCTCAACGAAATTTTGATAATCATAATGATTAGGTATGATCGGAGAAATGTGAGCATGATTTTGACATTTGTGTGCGCAAATAAATTCTTATTACCAAATGGAAAGTAAGCTAACGAAATACTTCAAAACAGATGCATTTGTTTTATGTTTATTTTATAAGTGCGTCTCGAATTCTTTATTCTGGAATACAACTGCAATTCGTAATACAATATTGCTCCACAAATAATTATAGTTTATGTATAAGAGACATACAAGATTTCTTTAACGAGGCTATAATGAATTTTATAAGTATTACTAGTTAGTTTGCACCAAAGAAAAGGTTTGGCCAATGGAAGTTAGAAGCTCACTGTTTTCCCAACAATGAATATTGTTTGATGTTATTATTTTCATACTTCAGTCTCTGCCTCGTATGACAAGTAATGTTCCGCCTGTTGTTTGTCTGTGTTGTCAGCAGACATCAACGCCATCACACAATATCTTTAAAAATTATAGCCTATATGTTAATCTGACAAATGATAAATGATAAAAGTAAAGTTTCACTTGATTCCAATCAGAAGTTTCTACGTTAAGTAACGTATCAAATACAAACCCTCACATTCAATATCTTAATATAAATAGGTTAAAGCTTATCTTTTTGTGAAGCATTATCCAATTTGTTGTCTCACACAAACTATCAAAAAAAAAAAACTGTTTCTCTTAATTGGCATTCAATGAGTATTGGGTATAGATTTGTATAGAAACTAACCAAGTGTTATTAGTAAGTTAGTGTTTTAAAACTACCAGCCATGTTAAGGCAACACATTCCGATTGAGATCTGCTCAGAAGGATAAAATTGATTTAGTAGTTCAATTTCTACTACTTAGCAAACGATTGTTATATTAATTTAATTACTAGCTAACTCCGCCGGACACGAATGAATTTTATTTTTAACTTCGCGTAGCTGGGTGCAGTGCGGGTATGTGGTACATTTTTGATACAGATCTCTGAGGGGATCAGTCATCCTAGCCCCATTGAATTACTCAAGCTTTAAAAATAATGTACTAAAACTTTGTCAAAGCTTCGAACAATTGGATAAACAGCACGTACAAAATTCAACAAAAAATTATTTTACTTTTTAAATATTTTTTATAAATGCAATTTCTTAGTAAGTTCTTAGTTTTTAATTTCTTGGCTTGGGTTTCAAATATTTTATTTTAATTTTTTTAAAGGGTTTCGACTGACAATAGTGGACATTAAATAATTAATTCTTGGCATACAACTTTTGATCCACTTAGCTAATTGTTGAAATGAATTAGCGAGAGCTTAATTAATATTACCTGTTAGTCCCGTTCTTGGGCTTTCCTTTCGCAGTATAAATTTACTTTTAATGAGCTTAACATGCTGAGCGGTCTGCAACGTTACCTTAAATACTTTGCCATTTTGGGCCTGGTGCCCTGGGCTGAAAAGGAAGTAAAGCAGCAGGCGCAAAAGGTCTACACGATTGCCATCATATTGGTAAACATAAGTGTGGCTTTTTATATTGTGATTTATGCGCCACCTGAGGGAGATTTACTTGTTTCATCGCTGGTTAGCTGCATCGTATTTATCTCACAGATTGTGACAATGTCAGGCGTGTATATATTAAATATCTAGTTATATAATTTCAAAATGTTTATTTTCAAAACAGTTGTTGAAATGCAAGCAATGTGCCAGTACAAAAGATACTACGATTTCTGTCTGAAGTTGAAGTGCTTAAGACTTCGCTTTCAATGCGAACTGAAGCAACCGATTTTGGGATTGCCCTGGATCAGATATATTAAACTATTTATGCTGGGCAGTTTAAATGTTTTGGCTGTTATTCCATCAATCTATGTGGTGTTACATAATGATTACATCGGCTTCTTTTGGTACTCGCTTCCAGCCGTTTTAATCAATCGTTTTCAGTGCGTGCTTCTTCTACTCTATGCCGAACTCTTGGGCTATCATGTTGAGCAACTGGGACAACGTCTCCAGGCCGTTCACAGATGTCGTTTGATGGGCACCAATTCTCTGCTGCAGAATGTTAAATACGAGCAAATGTGCTCCCTGGAATATCTTCTTAGTTTGAAGCAAGCGTATATGGAACTATATCGATTATTTGGTCATTATAATGGCTTGTATGGCTGGTCGATGGTCTGCATTTTTGTGGTTATGTTTTTGGACAGCATGATTAACATCTACTGGACGATGCTCATTCTTGCTGAGATCTATAGCTTTGCTTTCATCTACATGACCTGCTCAACATTTGTGCCACTGCTAATATTACTTTTTGCCTTTTGCCGTTGTGGCGAATACTGCAAGCGGCAGGTAATCAAACTAGTGCATTATAAAACATTCAATATTATTTACTTTCATTTTGTTTTTTAAAGTTAATCAAGTTGTTTATTTCAGCTCGATTACTTTCTCACTTTAATTTAAGATTTTTCTTAAAGCTCCTGAAATTAATTAGTTGCTACCTACAACAAATGATTTGTGCCGTTATTGTCGTGTAATCTCTTTATTTATATACTGCAACTTAAATCTGCATTTATTTTAAAGCACTTTTTGTGTGATGTTTGACAAGAACACGAAAATAAAGATAAACATATTACAGTGTATAAAAGTTAGTTAACTAAGTAGGGAGTTGAAAAACCAGTAAATTTCTGTTAACATTCTCATTTGATTAAAACTGTGTTTGATGTTTTTGTTTTGTTCTTTTAAACGCATATTTTGTTTTAATTGTTCTTAAAGGTGTTTGAGACTAACATTAAATTTTTTATAATTTTGCAGCATGTGCTTATTGGCAGCCATGTGCGAGGCTTGGCCTGCGCCGCTCAGCGCCAAGCTGCACCGCCCCCGCTGGCTTATAATGCAGTCTTAGCCGAATTTGCAATACAGGTGGAACAGGATGCACTTATCATCAGCGCCGAGGGTTTTATGGATATTGATTACAGTTTGCTTATGTCGGTGGGTGTTAATGTATTTACCAAGCACCAAAATGAATATAAAGTTTTAATATTCCTTTAGATTTTCACGGCAATGGTTACTTATTTAATTGTGCTCATGCAGTTTGGATCGTTGTATGCATAGGACTTGGTAACAACAGTAACACAACACTAACTAGAACTTGCAGCTGCTCAAAATAGTTAACTAATTTTAACCAAATTTGAATTTTTACAAACTGTATTCAAAACGCACAGCACAAACCGGTACAGCTAAAAACAAATAATAATAATAACAATATTGTCCTCAGTAAAGTTTTAATCTTTTGATGGTTTTGAACGTCAAAACTCGAAGTTGTGCAATTCGAAGTGTGCTTGCAAAGCTGGAAAGAAGTGTCACAAAATTTTAGTGTTGAAGATCTTAAAATGAGCGAGATATAAGCAAATTAAATTTTAATTTATCCCTTAAGGGTAATACATTTTTACTCATACGATTTTGCGACATATCACTTCAACTACTTTTTTTAAACCGATAGACTAGCTCATTAATTGTTTATCAATAACCTATTTGTTTAAACGTCGAATGAGGAGCAGCTCGCCGCAATCCATAGATAAGATAAAAAATAGGTTACCGAAATGTTTGGAAAAAACACTGTATCAAATTTGATGTACGTATTTTAAATGCCATCCCACATTTCGATCGTTTCAAGTGTTCTTGAACTTGGCGAGCTTTTTTAATACATAATTTTAATAATAAGAACCGTATTTAATCGATGACCCCCCTGGAAGTTATGCCAAAAACAGCTCACAGATAACTGTTGTCAGCTAGCTGTATTTGATTTCAATTTTATTTGCATATAGTATGATCCTAATTTGTATTGCGCAATGCGAATACAAAATACAGTCGTGTCCAATAAACTGAGCACGCAGTCTGCAGCTGCTCGCTAGTGTTATTTGGGTTCATCTGGGAATAGTATAACATTTCTTTACTGATAAGAGATAACCTGTTCGAGTGCCCTGAGCTAAGTCAAGAAAACAAAGCACAAAACCGGTTTGCTCGATACGTTAAACCGGTTTCAAGTGGCTCGCGATGTGCCAATTTTGATAAGCAATCAAACTAACTAATCTTTGATGCATAATTTATTTTGAAACAATATATATAATTTTTGTTTACCTCTAAAGAACGCTTGAGAATGTAACTTGGGCGTTGACGTTGACCTCTTTGACTACAACATCTCCATCATCATTAAGGATCTCCAGGTTACACTCAATCTCTTCAGTTTTAAGTTCAGTAGCCTTCTCAATTTCGGCATCAACATTATCGGGCTCTATAGCTTCAAAGTAATCAAGTCTAATAGTTGTTAGTCGACTGTTGTTGTTTTTTAAAGTTGTTTGCGATAATTCATCCGCAGTATCAAAGTCTTCTAACGTAACCTTGGATTCCTCAACATCGTTGTCTAGAAGGGTCGCTTGATCATTTGCTTGTATTTTGTTTTCCAATTTGTCAGATTCCTTAAAATTATCACCGGAACCATTTTCCTGATCATTTGCTAGTACATCGTTTTCCACCTCCTTGACATATGCCTTAATTTTATCGCCGAAACCAACGTTCAATTGAGACTTCTGCGTATTTTCCATTGGCTTCTTCAGCTCCATTGATTGTTTACATTCCTGATACAAATCGTTCATCTTTTTTAGGCTTGCCTCTAATTCGTCTGCATCTTCGATATTGCTCTCGTTCTCATTGAACTGATTTTTTTCTAGCAAATTCATCTCATCCGAATCTATGAACTTATTTAGTTCTTGCGAAATCTTGGCCCATTGGATTTTGGCATTACGTGCTAGCTCTCTTATGGCACCATCATCCGTATCAGAATCTAAGCTTGAATCTTTCTCTACTGTGGTTATTTTTAAAAATTTTTGTTTCTTTAGCTGTACTTTGATCATTCTCATCTGGTTTTGAATTTTGTTCTGTTATTTCAATAATTTTGGCTGTACATTCATCTCTCTCTGCGCTGTTAGTTTTTTCATCTGATATTACGATTGTGTTATTAGCTGTCACATTTGAGCTTTCTTCGTCTACGTCAGTTGTTAAATCTTCATATTTACGTGATTTTTTATCTACATTAATACTTCCTGGCCCTATGTTATTCGTGTTAGTGTCTTTCCGTGTCCAAGCACTCAAGGGCTTACTGAAAAGCTGTTTGCGTAAAGTTTCCTCGTTTTCACGTTCAAGCTTCAGGCCATCCTCAAATTGATTGCAAAATAGTTCATCGAGTGCACCCTCGGGTAGTTTGGGCGGCCTCACAACAGGAATTTCTTCTTCAGACTCATGATCAGTAGAGGCATCGGATATTATATCATCATCAATGCTTACATTGTGGTTCTTCGAGGTTTTTTCAGGTTTCTTGATAGGTTCATAGGGCTTATCTTCCATTCCTACTATCTTTGATTCAATTGAATCAATATTATTCTTTTTCTCTTCTGTGCGTACTTTTTCCTTCTGCTCTTTAGGTAACTGACTCTTTACTTCGTATAACTTACATGTACCGAGAGTTAACTGAGCTAATCCTAAGTCTTCGTGACAGGCTAAGTCTTCATAGTCCTGTTTTTCTATTTCCTCCTCCGTTGGTTCCAATTTTTCACTTGTATTTTGAGTTTGATATTTAGGTTGACTCTCGGGTTGATATTGACCGTCCTCGCTAATCCATTTACGTTCAGTTTGTTGATCTTCATTTGTATGCAATTCCTCCGATGTGTCTAAATTTGATGCAGCCAAATCTTGTGCTTCTTTAAGCTCTTTTAGCTTATCATGTTGAGCAACTGGGACAACGTCTCCAGGCCGTTCACAGATGTCGTTTGATGGGCACCAATTCTCTGCTGCAGAATGTTAAATACGAGCAAATGTGCTCCCTGGAATATCTTCTTAGTTTGAAGCAAGCGTATATGGAACTATATCGATTATTTGGTCATTATAATGGCTTGTATGGCTGGTCGATTGTCTGCATTTTTGTAGTTATGTTTTTGGACAGCATGATTAACACCTACTGGACGATGCTCATTCTTGCTGAGATCTATAGCTTTGCTTTCATCTACATGACCTGCTCAACATTTGTGCCACTGCTAATATTACTTTTTGCCTTTTGCCGTTGTGGCGAATACTGCAAGCGGCAGGTAATCAAACTAGTGCATTATAAAACATTCAATATTATTTACTTTCATTTTGTTTTTTAAAGTTAATCAAGTTGTTTATTTCAGCTCGATTACTTTCTCACTTTAATTTAAGATTTTTCTTAAAGCTCCTGAAATTAATTAGTTGCTACCTACAACAAATGATTTGTGCCGTTATTGTCGTGTAATCTCTTTATTTATATACTGCAACTTAAATCTGAATTTATTTTAAAGCACTTTTTGTGTGATGTTTGACAAGAACACGAAAATAAAGATAGACATATTACAGTGTATAAAAGTTAGTTAACTAAGTAGGGAGTTGAAAAACCAGTAAATTTCTGTTAACATTCTCATTTGATTAAAACTGTGTTTGATGTTTTTGTTTTGTTCTTTTAAACGCATATTTTGTTTTAATTGTTCTTAAAGGTGTTTGAGACTAACATTAAATTTTTTATAATTTTGCAGCATGTGCTTATTGGCAGCCATGTGCGAGGCTTGGCCTGCGCCGCTCAGCGCCAAGCTGCACCGCCCCCGCTGGCTTATAATGCAGTCTTAGCCGAATTTGCAATACAGGTGGAACAGGATGCACTTATCATCAGCGCCGAGGGTTTTATGGATATTGATTACAGTTTGCTTATGTCGGTGGGTGTTAATGTATTTACCAAGCACCAAAATGAATATAAAGTTTTAATATTCCTTTAGATTTTCACGGCAATGGTTACTTATTTAATTGTGCTCATGCAGTTTGGATCGTTGTATGCATAGGACTTGGTAACAACAGTAACACAACACTAACTAGAACTTGCAGCTGCTCAAAATAGTTAACTAATTTTAACCAAATTTGAATTTTTACAAACTGTATTCAAAACGCACAGCACAAACCGGTACAGCTAAAAACAAATAATAATAATAACAATATTGTCCTCAGTAAAGTTTTAATCTTTTGATGGTTTTGAACGTCAAAACTCGAAGTTGTGCAATTCGAAGTGTGCTTGCAAAGCTGGAAAGAAGTGTCACAAAATTTTAGCGTTGAAGATCTTAAAATGAGCGAGATATTAGCAAATTAAATTTTAATTTATCCCTTAAGGGTAATACATTTTTACTCATACGATTTTGCGACATATCACTTCAACTACTTTTTTTAAACCGATAGACTAGCTCATTAATTGTTTATCAATAACCTATTTGTTTAAACGTCGAATGAGGAGCAGCTCGCCGCAATCCATAGATAAGATAAAAAATAGGTTACCGAAATGTTTGGAAAAAACACTGTATCAAATTTGATGTACGTATTTTAAATGCCATCCCACATTTCGATCGTTTCAAGTGTTCTTGAACTTGGCGAGCTTTTTTAATACATAATTTTAATAATAAGAACCGTATTTAATCGAAGACCCCCCTGGAAGTTATGCCAAAAACAGCTCACAGATAACTGTTGTCAGCTAGCTGTATTTGATTTCAATTTTATTTGCATATAGTATGATCCTAATTTGTATTGCGCAATGCGAATACAAAATACAGTCGTGTCCAATAAACTGAGCACGCAGTCTGCAGCTGCTCGCTAGTGTTATTTGGGTTCATCTGGGAATAGTATAACATTTCTTTACTGATAAGAGATAACCTGTTCGAGTGCCCTGAGCTAAGTCAAGAAAACAAAGCACAAAACCGGTTTGCTCGATACGTTAAACCGGTTTCAAGTGGCTCGCGATGTGCCAATTTTGATAAGCAATCAAACTAACTAATCTTTGATGCATAATTTATTTTGAAACAATATATATAATTTTTGTTTACCTCTAAAGAACGCTTGAGTATTAATGGACAATTATTTAAACTCGAATGTAACTTGGGCGTTGACGTTGACCTCTTTGACTACAACATCTCCATCATCATTAAGGATCTCCAGGTTACACTCAATCTCTTCAGTTTTAAGTTCAGTAGCCTTCTCAATTTCGGCATCAACATTATCGGGCTCTATAGCTTCAAAGTAATCAAGTCTAATAGTTGTTAGTCGACTGTTGTTGTTTTTTAAAGTTGTTTGCGATAATTCATCCGCAGTATCAAAGTCTTCTAACGTAACCTTGGATTCCTCAACATCGTTGTCTAGAAGGGTCGCTTGATCATTTGCTTGTATTTTGTTTTCCAATTTGTCAGATTCCTTAAAATTATCACCGGAACCATTTTCCTGATCATTTGCTAGTACATCGTTTTCCACCTCCTTGACATATGCCTTAATTTTATCGCCGAAACCAACGTTCAATTGAGACTTCTGCGTATTTTCCATTGGCTTCTTCAGCTCCATTGATTGTTTACATTCCTGATACAAATCGTTCATCTTTTTTAGGCTTGCCTCTAATTCGTCTGCATCTTCGATATTGCTCTCGTTCTCATTGAACTGATTTTTTTCTAGCAAATTCATCTCATCCGAATCTATGAACTTATTTAGTTCTTGCGAAATCTTGGCCCATTGGATTTTGGCATTACGTGCTAGCTCTCTTATGGCACCATCATCCGTATCAGAATCTAAGCTTGAATCTTTCTCTACTGTGGTTATTTTTGTAAAAATTTTTGTTTCTTTAGCTGTACTTTGATCATTCTCATCTGGTTTTGAATTTTGTTCTGTTATTTCAATAATTTTGGCTGTACATTCATCTCTCTCTGCGCTGTTAGTTTTTTCATCTGATATTACGATTGTGTTATTAGCTGTCACATTTGAGCTTTCTTCGTCTACGTCAGTTGTTAAATCTTCATATTTACGTGATTTTTTATCTACATTAATACTTCCTGGCCCTATGTTATTCGTGTTAGTGTCTTTCCGTGTCCAAGCACTCAAGGGCTTACTGAAAAGCTGTTTGCGTAAAGTTTCCTCGTTTTCACGTTCAAGCTTCAGGCCATCCTCAAATTGATTGCAAAATAGTTCATCGAGTGCACCCTCGGGTAGTTTGGGCGGCCTCACAACAGGAATTTCTTCTTCAGACTCATGATCAGTAGAGGCATCGGATATTATATCATCATCAATGCTTACATTGTGGTTCTTCGAGGTTTTTTCAGGTTTCTTGATAGGTTCATAGGGCTTATCTTCCATTCCTACTATCTTTGATTCAATTGAATCAATATTATTCTTTTTCTCTTCTGTGCGTACTTTTTCCTTCTGCTCTTTAGGTAACTGACTCTTTACTTCGTATAACTTACATGTACCGAGAGTTAACTGAGCTAATCCTAAGTCTTCGTGACAGGCTAAGTCTTCATAGTCCTGTTTTTCTATTTCCTCCTCCGTTGGTTCCAATTTTTCACTTGTATTTTGAGTTTGATATTTAGGTTGACTCTCGGGTTGATATTGACCGTCCTCGCTAATCCATTTACGTTCAGTTTGTTGATCTTCATTTGTATGCAATTCCTCCGATGTGTCTAAATTTGATGCAGCCAAATCTTGTGCTTCTTTAAGCTCTTTTAGCTTATCATGTTGAGCAACTGGGACAACGTCTCCAGGCCGTTCACAGATGTCGTTTGATGGGCACCAATTCTCTGCTGCAGAATGTTAAATACGAGCAAATGTGCTCCCTGGAATATCTTCTTAGTTTGAAGCAAGCGTATATGGAACTATATCGATTATTTGGTCATTATAATGGCTTGTATGGCTGGTCGATTGTCTGCATTTTTGTAGTTATGTTTTTGGACAGCATGATTAACACCTACTGGACGATGCTCATTCTTGCTGAGATCTATAGCTTTGCTTTCATCTACATGACCTGCTCAACATTTGTGCCACTGCTAATATTACTTTTTGCCTTTTGCCGTTGTGGCGAATACTGCAAGCGGCAGGTAATCAAACTAGTGCATTATAAAACATTCAATATTATTTACTTTCATTTTGTTTTTTAAAGTTAATCAAGTTGTTTATTTCAGCTCGATTACTTTCTCACTTTAATTTAAGATTTTTCTTAAAGCTCCTGAAATTAATTAGTTGCTACCTACAACAAATGATTTGTGCCGTTATTGTCGTGTAATCTCTTTATTTATATACTGCAACTTAAATCTGCATTTATTTTAAAGCACTTTTTGTGTGATGTTTGACAAGAACACGAAAATAAAGATAGACATATTACAGTGTATAAAAGTTAGTTAACTAAGTAGGGAGTTGAAAAACCAGTAAATTTCTGTTAACATTCTCATTTGATTAAAACTGTGTTTGATGTTTTTGTTTTGTTCTTTTAAACGCATATTTTGTTTTAATTGTTCTTAAAGGTGTTTGAGACTAACATTAAATTTTTTATAATTTTGCAGCATGTGCTTATTGGCAGCCATGTGCGAGGCTTGGCCTGCGCCGCTCAGCGCCAAGCTGCACCGCCCCCGCTGGCTTATAATGCAGTCTTAGCCGAATTTGCAATACAGGTGGAACAGGATGCACTTATCATCAGCGCCGAGGGTTTTATGGATATTGATTACAGTTTGCTTATGTCGGTGGGTGTTAATGTATTTACCAAGCACCAAAATGAATATAAAGTTTTAATATTCCTTTAGATTTTCACGGCAATGGTTACTTATTTAATTGTGCTCATGCAGTTTGGATCGTTGTATGCATAGGACTTGGTAACAACAGTAACACAACACTAACTAGAACTTGCAGCTGCTCAAAATAGTTAACTAATTTTAACCAAATTTGAATTTTTACAAACTGTATTCAAAACGCACAGCACAAACCGGTACAGCTAAAAACAAATAATAATAATAACAATATTGTCCTCAGTAAAGTTTTAATCTTTTGATGGTTTTGAACGTCAAAACTCGAAGTTGTGCAATTCGAAGTGTGCTTGCAAAGCTGGAAAGAAGTGTCACAAAATTTTAGCGTTGAAGATCTTAAAATGAGCGAGATATTAGCAAATTAAATTTTAATTTATCCCTTAAGGGTAATACATTTTTACTCATACGATTTTGCGACATATCACTTCAACTACTTTTTTTAAACCGATAGACTAGCTCATTAATTGTTTATCAATAACCTATTTGTTTAAACGTCGAATGAGGAGCAGCTCGCCGCAATCCATAGATAAGATAAAAAATAGGTTACCGAAATGTTTGGAAAAAACACTGTATCAAATTTGATGTACGTATTTTAAATGCCATCCCACATTTCGATCGTTTCAAGTGTTCTTGAACTTGGCGAGCTTTTTTAATACATAATTTTAATAATAAGAACCGTATTTAATCGAAGACCCCCCTGGAAGTTATGCCAAAAACAGCTCACAGATAACTGTTGTCAGCTAGCTGTATTTGATTTCAATTTTATTTGCATATAGTATGATCCTAATTTGTATTGCGCAATGCGAATACAAAATACAGTCGTGTCCAATAAACTGAGCACGCAGTCTGCAGCTGCTCGCTAGTGTTATTTGGGTTCATCTGGGAATAGTATAACATTTCTTTACTGATAAGAGATAACCTGTTCGAGTGCCCTGAGCTAAGTCAAGAAAACAAAGCACAAAACCGGTTTGCTCGATACGTTAAACCGGTTTCAAGTGGCTCGCGATGTGCCAATTTTGATAAGCAATCAAACTAACTAATCTTTGATGCATAATTTATTTTGAAACAATATATATAATTTTTGTTTACCTCTAAAGAACGCTTGAGTATTAATGGACAATTATTTAAACTCGAATGTAACTTGGGCGTTGACGTTGACCTCTTTGACTACAACATCTCCATCATCATTAAGGATCTCCAGGTTACACTCAATCTCTTCAGTTTTAAGTTCAGTAGCCTTCTCAATTTCGGCATCAACATTATCGGGCTCTATAGCTTCAAAGTAATCAAGTCTAATAGTTGTTAGTCGACTGTTGTTGTTTTTTAAAGTTGTTTGCGATAATTCATCCGCAGTATCAAAGTCTTCTAACGTAACCTTGGATTCCTCAACATCGTTGTCTAGAAGGGTCGCTTGATCATTTGCTTGTATTTTGTTTTCCAATTTGTCAGATTCCTTAAAATTATCACCGGAACCATTTTCCTGATCATTTGCTAGTACATCGTTTTCCACCTCCTTGACATATGCCTTAATTTTATCGCCGAAACCAACGTTCAATTGAGACTTCTGCGTATTTTCCATTGGCTTCTTCAGCTCCATTGATTGTTTACATTCCTGATACAAATCGTTCATCTTTTTTAGGCTTGCCTCTAATTCGTCTGCATCTTCGATATTGCTCTCGTTCTCATTGAACTGATTTTTTTCTAGCAAATTCATCTCATCCGAATCTATGAACTTATTTAGTTCTTGCGAAATCTTGGCCCATTGGATTTTGGCATTACGTGCTAGCTCTCTTATGGCACCATCATCCGTATCAGAATCTAAGCTTGAATTTTTCTCTACTGTGGTTATTTTTGTAAAAATTTTTGTTTCTTTAGCTGTACTTTGATCATTCTCATCTGGTTTTGAATTTTGTTCTGTTATTTCAATAATTTTGGCTGTACATTCATCTCTCTCTGCGCTGTTAGTTTTTTCATCTGATATTACGATTGTGTTATTAGCTGTCACATTTGAGCTTTCTTCGTCTACGTCAGTTGTTAAATCTTCATATTTACGTGATTTTTTATCTACATTAATACTTCCTGGCCCTATGTTATTCGTGTTAGTGTCTTTCCGTGTCCAAGCACTCAAGGGCTTACTGAAAAGCTGTTTGCGTAAAGTTTCCTCGTTTTCACGTTCAAGCTTCAGGCCATCCTCAAATTGATTGCAAAATAGTTCATCGAGTGCACCCTCGGGTAGTTTGGGCGGCCTCACAACAGGAATTTCTTCTTCAGACTCATGATCAGTAGAGGCATCGGATATTATATCATCATCAATGCTTACATTGTGGTTCTTCGAGGTTTTTTCAGGTTTCTTGATAGGTTCATAGGGCTTATCTTCCATTCCTACTATCTTTGATTCAATTGAATCAATATTATTCTTTTTCTCTTCTGTGCGTACTTTTTCCTTCTGCTCTTTAGGTAACTGACTCTTTACTTCGTATAACTTACATGTACCGAGAGTTAACTGAGCTAATCCTAAGTCTTCGTGACAGGCTAAGTCTTCATAGTCCTGTTTTTCTATTTCCTCCTCCGTTGGTTCCAATTTTTCACTTGTATTTTGAGTTTGATATTTAGGTTGACTCTCGGGTTGATATTGACCGTCCTCGCTAATCCATTTACGTTCAGTTTGTTGATCTTCATTTGTATGCAATTCCTCCGATGTGTCTAAATTTGATGCAGCCAAATCTTGTGCTTCTTTAAGCTCTTTTAGCTTTCGTTCGCGTTCGTCGTGCAACCTTTTACGCTCAATTAAGCCTGCCAGCATTTCATCCTGTTTAACTAGCGCCAACGGATTTTGTTCAATTATTTCCGGGTGCTCAGAAATCAGGCTAGCGCTCAATTCGTCAATCCTGCGCATGCCCTCATCAGTTATTTCGCCATCGCTGTCAAGGATCTTTGCCAGATCAAGTTTCTCTCGAAACTCCTCATCCAGTGCACTAAAAGCAGCCCTCGCTTTGGGGGAATAATATCGATCCGGTGATTGATCACCTAAGGTGTCCTCTTCTATTAACTCATTTTCGGTTGATTGACTATTTAATTTAACGTCTCGAACAGCTTTAGGCCAGTTACATCGAGAATTGCTTAAACGTTTTGGGAGTGGTCCTACTTCTACGTCGGTTGTTTCATCATACTCCTCTGCGGTAAAATAGCAACCAGTTTCTTCTGAAGTTTTACTTTCGCTTTCACTCTCAGTATCACTGATTAGATCCGGAGGTGGCGGCAGATCCTCTATTAAACCTGTCTCCTTCTTTACAATAACTAGCTTCCCGTCAACCACTTCGAGGCAGTCCTGCAAGTTGTCTTTTTTTGAATAACATCGCGTTGCTATCGTTGACGCCCTTCGTTTGGCTTTTTCCTCCATCTTGGCTAGGTGAGCATCGAGCTCTTCAGCAGTCTCCTCTTTGTATCTTGTTGTCGTTCCAGTAGATACCTTTTCAGTGATACTTCTAGCGTTTTTATCCAACTCCCGTTGCTTTTTGTGCTCAGCCACTGTGCCTAAAAAGTCGCCAAAGGCATCAATGCATTCGCGCAGGGTTTTACCACCTGCTGGATTCTCTAATTCAGGCCGGACAAGCGGATCAACGTTGGGTACTGCCGAATAGCTGTACTCTTCATCCGATTCAATTAATCCAAAATCAAAGTTCCGAACGTTTTGTCCTTTGATTACTTCCTGATATTGCAACTCTTCAATCAGCTCGTCTAAAAGCGATATACACACATCTTTAATGTGTGGCTCTAGCAGCATGGCGACTTGTGTATCGTCATCACCCAATGTGCTGGTAATCTCGTTCAGCACATCATTCTCATCCTCAAGCTCCTGGAGCAGCTCGCGTAGCCCAGCTTCTTCCTCAGCTAATTTCTGGCTCATCTGCTCACAAATTTGATATGCTTCTTCGGCGCTAGTTTTCTCGGATATCGGTTTCATTTGGTACAGGTCGTCATCGATGTAAGGGCCAGTTTGTCTAATGGTCAATTGTCGCATGCGTTCCTCTTGATGCCATTTATGGCTGGGCGTATCACAGCTAGCTCCAAAAACACGCTTGGGCACATCATCAGAGCAGTCGTCAATGACCTTTGCAAAGGCCGCATCCACTGCATCAAATTCTTCATCATTTTGATGTTCTTCTTTTGTTATTTCTTCGATCAGAGTTTTAGTTACTTTCTGTTCTTTCTCTTTGTATGCTTGTGCTTTCGTGTCTTCATTTATGCGTTCACGTCGCACACTGAACTCCTCAATAATACGCAAGGATCTCACTACAGTTGTCAGTTCTAAGCACTCTTTCTTATCAGCTTCTCTTTCCTCTTCGGAACTGGAACCAGTGTCTTTAGCTTCCTCTTCGCGTAGCTTATATAATGGTTGCCTAAGTTCTTCTAAGTCTTCTGCTAGCTGATAACTTAGCTCCTCAATATTTTGCTCTACCAATTGATTTGCTTCTTCGCATTCAGCCTCATAGTCCAAATGCTCCTTAGTTTTAGTTGAAATAAGTGTGTTCTTTTCGCCTAGCAAAGATTTGTTCTCACAGTTCATGTCTTGCTCTATATCGTAATCTTTTATTTCCCCTTCAAACATTTTCTCATTAAACTCGGGTTGCTCGACAACTATATCATCTGCGTAGGATTCGTACATACTCTTTACACACTGCTGCTTAATTTGCTCAGGTGTAGGTTGACCAGGTTTGCCAAAAACTAAAGTACCAAATTCTTCATACGATATTTGTAGATCTTCTTCAAGATCCGATCCACTATCTTTTTCAGACCACTCATTTTGATCGTTTGATTCCTCAAACTCGACGTTCGGTTTTGAATTTAAATCATCAAGCCTAGTTTTCTTTATGAGAACATGTTTTACTTTTATTGGACTTTGATCCTCTATCTTCAGGTTCTCTTTACAATCAGATAACTTCACCTCATTAAGTAGATCACGGTCGTCATTTTCTTTTGTAATTTCATGCTGCGTGTCCGCTTTGCCTGTTTCCTCAACATCATACTCGTGTCTCGTTATATTTTGACTTTCATCGAGGTCATCTTGACTGTCCTTAAGTCGCTTGAATTTTTCCTTGTCAATTAGCACACGTTTGCCATCTAGTGGCTTTTCTAGGTTATCTTCACGATCAGATAACTGCAGCTTGGCTTCCTCTTTTGTATTAGCCAGTTGCGCACAAGCTTCAATTGCTTCCTTAACCTTGTTGTCGAATTTGCATTCCTCTATAAGCACACGTTTTCCTTCATGCGACTTTTCTTCATCGGTATTCAAATTCTCTTTGCAATCAACATTTAATATTTGCGTTTCAATTTCTTTTTCCTGATTCACTAACTTTATTTCCTTATCCTCATCTTTTTCCAAATCTGAGAACTGAGACTCACTTAGTATCTTGGGACGTCCCTCTAAGGGTTTCAAACGACTGTTGCTTAGTTGTTCAGCTAAATCTTCCATCTGCGAATCACCGCTGCCTTCTTCAGTGGCTGAGTTGTCATCCTTGTTTTCTCCAGACACTTCATCCCAAATTTTATCTACGCGACCATACTCTAGATCAGTTTTCACAGGCTTCCTTGTTCTGCGTTTGTCAGTTTCCTCTTCAGGTTCTGAGTCGGTTGAACTTATCAGCGCATCTTGTTCTTCCACAGGCTTGTGACGGTTGCGAAGTCTAATAGTGTCTGAAAAGTAATATCCATTTTTTTTTAAGGTTTATACTTAGAAGAATCTAATTTACTCACGATTAACACTGTCGCGCATTTTTTTACGATCTTCGCGATTCCAGCGCATGTGTTCTTTGCGTTCGCCTTCATAGCCATCTCGTTTCCTTGAGTAAAGAAATTAAGTATATAAGTATTTAAATCGAATAATGTAAGGATAAGAGTATATTTATTATGTTCCAAGTTTTTCATGCTATCTGCTTATCTGTGTGAGTTCATTTCCCGTAAAGCTATAAGCCTTAAGGTTTTAAAATATACATATTTATGTGTTCGTCAAATAAAGTGTTTAAATTTTGGCGCAACAAAATCGACCAATTTGATAATCTAAAATTATTTAACCATTTGTTTCGCCAAATATTAAGATAAGGTCCTCTAAGGATCTACACTAAACAAATTTCTGGCCTCGTTTTTTATTTATTTATAATTTTAATACTCCTTACTGAAAAATTACTAAAAAGTTTTACCGGATTTGGCACAACTTCAATACTTTGCGACTACTTGTACAAGGCTGACTTTTCAAACACATCAATACAAAATGAATACAAAACAAGTAAAGTCTTTTCTTAACAAAGCACGACTAGGCAATACCTGAACTCTGCTACTCAAAGCTAAACTTAAATACAATATCCGGTGTACCTCGATTCATTTTTATAATGTTTACAGATGTTTATTATTTTGTACATAGTTTCTAAGCAATTTCCAAGTCTCCAAATTCAAGGATATTGGCTAATTGTTGTCGAATTTATCTGTATATCCAAAACCAAAAAAGTTATTGATAAATCGAATCACACTTGTTCAGCTTTTAGTCTATGAGTTTGTGGCGTTCATGCAGACGGACATGGTTATAACGACTTTAAACCCATACTATAGGTTCAAGGCTCAAAAATAAACAATGAAAACTTTCTTACCAAGCCTCAGCACAGGCACGATCGCGTGGAAACACAGGACGACTGTCTAAGTAGGTAAGTTCTTTCTATGAAAAATAAAAGACATAAATATGTAGAAAAATATTTGAACGACTCAGTGTCAAGCTAAGAACTTACACAGGCTAATATCAAAGTCTTACGATATTGTGGCAATCGTGAGACAACGGGATTTCCCTGAAGCACCAAAACTTTCAGGGATGGCATTTTTTCAAAGATCTTAACAATCAATATATCATCAATGCGGTTGTTTGACAGATCCAAAACCGCTAAGTTCTTGCAATTAACCAACTCGGCCAGACTTTCGTTGTCCTTTAAATGATTCGAGGCTATATTAAGGGTATTCAAAACAGGCAATATATCCGAGCCAATGTTCTCAATCTTGCGTATATGATTTGAGCTAAGATTTAAGGTATCCAGGTCCGGGCATGACTTCAAATTATCTATACGCCTTATAAGATTGTTCTGCAGAAATAAGCAGCGAAGTTTGTTAAGCTTCTCCAGGCCTTCAATCTCCGTTATTGCATTGCATTCCAGCCACAGGCACTTGAGCTCCGTATACTCTTCCAAGCACTCAATATATTGATAGCCTGTTAAATGATAATAATTATTAAATTGATTGGGATAGGACTTAATGCAGAAAATGTTTACCCTGATAGTGCAAATAGAGCACATCATTTAATCGTGGCGTCTGATATAGCTTGTCCTTCTTGCATATATCCCGCAATCCCTTCTGCGTCATGCGATTTAGACCGGTTACCTCTTTGCGCGAGGCCTGACTATTTAAAGGTGCCGACATTATTTTATTTGCATATGTATTTTGGCAAACTTTTGAAGAAATTTTTAATTTTTAGAACGAGTTTTTACACTCGCTTTCTAATATTTCGTGCGTATCTGAAGTTGGCAATGGTGACGCCGCTTGCTTTGTTTGTTTAATATTATTGAACAAACAATAAATCATGTCGTCATTGGCAACCATCCATATTATCTAACGTATTAGAAAGTCAGTTGACATACATAAATAAAAACAAATAAAAGAATGAGTGAGTTCGAGTTAGTTCGAAAAGCGAATACCCTAAATCGAAAGCTTATAACGGTTGAAATTTTCAAACAAAAAGTTTATAAACGCGTTTACGGAAAAACGCCGTAAATTGGAAAATTGATTACAAATGTTCACAGTTAATCAGTAATATATCTCAATTTCGAAAAGAAAGATTTCACTAATATTGCTACATAGAGTGTTGATATTGAATATATGTAGAAATTAAAAATTTTCTATGGGTGAAAAACCTTTTATGGGTTTTAATGTTATAAATACATGTGTATATCGAAAACGGCAAGAGTTTTCGATAATTTGAGCTTACATTCAAAATCTCTGCGATCGACGCGTTCATCCATACAGACAAACGAACAAAAAGATGGACGTGGATATAGCAACTCAGCTGTTGATACTGATCATGAATATTTATACTTAATGGGTTTGGAGTTGTTTGTCTGTTTCATACTTTTGCACAAAGTAAAACAAATATTTTTTTACGATGCGGAACAATGACTTTAACTTTTAACGATCACTCTAATTTACATGTTTTTTTATCCATTGAAAATTTCATTTCATTCTTCATTTCATTATCAAAGTAAACTTGAATTTGTACGAACAGACGGACATGGCTATATCGACTCGACTGTTGTTGCTGACAACGAATATATATACTTTATAAGGTCGGAGATGCTTCCTTCTGCCTGTTACACACTTTTGCACAAAACCATTATACCCTTTTTTCCCATTTTTAATGGGATCAGGGTATAAAAAATATATATAAAATTAAAATAATCCGTGCAAGCTGCACAGAACAGGAGTTAGAAATGAGTGCATACATACATATTCTACTGCGTATAGTTATGTACGTCTGTTTGTATGCAAACTTGACTCGAGCTGATACTTTGGTCAAAATCCTCTTCATTTATTGCATTTCGATTATTTGTCAAAATCGGCCAGATTGGATCACTATATCATTCAGCTGCCATACAAATGCAAGATCCCTGAAGAGATTTTTAAGCATGCGTCACTTTTTAATTGATTCATTATTCGAAAAAAAAAAAAATACTATTCTAATGTATAAAAGTTTTTATACCAAGTATAAAGATAGTTGAAGATTTCATCTATTAATATTTATGTGCGAAATTTGACCTAAGGGATGGTGATATATCGTACATAACATGCTTACGTCAGAAAATATTATCGTAAAGCTGAAAATATTTCAAAGTTAGAATTGTCTTTATTTGTGCTTCTCTTATTTAAACCCACATATATATAGTTTTTTGTTTATTTATTTATTGATTTCTAAGTTGTTCAGTGCTGCACAATCGTTTAAACTTAGATCTTAGATTAGATTCACAAATTTTTAAAACCCATTTGATAAATAATATTTCGTGCTATGTTTTTGCATTATAAATAAGTTATAAGTTATCTAACATTGAATTTATTGAATTGAGATATTATTTTTGAGACAAAAATGCCATATGCATGATTGAGAATTAAGTTTTATATAAATACTTCGATTTCAAACTGTAAATTCGATATTAAAACAGTTTATGTTCAGGACCTGGCAAGATATGTTAGTTCTCCCAAAAAAGGTTTTTCTTTTTTAATTACAAATTACTGTCGCAAAGATGTTCATATATGTATGTATACTTATATATTTGTGTTGCTTAAATATTTAGGTGTGTATGTGTGTTTGTAAACCGCAGTGTGAAAATGTCATGCTTAATAAATTGCTGGGTATAAAAGGCATATAAAAACAATCAGCAAATGGTGGGTTTGTTTTTGGGGACTTAGCCACACATAGACACATTCAGTTAGGCACACATAAGACATTTGAATATCATAAAACTACTACACATATAAAATTTCAAGGACACTTTGTAAATCGATGAAATGTTGCATGATTTTCGAAACAGTCTGTATCCAGTGTAAATAGTATGATATATGCATGTGCGGTGGTGAAATGGCAAACTTCTGAATACCAAAAATGATTATAATCTTACTTAAAACAATAAAATATATTTCAATTGAGTATTAAAGTATACAGAGGCGAAAATTTTTAAACTATTGAGCAGGGAATGTACAAAATTGGTAATCAAATATAAAACAATATGATTTAAGTACTAAAGTACTGTGAAATGTATATGCTTATAGCTTACTTAGAGAGCTTAGCGCAACGATGCCAGAAATTACTTTAACAAGTTGTGTATGCACAGGCTAATAACAAACTTAAATATTGGTATGATTGGAATGATTGGGTGTACAGGTTAATTGTGGTTTGATTGACATAAATGCAATTTATGGATTGTGTGTGTGTGTGTGTGATTAATGTGTTTTGAATGTGTTTTTTTTTGTTCTTTATAAAATGATCTCTTTGAACGTGATTGCAACGAGTTATTTCGCATGCAAGTGACCAAACTACAAAGCTATGAATTAAAATCGATAGATGGGATCCTCGCTACGCAGCCTAAACGTGATCGTAGCTGCGGCGAAACGAACGATACAAGCAGCACGCAAAAAGTATGGTGAGTAGCTGAAAACGAAAGTTAAGATTAGAAAAATAAAAAAAAATTTTTTGTAGCTGATAGTTTATTGTACCTGTATGCCCGCTACAGAAAGCACAACACTGGCCAGTATCAAAGTCTTGGAGTCGAGTATGCCCAAAAGCTTGTTCAGACAGCCCTGCTGTATGGCGTGCAATGTGGTGCACTCCTTGGCCTCGCTTAGATTGATTATTTTGCAACAGGCCGGCGGCAATGTTTTGTTGGGGAAGATGCCCTCCCAATCGTTGGGTCCATAGGTGCCACAGCAGTCCAGTTCGGTTTGCAGCAGAGTCCAGGCATCGCGGTAATCATCACGATCCTTATAATGCTTCATGGTCGTATTGAATTGCGTTTCCATCATTTGCTGCAAGCCCGAGTGCTTGATATAGCCAGCAATGCCCAGGCCAATCTCCAATAGGAAAATCACTACGGCAAGTATGGCAAAGCTTAGTATCATGCAACTGTTCTCCTTCAAGGCACCACAGCAGCCCAGGAAACAGATAAAGGCCACAGCAGCGCCAACAACCATAAGTATTATTGGTGCAGTCCATATATGATCACTGACAAAGTTCGAATAGTGTGCATAGTTCAGCTGCACCATCGCGCCCACCATCAGGATGAGCAGACCCGTTAGCTTTGTGGGAAAAAAGAAAATAATTTTTTTAATGAACTCGCAAGTTTTTGGTGCTCAAACTTACCGCAAATAACAAATTGCAAAAAAATGTTATATATTTGACACATGTCAAACCACCGGATGCCATTTTTCTTTTGTATCGAACTTAGTTCAGCGTATAACGTCTAGAAACTGCAGGAATATATGGGAAAGTTTTTATCAAAATGCAAGCAAAAAAGTCAGTCTGCAAACAATAATCAATAAACGGTCAAAGGCAACCTGTGTACGTGTGGGTGTGTGTGTGTGTGTGTGTGTGTGGAGCCAACCCCCAAATCAGTAGCAGACACGCAACCACAGCGAGACACAAACAAAACGATGTCCAAATGTCTCACCCACCTATATCTATCTACGTCGTCTGGCTGCGGATTAACCCCATACCGAAAAACCGCCCACCCGTTTCACTCTCAGCCCCCAGCGTGGCAAAAGTGGCTAAAGAGGGTAGAGTATTTAGCATTTTCAACATTGGCTGGCCTAGTTCTCGATCCATTATTATTTGTTATTATATTGAATTGTGGGTCGCGTTGCATAGTTGTTTTTTTTTTTTTTTTTGTTTGGTTTTTGGTTTTTTATGGCAAGGACATGAGTTCTTGTTGTGTTCCCGTTTTGACTGCAACGGGCGTTTGAATGCAACTGTCATAAAAATCGATTCGAGCTGTTGCAAATGCACAAACAATCTGTAGTTGTAGTTTGTAGCACGTTAAAGATCTATTATGGAAAGTGACAGATGGCAAAATAGATACAAATAAGTAAAAGGCACTTTCCAATGACCAAGAATTATATATAATTCAAAGAATATACTTAAACATCATATATTTATTCCTTTCATTGTTGTACAGTCTAGCTTCTATAATAATATATAACGAATTTATTTCAAGAACACTGCAATTTGGCTCAATTAAAAATCATATGACGAACTTTCTCTACAACGAACTTTTTTTTGTTCCCTTCAGATTATCTATGTGGAAGTTCGATTGTAATACTTTTTTTTATACCCTGATCCCATTAAAAATGGGAAAAAAGGGTATAATGGTTTTGTGCAAAAGAATGTAACAGGCAGAAGGAAGCATATATATTCTTTATCAGCATCAACAGTCGAGTCGATATAGACATGTTCGTCTCTCCGTCTATATGTATGAACGCGTCGATCTCAGAGACTATAAGAGCTAGAGACTCCAGACTTGGAACTTAAGCTCGCCTAATCCCTAAACAGTACAAGTTTGTTTTCGATTTTCGATAACTCATCCCGTTTCCGATATACACATGGGATCGATAACAATAAAATCTTGAATTTGAAAAAACTTTAGATGGCATTTGAATTATTAATCAAAATAATAATAATCTGTGAAATTTTTACTAACATCGGTTGAGAAACACCGGGGATATGGAACTTTGAAGTTGAGTATGCAGTATGCAGTATGGTCGTACACACACGCACACATACTTGCAAGCACTGACTGTACGCGTAAAGTAAAGGGATCAGGGTATCGTCTAGTCGGGATTCCTCGACTAGAGCCTTCTTACTTGTTTTTGTACAGCTTACTATACAAAAAAATAGAAAATATACACATACTACTCAATTTTAATGAAATAATTAAACTTATCTTGTCAGGCATGTTATTATCGAATTCAATGCATACATTTAAGCATTTTTTTTTTATTATTATAACCGAATTTGCTTTTGAAGCTTCCTTAGTAACTAACAACTGCAAATTTTAAAAACACAGTTTTACTTGATTTTAATGCAATGTTGTAATATTGTTTTCAGACATACTTTTGATCGAAACTAATTTATTAATTTATTCATTATATGTTTTATGAAAATCTATGTTGCTAAAAAAAATCTCTTTTGAATTAAAACTTTATGGTTTTATTCGACAAAAGAAATCTCAATTTAAATAACAGCTTACTATTTATTGTCCGATGCTGACCTGTGGAATTCTTTTTGTATTCTTAGAAAATAAGGTTTGAGCAGAACATTCATTTGAACTATTCAATTAGAGTAGGTCACTTAGTTGATTAGTAGTTGAGCAACGCAATAGGCATAATTTCTCACTGTAAAACATGAATAAAAATAACATCGAAGCATTTTGTCGGCGCAACTTAATATCGATCGCCTTCAAAACCGTGTCAGTACCTGAGTGGGGAAAATGGTCAATAACGTTGGGCCTATGGACGGCTTGATTAAATGAAAGTTCTATAAAAGGACTTGAAGTGAAAAGGTTCAGCTGTTCACCTAATCACCTGTCGCAACTGACGCAGTTTGAAAGGGACAATAAAATTGGCTTGTCAATATTGCTTTGGAGGACGTGTAGGAAGCGCACAGTGGTCTAAGGGTTTTAAACACGACCTCTTTATAAACATACTGGAGATTTATTGGTTATTGAAATTTATATATATTTTTTTTTTCATTAATTTAACAACTTTTTAAAAATTTATTCATTGAGTTTAAATGCGAAGGTTTAATTAAACCAGTTGAATAATTCTCATGATCTTAAGTATTTTTTATCTAGTCAATTGATTTTTTTAACAACAAATAAAAAGGTATAAAGCGTTTACAGGTGTTTAGACAATTTTCAACAAATTAGATATGTTGAAGAAGAATGTTTCTTGAATCTGAATAGAAATTTAAACAGAATTTTTAAAAATGTTCCCTTTTTCCTGGCAATCTTTTAAAATAAGTCATTTGTTTGAATAGAATTTTGACTTTTAAGTACTAAAATAACCTTACATGTATGTATAAATACATCTGGAAAGTTCTACAATAAAATTTAAAACACAACGTCTAAACAAAAATTGATACGTTTGAGTTTCTTATATACATTTTTATACATTTACTCAACTAATAAGAAAAATAATCAGATTAAAAAATTAATTTATCCAAATAAAATGCTTTTTGACACACTGTAGTATTTTTCTCTATGCGCCTATATATTGTTCTTGTTGCGCTTCGGGTTCTTATTGCGGGGCATTGCGAGCCAAATGGGAGGTGATTGTTGGGGTCAGTGGGCTGCGATGTTGGAACAATTAATGATACATACATATGTATGTATGTTCATAGGTCTGTGAATGTACACAAAAGTTTGCATGTGTGCATGTGCATAAGAAAAAACAATAATAACAACAATAACAACAGCACATTCGTGTTGCGTGCTATTAGCTAATTCCGGAAATTTACCTATAGACATGGCTAACGGGGCATTAAACCAGGAGCTCCACTGACCGTTCGACATAAAAATGTATACAAGTTTGTATACAGACATGTATGTTTAACTATCGAAATGTGTGGGAGCTTCTTTTAAAATTAAAACGCAATAGACGAAAGTGTTAACAGCAGCAGTAAGTAGTTAAAACGGGAGCACAATGTGACCAAATCCCAATTGCACCGATTTCTAGAGGTTAACAAACTGTAACGAACTCAAGCGGCAAATGCAAACGCATACATACATACATATGTATGTACATTTATTTGTATGCGTGCACAGGAATTTTCAACAGCATCGAAAAATTCAACTATTGCTTGTTTTGTTGTTTTATACCTGCGTTCTTTAATTATGTACATACATAACTTGTTTGTCATACATACAAACATAAATATGTATACAACCTTTGAAAATCTTACACAGCTAAAGTCTTGAGAAAAAGAAAAAAAAAGAATAGCAGAGCAGAGCATCAAACAAAAGGCCAGCTAAGTAGAACGGAAGCAGGCAGTGAACCTGAAAATAAATAACTGCACTGCTGGCCACGTCTGTCGATTCACCTAGTTCTAGTATGTACAACAAACAGACAGATTCGTATGTAAAACGCACACAAACGCACTTTTTAAATACACTTTCAATGTTGTTATTAATATTGAGGTACTCACTTTATCTAATCACGATTCTTGCACTATAATACCTTAGCCAATGATCACTTATTTCTTTTTTAGCCGCTTCGCTTAGCTCGCGATGTTTTTGTCGCAAGGCGCAAAAACACAATGCAAAAGCAAACACAAAATCTTGTTTTGGCTATTGTTGTGGAGCGCATTGCGCAGGTCCGTTACTCGGCTTGTATGCAAGTTGCAGAGAGAGAGAGAGAGAGAGAGAGCAAAAAAGAACAAGTTGTTTCGTGACGTCATATTCTCGATAGACAAACCAGTAATTAACATCAACCTTACAAATTCGCTCTGCAAAAATAGCAGAATCTGACAACAACAGTTGGAATGCATATTATGATCAAAGATCCTGGGTATATAGGAAGTTTAATAGTGTAATTAATTGCGAACTACCAAGCCTATCGATAGGTAGCTTACATATCGCAAGCTTGTGTTCTTTTTCCAAACATCTGGCAGCTCTAATTTCATTTGTTATATTTTCTAAGAGCGCAAGAATTTGAGTTGCCCGTTGGTTGATTCGATTTTATTTAATTAATTGAAAACCAGTATCACAATATATTTCATATGTTTCCTTGTTTTATTAAATATTTTTCGGTTGTAGGTTAGGTGTTGATACACAATCTTAAGTATTTTCAAATAAATACTACATATGTATGTACGTAAATACTTAATATTATAATATGTACATAAGAGTACTTGTTTTTGCTTTTGCTTGTACACACCAAATGCTCATTATGTATGTTAAGACGAGACTAAATCTTATGTACAAAGAGACTACTGTGCATTTCAAACAATATAAGTATGTATATATATTTATATTTATGTATTTAATAGACGTAAATTGTGTTGAAAACATTAGTTTAATAATATTCTAAACAACTAAATTACTCGACTATATTGCAATTTCGAAGATTTTCACATATATCGTTACTGTTTTTGACTAGAATAACTCATCACAAGCCGATCGCAACCCGCTTTCGATCCAGTTTGTTTTAATTACGACTTTATTGAATAATAGATTACTTATTTCACTTTTGATAATGTTATATAACTATGTATATAGAATTTAGAAAAGCGTTTAAAAAAAAAATTAGAACAGATATGGTCGAGAAAGTTCTCCCAGGACCATATCTTTGACCAAATGTATTTGATCTGCCTATGGTATAAGAAATAAGGTATAAGAAATAAGTAGAAAAATTATAAATTTGAAGTTTTTGATCCTTATAGGATCGGAAATTGACAAATGGACTCGTCTTTTGTGCTCATCTGACAGATGATGAAATACAATCGACTCTGCTTGACGTTTAATGTTTCTTTTATATATATATTTCTTATGAAAGGAATAACTTTTCAAAAATTATGATTTTATTTAGTGAAACATTATTCTGTTAATACCGATTTCAAATTGTATAATCCTCATTCGTCAACTATTTTCGATTCTAAATCATTTTCAGCGTCTTCAAATAAATATGCATAGATGTAGATGGGTTAAATCTGACCAGCACCACCAACATAAAGGACAGAAGACCCATAGTAAACCCAACAAAATTGACAGGACGGACAAGAATAACAACATGACAAAAAGATCAGCAGGCGGAGTAGGAGATGGAGCAGAGATTTGTGAGAGAGATGGAAGGAAATCATATTATTCAAGGCATTCGGCTCGGAATAGATTGTGGGAAAAATGTTGCGAGGAGCAAACTGAATCGAAACAACATACAACAAATAAACATCATGCACAATATAGACAATTGGATGAATGAGAACATTAATTTTGTCAAGAAATGTATAATGCATAGAAAGAAGCATTTCCGACCCCATAAAGCAGCGGTTGGGGAACCGGGGTAAATTACCCGAAATGGGGAAAAAGTGAAATTTCTGGGGGTAATGGTAATGATTAAGAAATATATATATATTGAATATAGTATTCTATTGACCTTTTTTTTTGCTCTTCGCCATGGGGTAACGGCAACTGACACAACAATATTTTGGGGTAATGATCAAAAAGTACATATTTTTAATTTTCTATTCTATTAACATTTTTTTTTTTTTACTTTTCACCATGGGATAATGCCAAGTTAGACAAAAATATTTGGGGTAATGATTAAAAAAGTTTTCCAACCGCTGCCATAAAGTATATATATATATATATACATATATATATAGATATTCTTGTTTAGGATCGCAAGCTTAATCGATATAGTTATATACTTCTGTCCATTTGGGCAATCAAGCTGAAATTTTGGCAAAGGTTTTCCTTTTGCTGCAGTATTATTAGTCGAAACCGGACAGATCGGATAACTATATCATATAGTTGCCATCCAAATGGAAGATTTATTTAAAGATTTTACTCTGATCAATAAGTAGTCCATGCAAGTGTATATAATGTTCGGTATGCCGAAGATAGACTTTCTTTATAGATTTTTTTTTTTCCAATTAAATGAACAAATAAAGTTGATTCATATTGATACACTCAATTAATATGTGGCATAAAATAAAAAAATACTATTTTTGTTTTAAAGGATTTAAAATAAATGATCTATTTAAATTACTATAGAAATATGCATACATTTTAATTTTTAGGCGTAACTGAAAGTCCCAAAAAAAAAATGTATCCTTAAAAAAAAATTGTTAATCTGCCTGACGGTTTTCGTAATTCTATAAGATGATTTTAAGTGAATTATATATTTATTTTATTTATCGTGTGCTGGCTCTAGAGTTGTTAACTGGGGGATATACCCCAGTTAACTTTTGCTAAATCTTGACTAATCAAACATAATCAACAAGCTTAAGTTGACACCCATACGGAACAAAACGAAACGAAACGAAACAAAACACCCTAACTTCTATTTTTCACTTAATTATTGCTAAGACCAACAAAACCAAAAACAAAAACACATACACACACACAGAGATTCCTATTTATACACACACACGCACACACACACGCACACACACACAAGCAACCCGACACGCCACCTACCGGGAAACGTTATTTTATTACTGTTTACCGTTACGCACGTCACCACCACGTTCACGTTCGCCTGTTGCTATCTCTTTCTAGCTTCAAAAAGGTCGCCATTCAGAATGGAAGTGTGTCAGTCAGTTTTTGTTCACAGTTCTGTGTGTTAATTGTTTTGTTTGCCCCCCCACCCTGGTTTCATGGTTCAACCCTCACCCACCGCCCCGTCCCGCTAAAGTGCCAACCATTACAGCGATACTAAATTTCAAGTGCATTAAAAAGATCATGGGTGGTAAATTAACTAAGAGTCGCGTCACTCGCACTCTCACTCGTACTCGTTCTCGTAGTCGATTATCCCAGTGTCGACACATTTTTCCTCTAGTATTGTTATTCTTACGTTAATTGATGCCAGCGTCTTGTTGTTATTGCTATTGCTGCGAATCGTATAAATACTACTTAATAGATATATAAGTTGAGTTGAATATGCTCGATTTGTATAACTTAAGTGTTTTTTTTTTGTTTTTTTATTTGAGCTACTCATACTGTATGTATATATTATATATCGTGTTTCATTCGTCCGTTATCTTAAATTTTTCTATAATGACCTACTTTTATCATTTTTTTGTAACTTTGAAGCATTATAAATATGTACATATATTTGTATATAGTATATAGTATATTAACAACTTTAAATAATTGCATGATTTACTTGAATTTTGCACCAACATGGTAATTTTACGTAATGAAGAAGAATGATACTTTTTGTACCGTTCTTAAAATGTCTGTATCATTTGTTTTGCCCGGTTTCTTATCTTCCTGTCAAGGTGTTTTTTGTTCGTTATTTAAATAAATTATATTGCAATATTGCTTGTCTGTTTTAATTACATAAATTTTAAGATTAGATCAGCTAACAAAATTCGAAACAAATAGTAGCAAAATTTTGATACCCTTCAATCTGATTGTTCAATACTTATAAACAGATAATAATACAACAAATATTTTGAAGCATTATATAAACTAACAACATATTAAAGTGTTTGTTAACTTTAACAAGAACAATGATCAGTAACAATTTTCATTTTACAAGCAACGAGAAATCGAACGTCAAAACTTTGACAGGAAACTTTGAGAAAACTTGCTTAAAAAATAACTTATTAAATTCATTTTTGTTTTTTTTTTTTTTTTGTTTTGGCTTTAAAGGTGATTTTGCAATTCACTATAAACTAAATTTTATATTGTTTTTGCGTACTTTTTATAACCATTTTACCACAGACCATCTGAAAAATTGTTACCATTGAGATGAACTTAGAGAAACTCTCGAAAGGGTTCATCGAAATTATCATTGACATCGGGAAAACCACCAGCAACATTTACGGTTGAGCCACCATTGAGTATTAGAGTGGGTTGTTGTTGCTGTTGTTGTTGGGGTTGTTGTTGCTGTTGTGGCAGCAACATGTTGGCATTTAAGTGAGCATGAGAATGCAACAGTTGCTGTTGCTGCTGCTGCTGCTGATGCTGCTGATGATGATGATGATGATGATGTTGAGTCAGATGTTGCTGCTGTTGTTGCTGCTGCTGCGACTGTTGTTGATCAACTTGTGGTTGCTGTTGTTGTTGAGGATGTGCCAGAATGTGCATTGCCTGTGATGATTGCAGACTTTGCATTGTGGGCGTTGCTGCGCTCAACAAACTGCCATCGCTGGCAGCAAGCAGAGCACAATCATACGCAACACCACCAACATTACTGACACCACCCACGACAGAGCCACTGGTCAGAGCATCATCAAAGCACACAAGTCCATTTGTTCCAGTGGCAACTGTTGCTGCTGCTGCTGCTACACCACCACCAACACCGCTGCCGCCGACTCCTCCCCCGCCACCGCCATTTGTTGTTGAGCCACTGACAACGTCGCCGGCTAAGCCAGACAGAAGAACCCCACCAACTGCACCACCATTGAGCTCCATGGCTGCAGCCTCCTCGTTGCGTTTCGAGAGTATAATGTGCGTTAGATTGATGATGTAGTTCTTGGCAAGCGTCAGAGTCTCGATCTTGGACAAACGTCGTTCCATCTCAACATGAGGAATCACTTCACGCAGCGATTGAAACGCATCGTTTAAACTATGCATTCGCATCCGTTCACGTTCATTGGACTCTAACCTGCGCAGATTGCGTTCCTTGGCATTTAATGCACCCTTTCGTCTTCGATTCGCATTGGCGCTATTTGGATTTAGACTCGATCCGTTTGTGGATTCATTCTGTTGCCTGCCGCGACTCGATGTACGCTGCCCGTTTTGGCCATTGCCTTGTTGGTTGCTGTTGTTGTTTGTGCTGCTGCCGCCACCGTTGCTGCTGCCTCCTCCGCCGCTTGTGTCGTCACTCTGCGAACTGGAGTCTGTCATCTCCAGATCGTAGGTATTATTGCTTAGCTGTGTGTGCAAAAATTAATAACTTTTGTGTGCATTCTAACTGGATAACAAACATTTGTATTCTTCTTTAATGTTTTTTTCTTCTTTTTTGGCATTTTAATTTTTACCTGTGAGGTGCGTCGTGTTGCACGTCGCACTGGCCGTGAACTGCGCCCAGCCGATTCCGGTGATAACCCATTGTGGCCATCTGTGTTGTAGTTGTTGTTGTTGTGCTGCAACTGTTGCTGCAGCTGCATGAAATCATGACTGCCCATCAGCTCGGTCAATTGAGTGGCGTCCATGTCGCAAATTGAGTACTGCAATAAACATATATATGGCATGAAAATGAACAATTAATATACAAAATTTGATAATATGAGTATTTTTTATAATACTTTAAATTTTTTACTTGATTTGTGTGTCCCTTATAAAACGCCAAACAGGTCAAACAAACCTGTGTGGTTTACCAGAGAGTTGACTATTCTAAAAAACCGTAAATCGAAACTCTACAAGAGTTTCAGAAAATCAAGCTCTCCGTTAGCTTGTTCTGCATACTTGATTGCTCGTTCCAACTTTTCAGTCCTCAATAACCAATGTTACAGGAATTACCTGATTAGGTGTAGATTACAGTTTCAGCAGGATCCTAAACGGTTTTTTGATTTCGTTAATGCGAAACGCAAGACATCGACTCTTCCATCTAATATATTCTTTGATAAAATGAAAGCCAATTCAGATCAGGCCATTGCCGATCTATTTGCTGAATTTTTTCAAACGACCTATAGCCCTTGTTTTCAACCAGTCGTCACGCCTTATCCCTATCAGCTTAATGCCTCAAATTGCATTTTTATACCGGAAATCACAGAGAGCTCACTACTTTGTGATCTTCTGGTTATAAAGCCCACATTTTCTCCAGGACCTGATGGAATACCAAGCTGTGTGCTTAGGTACTGTGCTCAGGATCTTGTAAAACCTTTGCATAAAGTTTTTAGTATGTCCGTAGAGCTATGCTCTTTCCCAAAAATTTGGAAAGAGTCTTATATTATTCCTTTGCACAAAAAAGGAAACAAATCGAATGCTCAAAATTATAGGGGTATCTCCAAGTTGTCTGCTATTCCTAAGATTTTTGAGAAACTAATAACCTCTCATCTTCAACATCTTTGTAAATCTATGATTTCACCGTGCCAGCACGGGTTCATGAAACATAGATCTACCTCTACTAACTTACTAGAATTCACATCATTTGTTATTAAGGGCTTTGAAGACAAATTGCAAACTCATGTTATTTACACTGATTTCAGTAAGGCTTTTGACTCTGTAGATCACCTCCTGTTAATTTATAAACTTAAACTTTTGGGCTTTCCTAATAATCTTATCCTTTGGATTCAAGATTATTTAACTTCTAGAACTCAGAGAGTCTATTTTAATGGCTCAGTATCTAAAGCGGTGCAGGTCACTTCTGGTGTTCCACAAGGAAGTCACCTTGGACCGTTATTATTTACACTGTTCATAAACGACCTTCCGTCTGTTATTAATCATTCTCGGGTACTAATGTATGCTGATGATGTAAAATTATGCATGTCAGCTGCAAGTCTTCTGTCTGGTCATAGACTGCAAAGTGACTTAGACAATTTTCAAACTTGGTGCAGAGTAAATTTACTGCATCTCAATTGCAGTAAATGCAAAGTTATGTCTTTTTATAGGCGAATGCCTTTTTTTAATATCTATCTTCTGGATAACCTACCATTGGATCGGATTGATTTGGTTGAGGATTTGGGTATCTTAATGGACCCAAAGCTTAAGTTTGACAAGCATATTGCTTTAATCTCAAATCGAGCATCAAGTGTCTTGGGGTTCATTAAACGCTGGTCGAAAGAATTCGACGACCCCTACTTAACAAAAACTCTTTATGTGTCTCTTGTCCGACCTATTCTTGAATATGGATCTTGTATATGGTATCCCAAATACAGGACTCATCAGGATAGAATAGAATCGGTACAAAAACAATTTTTGCTCTTTGCCCTTCGGGGTCTTGACTGGGACAATAGTACTAATTTACCTGCTTACCACAGTAGACTTTTACTAATAAATCTTCCCTCTCTTAATCATCGTAGAACTATGCTAGCAATAACCTTTTTTCACAAATTAATAAATGGTGAAATAGATTCCCCAATACTAATTAACCAAATTAATTTTGCTGTACCTATTAGAAGTAGTAGACATTTTTTACCAATAGCCCTGCATGCTTGCTTTTCTAACTATGCTATCCATAACCCTTTTCGGATCTTATGTTCAGTATATAACGATCTTTCCCACCTTATTACTAGTACCACTTCTGCATGCTCTCTCTCTCTACGCGGTGCGCCCCTCGGTCGGATGGGTGGGAGGTGGGTCGCTTTATGCTTGGGTCCGCGCGTTAACAAGCCGGTGCTTGGTATCGTTGGGCCACTTGAATGTACTGTCCGTTAGTACATCTACGTCCAATAAATGATTGTTGCCAAGAGCAAAAGCAAAAGCATTGTTCCAAATAAGTACAATTAAGAAGGGTCTTGTCGAGAAATCTTGACTAATGGATACCCTCAAATCTTAATCTTACGCGTACGGAAATGCCTGCATTCGGATGACTGAACTTCGATCTCCAATATCCGTTATTTCTTAACCGATTTTGATACAAATTTTGATAGATTTCTGTTATTTCATCTATAGTTTCTATAACAACATTCAAGGTTTTTCTAATTCAAGATTTTATTGCTATCATGTGCACATGTGTAAGCCGGAAATAGGGAAAGTTATAGATATTTTGAAATAAAATTGTTATGCGAGGTGTACACGATAATATCTCCTTTAATAAGCAAACTTCAATTTCTCATTAACACACTTTGACATTTCGAATTTGTATAATGTTAATCGTGTGACATATTAGTTTAGTAAATTTTGTTTTACTTTCGAAGTGACAGATATTGGCCAACTGGCCAACTGGCATGGCCACACTTAATGTTCGTGGTAGATGTCATTTCTATTTTGTTATCTAAAATTTCAACATATTAAAATTAGTTGCTCTTTTGCATTGATATGACTTGCGTCAGATTGATGGTTCGTTATCTAAAATCAATATCGCACTCCTCCAATATCACACGTGACCGTTTTGGATTCGATTTATTTCTTTTTGGGATTAGCTGAATTTCTATAATTAAAGTTTAATTATTCATAATTATCAATGTTAAAAGGCATTTATAATATTCGAACAACTGTTAGATATTCTAAAATCAAATGTAGTTTAACGATTCGGGCAAAGCGTTTGGTGGGGATGAGGGAGCAAGGGTCAATGGAATGCATTGTACTTGATTTCGAAATAAGTAGAGAAAAAGAAGGTTGAGCAAACGGCTTTTTTTTTGTTGCCATTTTTTGCAACGCGATTGAACCACTGAGTGTTGGCGGCGTTGTTATGGTTATGCCCCTTGGCATTGGACCATTTGACTGGAACAGCATGCAGCATTTAAAGCGTTGACTTGTGGACACGAGAACACGGATAAACAATAGTTTCAAATACATAGCAATAGGGAATAGGGCATAGGGACGAGAGGTACAACAGGGTCTTGGCCCGTAATACAAAACGCGCACTTTGCGGCTCGTTTCTTTTGTCGCCTGAACGACTGTGTCGCTATTATTTAACACTATGTTATTATGGCAAGCTCCTTGGGCCTCTCTCTCTCTCTCGCTCGTTCTCTGTCTCTCTCTTTAATAGTAGAAATTACAACACAATACAACACAGCACAAACCATTATTGCGGTAGCTTTAATGGTGTATACGGTTATAGGGTTACATTCCGAGAGATTATGTGATGATGTTATGTAATGGCATGTTTACAACCTGACTAAATAGCTGCGTTTTATGTGCGTCAATGCGAATATGATCGTACGGTATTTGTAGATGCTTTGCGGTTTAGTAACCAATTGAAAATGTTAACACAAAAATTTTTAGTTTGTTTGTTAAGTAAGACTAAGATTATTGAAGTACAAATTTTACTTAAGTTCGTTTTTTCTTATATATATATAAGCTGTGCAAATCTCTCTCAGGTGTGACACCGAAATCTCAGAGTTATGTTGTAAATACTTGAAAATGTACAGCATGACACCAATACTGTGAGTTTTTTTATACCCTGATCCCATTAAAAATGGGAAAAAAGGGTATAATGAATTTGTGCAAAAGTATGTAACAGGCAGAAGGAAGCACCTCCGACCATATAAAGTATATATATTCTTTATCAACATCAACAGTCGAGTCGATATGGACATGTCCGTCTCTCCGTCTGTATGTATGAACGCGTCGATCTCAGAGACTATAAGAGCTAGATACTCCAGATTTCGAACTTAAGCTCGCCCAATCCCTAGGTAGTACAAGTTTGTTTTCGATTTTCGATAACTCATCCCGTTTCCGAAATACACATGGGATCGATAACAATAAAATCTTCAATTTAAAAAAAACTTTAGATGGCATTTGAATTATTAATCAAAATAATAACAATCTGTGCAATTTTTATTAAAATCGGTTAAGAAACACCGGAGATATGGAACCTTGAAGTTTAGTATGCAGTATGCAGTATGGTCGTACACACACGCACAAATACTTGCAAGCACTGACTGTACGCGTAAAGTATAGGGATCAGGGTATCGTCTAGTCGGGATTTCTCGACTAGAGCCTTCTTACTTGTTTATTGCTTGAATAAGGTCAAATATTTTTTTAACTTTCACATTTGCATTTGTGTTTATTGCATTGTTTCCATTTATTAAAATAATTTTTTTAATAAACTAATCACGCTCAAAGCTTTTATTTTTATTAAGACAACTTAGAAACTTAACGTACTTTATCAATAAGATATAATTATCAAAATTTATTCAAAGGTTCTTTTTGCATTTCTCTGACTTATTTGTC
Organism: Scaptomyza cyrtandrae; assembly: GCA_035044605.1. Lineage (NCBI taxonomy): Eukaryota > Metazoa > Arthropoda > Insecta > Diptera > Drosophilidae > Scaptomyza > Scaptomyza cyrtandrae. The sequence goes on from JAWNNS010000648.1 coordinate 3,962,270, forward strand.
AGCAGAATTAAACACAAAAGTTTTGAAGCTCAATGTCATGATGTAAAAGCAAGATAATAATAATAATAGTATAAGTGTTGTCGGTGTTACATAAGAAGATAAACACTCTGGAAATAGTCAGCAATTGATACAATAAACATTTTGTTATACTGAATGACGATACTTAAAAAAAAAATACCTTTTTCAAAAATAGTTCGATTAACAATCGCATTAATATTTATATTTTTTATAAAATCAATAAAAGTACTCTGACATTATCATACACATAATCGAATTTTAACGAAACAATTAGTTAGTAGTAGACTAAAATTTTAAATTTTTACTAATTTTTGTCAAGCCATATTAGAAGCAACTCGCAATGAGTTCAAAAGATGTCTTTTTCAATGCGTAACAAAGTTGGTCACAAAGTGACATTGAAAAAGACAATATTAAGTGAAAACAACAAGATTATGAGTCCATTTGCTTGGATTAGAGTTTTATCAAAATATGTAAGCACATTGTACCATTATCCATTATCCGACAACGAGTATTTGGTCGATTTGTTGGCGCCTGCAACATGTTGCTGTTACTAGTTGCTGCTACCAGTTGTTCCTGTTGCAGTTACAGTTATTGCTACTGTTGTTGAAACTGAAAGCGTAGCTACTTTTATGTGGCTTTGTCTGACAAACGTCCTTAAGATGCAGGCAGCCGCCAGCCAGCCAGCTAGCACCTGAGCTTGTGTAATATTTATTGTGCTCTCTATTAAATAAGTGAAGCATACTTTTGTGCGCTGTTTGTATTTTTTTTTATTATTTTGTTTTAAGGATAAAAGGTTGTTGCTTGCGTATTAAACAACGCTCAACTGCATCGGACAAGCTAACAAAAAGGTTTCATATTACGTAATTTCAAGGAGTGTGTCAATGTTTAAGAAACTAACAAAGTATGCCACAAAAGAGCAAAGCTGTTAAATTGCGACAACGATTAGTGACCCATTAAATTTTTAAAATTAACTGATTAAATTGATTTTATGTTTATTTTGTGAAAATGTTGTGACTTTTAATAATTGATTACGATTTAAAGTAATCTAAGGTTAATCATGATTATTTAAGGATTACAAAATAACCGAAAACAACTAAAAAAATAAAAAAAAAGAATTTCGACTACTTTTTATGATTATGTATGATTATTTTTATGTATTTTCTCATTTAAGGATTAGAAATCACAGTTTTAAAGGAATACGGGAACCTTAAATTGCATTTGCTTTTGTAAGAAACTAACTAAAAATAAGCAAATGCTATTTATTTTTACTTAAATGCAAAAAATTGTATTCTAACCAAACCAAAAAAAAACAAGTAAGAAGGCTCTAGTCGAGAAATCCCGACTAGACGATACCCTGATCCCTATACTTTACGCGTACAGTCAGTGCTTGCAAGTATGTGCGCGTGTGTGTACGACCATACTGCATACTGCATACTCAACTTCAAGGTTCCATATCTCCAGTGTTTCTCAACCGATTTTAATAAAAATTTCACAGATTGTTATTATTTTGATTAATAATTAAAATGCCATCTAAAGTTTTTTCAAATTGAAGATTTTATTGTTATCGATCCCATGTGTATATCGAAAACGGGATGAGTTATCGAAAATCGAAAACAAACTTGTACTGCCTAGGCGAGCTTAAGTTCGAAATCTGGAGTCTCTAGCTCTTATAGTCTCTGAGATCGACGCGTTCATACATACAGACGGACAGACGGACAGACGGACATGGCTATATCGACTCGACTGTTGATGCTGATAAAGAATATATATACTTTATGGGGTCGGAGATGCTTCCTTCTGCCTGTTACATACTTTTGCACAACTTCATGATACCCTTTTTTCCCATTTTTAATGGGATCAGGGTATAAAAAAAAGATTTTACAAATATACGACATTTTTGTTTGAATATATTTGCCCTTGGTTTTCTTTAAAACTTATGTTTCGACAGAAATATCAGGCAATGACACAAAATTTTGCCAAACACAAATTTGATTTCTCATCATAAGTGATCCATGCGAAGATACATTTTTATTATTTCGATCACTTTTTGAAACAAACACTTTCACGGTTTCTTATACAAAAATTGCGAGAAGCACGATAATCAAAATTGCTTTATTATTTTAGCAACCTGGAGTTTGACAACTAGTTGAAGGCTCTCTCATCGAAAATAAATATTTTTAGGTTGCTTAAATATAAAAAATAATTGAAAATCATTAAAAATAATTATGAAATGTTGTCGGATAACTTTTCTGATTATTTTCGATTATTCGATGATATTTTTTTGACATATAAAAACAAGGATTAAGCTTCTAAATATTAGTATTACAAATTATAACGAAATTGTATCGAATAAAATGTATTCCTTTGAATAAACAAAGAACACATTAAAATATATTAAATATTTTGTAATTTATTATGCAATGTATATTTTTAATTTATTAAACTGTTTTCAAAAAATTAAAACAAAAGCAATTTTTAAACGATATTTTAAAGAAAATGCGGCATGCTTCAAAAGAAATACTTTGCAGATATTTATAAAACAAAAAATTGTACATGGGAAATGTTAAAAATTAATAAACATATAGTGCTTAAATGTGAGCACAAAATATTTAAAGTGTAATAAAATCGAAAGCAAAATATAAAAAAAAAAGTTTTATATTTGTTATGTATTGAAATCAAACATATAAAAATGTTGATCAAATTTTTAATACTTCCGGAACTGTTCTCTTACGTCTTGTTGACTTACATTTAGATGGTTTTCAATATTGCTGTTTTGTATGTAAATTATATATGTGTTTTTGTTTAGTATACGGTCACAATTTGTTGGAGCATTCACTTTTTTATTATTTGTTTGCTTTTAGAAAATATGCGTATTAGACATTTTCACTATGACTTTTTTTGTGAGCACATTTAACTTGCCTGAGAGGCATTTTAACAATTTTACCTTATGGTTAACAAACTGTTGCTTTTATATATATATATATATTTGTATATTTGGTAATTTTCTTGTTTTTGGAATCGTTTTTAAAAATCGCAAAAAAGATACTCGACGACGACCAAATTGCGTTGGATCAGCAAAGGAAACTGAGCACCGGAAACGCGTCGACGGCGTTGACTGCCACTTGTGGAATGGTCGCAATTTTGGGCAGCGACGACAGCTGCCGAGCCGAGCGAATATGAAAGTCAAAAGGCGAATCACGAGCATGCCCGGCCCGACGAGCCAACATACCCGACAGCTGAACTTGTTGCGTGTCTGTGTGTGTGAAAGTTTGTGTGTGCGTGGTTAGGGTAGACACCCACACGAGCCACAATGACTGGCGAATCGAGAGCTTTTAATTTCGCTCAACTGTTGTGAGTGAAAAAGTTTGAGTGAGTGACTTTTTTTTGGTTTTGGTTCTACAACTTTTGCAATTGAGTGATGGTAAGCTGCGGGCAAAGTCGAAAGTGCTGGCATGCAGCGAAATGGTCTTGGAAGGAGGAGTACACCCACCCCCCCCCCCCGTTGTTGTTGTTGTTGTAGCTATTGTTGCTGTTGCTGCCTGCTCTTTATGACGTTACTCATACACATATACACAATACTATACGCCCCACGGGGTGGCTTATGTTTTGGAGCACACCACGTGCTGCCCAAACTCTCCACAAAAGGGAGTAAGTGCAATGGAATGGGTATCTACCCTTAGGCATGTGGGGGTGGGTTGTGGAGGTTGTGCAAAGTGGGGCATTGTCGTTCCTGATTAGCATCATTGACATACGAGACGAGCTACTACTCATGAGTTAGTTAGTCAAACTCTCTCTCTTCTTGTCTTTGGTCTCTTTTTTGTCAGCCTGCATTCGCTTTTGTTGTCTGTGTGTGTGTGTGTGTGTGTTTGTGTTTGTGTGTGTGGCCCACTGTCTGAACTGAGTGACTTCCGCGCTCTACACATGTTATTATGTATTATTACTATCTTGTTTGTTTGTCTATGATTTTGCTTTTGTTGTTGTAGCCATTGCTTATCACTGTGCTTATATCCTTATCAAAAGGGTTTTTATCGCCTGTGCCTGCTCTGATAAACTAGTATTGTCGTGCAGATAATAACCAAATGTTACCCCGTTTTGCTTTTTGCTGCCTCTATGATGCACTGTACGTATTCAAAATCGAGTGTTCCAAGCAGAAGGAACTATCTCTTTTACCCATTTAGTCAAAATATACATAAAAAGCATCAGAAGCCAAAGCATTGAAGGCAAGAAATATTTTTAAGTTCTATATAACTTTATATTTAATCAAGTTTATGACGTTAGTACTCTTTTGGGTAATACAAGTTCAGAATTTAATCAACAAATTTTAAATATTTTTAAATTAAATTTTAAAGGTGTTAACATTAAGAGCTAGAACATAACTAATTTTCTGAGAATCAGATCTACACATTTTTATTTTAAAGTGTACAGGCACAATCTTTCTTTTTATGACATTGTGTCCGAGCTTCGCGCTTCAGGCCAGCTTGTAGCTGGCAACAAAAAGCATGTATTTTGATTTCGCTCACGATTAGACCCTCAGCTTGTGCGTCAGTCTGCCGCTAATACCAAGAAAAAAAATCCTTGCAAGCTGTAGAGAAATTAACACACTTTTCTATTACGTGTCGATCTTGTTGTTTACTCGCTGTCGACGCACTTGCTCAACATTTTCTTGATGCCAGTAGAAGCTATAATGCTAAGACGTGTTGGTGAAAAAACATATACACACATGTTCATATGCATGCAAATACATGCATGTGTATGTGTTTTATTTATTAGCACAACACTTGGTATCCAAAAAAAATAGCTTCAATAGCATAACGAAACGTTCTCATTCAAAAAACAAGTAAGAAGGCTCTAGTCGAAAAATCCCGACTAGACGATACCCTGATCCCTATACTTTACGCGTACAGTCAAGTATGCAAGTATGTGTGTTTGTATGTAAGCACATATTGCATACACAACTTCAATGTCCCATATCTCCGGTGTTTCTTAACCGATTTTAATAAAAATTTCACAGATTGTCATTATTTTGTTTATTATTTTAAATGCTATCTTAAAGTTTTCAAAGAGCCAACCGATCTCAGAGGCTATAAGAGCTAGAGACTCCAGATTTCGAACTTAAGCTCGCCTAATCCCTAGGCAGTACAAGTTTGTTTTCGATTATACACATGGGATCGATAACAACAAAATCTTGAATTTTGAAAACTTTAAGATGGCATTTAAAATAATGAACAAAATAATGACAATCTGTGAAATTTTTATTAAAATCGGTTAAGAAACACCGGAGATATGGGACATTGAAGTTGTGTATGCAATATGTGCTTACATACAAACACACATACTTGCATACTTGACTGTACGCGTAAAGTATAGGGATCAGGGTATCGTCTAGTCGGGATTTTTCGACTAGAGCCTTCTTACTTGTTTAAAATAATTTTCATTGATTAATATTTTGCCATTACTAACACAAATATTTTGACAACTCAAAAAAAAATATATATATTAAGTATTTTGTGTACGATCGTTAACAGCCTTGACCTCATGTAGCTATGGGTAGTTTTCGAAAGTGTGAAAATGGCTGGACAGATATTCTGTCAGTTCTGTTCATCAGTTAAATTTGGCTGAAAATTATTCAAAAATCTCAGGAATTAAAAATGGATCACCTTGACGACGAGCTACTCCATCGGTTTATCCCAGTTGTAAACCAACGACTCTGAGACCCGTGTTTCGCTCTTATCGTATTTATTTTCATTTATTAATAATTACAAATACATTAATTAATGTTTAGTAGTAAAAATAATACATTTCTAATTTTAGTAAAGTTGTATTCTATTGAAAAACATCGCTGGGTAACTTTATCTATTCAATAGCTTCTAATCACATGTGCAGCAACTCAAATTATGTTTATCGATAAGATATCACAGCTAGAAAGTGTTTCGCGGATAGCAAAAAACAAGCCTAAGTTGTATAATTAATTCATACATTTAAAGAACTCATTAAGCGTTCGCCATGAAGAAGTAGTTGGATGCGTTTAATATAGACAAGGAGCTTCAATATTAAGTGCACTTTCTGTTGGCATTCTGCGTTTTCTTTGTTGTTGTTCATCAGCTTTATTCTTATTCATAACTTGGCTTTTGCATTCGCCGTTTAGTGTTTGGGGTCTGTTCATGGCGCTGTGCCGTTTTGCAGATGCCTCTTCAGCCAAGTGTTGCCAAATACAAATTGACAGTTAATATTTTTAAACTAGAGAGTCGCGCGGGGGATGGGGGGGGGAGGATGGGAGGGTTACGGTTCTATCGAGGGCTGTCAAGGGGTGCTGCGGCTGCTGTTGATGTTGTCGACAAGGACATTATGTAAATCACACAACGGCAAATGCGTTGGCGTGCCGCCCTCTTCCCCAACGCTTCTCGTATCTGCGATGTGGCAATAATAAACAGGAAAAGGACGCAGTGCACACGAAGGCCAAGCTGCAGATGCTCTCGGATACTTTGAGGGCGTTGCTTTCAATCCATCCGGTTTGCCGTTTGCCTATGTCCTAGTAGTTGTTGATGTTGTTGTTGCTGTCTCGTGGTCGTCAGAATAGAACCAGCCCTTAACATATTAAACCGATCATTGTTGTCGACGTCGAGTACAACAGCGCATCTCAAACAAAAGCCAAACAAACAAATACAATAATAATAACTATCAACTGGCTTTTGGTATAGATTTTTAGAGGCTAGACTTTGTTTGTCCTGGTTTTACTACAGGCCACAGGTTAAAGGCAATGACTCTCATGATGCTCTTTGCCAAGTTATGTATGTACATAAGGACCTTTAAATGTTTCAATCAGAAAGAACGAAGATATTTGTTTTTAATCTATCAGTACAGAAATATTAATGTCATGTCCACAAATAATACAAAGATTACAATTTAAAGTGGTTTTTTTTTTTAAATGGGTAAAAAGGTATTATGTGTGGATAATTTGATGCAAATGAATGTAGCATACAGTATATATATTCTTGATCAGCAGCGTAAAATGAATGGAGCATAAGATTTCGATAGCTTTTTTATTCTTTGATGAACGCATGTTATCGATAAAAATACAATCTTGAACACAATATTGATTTAATCAGTCGGTCGAGAAACACCAAAGATATTAAAGGTCATCATGCAGTATCGCCGACACACACACACACATATATATATACTTATATATATATACTTGCAAGCACTGACTGTACGCGTAAAGTATAGGGATCAGGGTATCGTCTAGTCGGGATTTCTCGACTAAAGCCTTCTTACTTGTTGTAAATTAATAAAGCTGTAACTTATTATCCTAGACTTGACTTGACTGACCAACATAATTTTACCACACAAAAACCACATGAAAATCAACCATGAAAATAGTTAATTTAACTATGAACGTAGTTAGTTCAACTATAAAAAATGTTGATTCAACTAAAAACATAGTTGAACAGCAAAACGATTATGAAATATATTCAAAATTGAAGATTATGAAATATACTAAAACTAAATACAAGCTGTACAGTTCCGTCCCGAAGCTTTTTCGTTTAACATCCGAAATGAACTGCATACGAAACATGTAGTAAATGCGGATTCATCATGAATATGTATTACTTGTACAACGATTTTCTTTGGGTATGCACTCAAAATTAATCGAAGAGATTGTCATTGTTTGATATAGTTGCATTTCAAGAACAGATTCGATGCTGAAATCACTTACACAACTCAGTCGCCTTGGCTACCAAACAACCCTAGCAACCACAAGCGTCTGTCAATCATCTCAGGGACCAGAGCGGCTGGCCTTAATGCAATCAAGGAGCGCTTCAAACCCGAGCAGCATATTTAAGCAGGCAACTTAAAAATACTTAACACACAAATTTAATCATGACAGGACTTCAGAAAAGCCCCTAACGCCCCACGGCATTTGAGTCGCTTTGCTGAGTAAAAATCACACCCGCGGTTATTCAAAATCCTAAAAACAAAGCAAAATATTATATTATGGCAATAATAGAAAAAAATGTGGCACTCGACTTACAGCTCATCCCAACGCTCCCCTGCCTCATCAATGGGCGGGCCGCACACAAGCCACGCTACCCTCAAATGTCAAATGTCAATAGCAAAAGCCCAACAATTCTTTTGCCGTTAGCAGCTGCTCAGCATTCGCTATACCCTCCTCCTGCCCCAACTTCGATCAGATTACACTTGTAACGCCCTTATTCGTGACACTCTTTACGAGGTCCTTTCTAGGTTTTTGGGGTCAGTCAATCGGAATATTTGCATTTATAATTCCCACAGCCAAATTGATTTTTTATTTTTCTGCTCTAATATTAACTTTAAGATAAATAAACTTAAATTGCAAAAGGGTTTTTATTTTAAATCGGGATAAGCAGGTTTAGCGGGAAGCTCGCCGATTGGATCTAGTTGGTTCCTGGCGTAGCTCTGATTTCCGGAAGTTTTTCTGAAATGTTAATAAGGCAAGAAATCAATATGCTTCGGGGGAGAGTTATTATATATCTTGACTTATTATTACATGTTATCATGTTGCATGTTGTTCGTTAGATCATCAAACTTGGTGCTCGATAAATTATTTATTAATAACATAACAAATGTACAGAAAATAAAATTCAACACATCGTAGTTGGCTTTTTAAACTATGTCTCCTGTGAACGTATCCCTCATCTGTAACCACATTGCTTATCAAATCTGACTGAAATCAGAGTCAAGAAAATATATATTTATACTATTTATTGTATTTTAGTTCAGATTGTGTGATCTGTGATTTGGTGCTGTACAACTTCTATTATTCATTAATCGGAATCAAAAATGGGTTTGGACAGAATACCCCAAGTCGATATGTGGAATGTGTCCAAGAGCTCGCGGATACATCGTCGAGCCGTGTTGGGTTTTGTGCCACGCATTGGTCTTCCAATTGTGGATTATGCAGACGTGGACAGGATTGATGCCTTTTACTTGGAATGCCAGAACTATCGCGATTATTATCGTGATCCTTACGATCTAGTTCATAGGCCGTCAATGTTCAGCCAGCCCATAGGCAAATGTGGCATTAAGCTTGATACCACGGTGGACGTGTTGAGGCAACCAATTAGTTGGGTCCCCAAGCGCCAACCGCTCCTCTTGCCCATCGACTATAAGTCACACATGAATTTAGGCATTCCAATGGGTCAAGTATTCCAGGGTCGTTACAATGAGCAATCATGTAGTCGTTACAAACGCTAAATGAATTTGAGTCATTTTACTGTTTTAGTAAGATCACCTTATGGATGGGGTTCATACAGTGCTAAAAATGTTGTGCATACGAAACTTAAGCGGGGTATGAACCTCAGCCATAAGTGTTCAAAAACAAAAAAAAATTATTTATTGTATATAAAATGTATTAGTTATTTTTAGTAGCAAAAATGTAAATATGTGTCGATTGATGAAAGCAAGATTTTAAGTTCTTTCCAAATCCAAAAAATCTGTGTTCAAGCAATAAATGTATATATTTAAGAAAATTTTAAAGTCAAATTTAAATACATGTTGTGCGTTCGTTGATTTATACTCACATCAGATATTTGCCCAAGCAGTTGAGGCATGTCACTTGACGCGTACAGAAATAATTATTATTGACACAGCAAAGGCAACGAGCGAATTTATAGCCCACATTTGACTTAACAAGCAAAAAGGCAGCAGGAGAAGGCTGGCAAAAGAAGCTAAAGCTATAAAAGGCTCGGCGGCTTATGCGATGCTTGTATCCTTCGTCCGTTCAACCCACACGGAACAGTTGCTAATTGGTGTCATTAAAAAGTTGATAGCAGTTCTTTAAAAATATGCCACGAGCAAATAATGCGCATACGTCACGTTCAACGTTATAAGTCTTAAGGGCGGAACTCAGTAGTCAAAGTCAGGCTCATCGACTTCTTTACAATGTAAATGTAATCAAAGTTTGTGTTTTTTACACCTTCCGCTTGATTTGTGATTATTAAAATGTTTGTAAAAAAATTCATTGCGGCACACCTTGAAAAGGTCCTCGGAAAATTAGCATTTAAATTACGCGACAACATCAACCATACCCTCACCAGCTCTCCTTCCTCTCTCTCTCTCTCTCTCTCTCTCTCTCTGTCTCTCTCTATCTCTGTTTTTGCAAGTTTAGTTTTTGTGCGCTATGTTCAATGAAGCAGCATTAATTGCAATACCCTGGCCTGGACATCCATTGCGACATAGAAAAGCTGCCTTTGATGGCTTTCGTGTAATTGTTATTGATGGCACATTATCCAATGCAACAAACAGCTATCAGACGCAAACCACCCTCCCCCCACCTACCCAGGTGTTATGTAAATGAGCAGCGGATTATCAGTTCAGCAGCTTGGACAAGGCCTGCTAATGATACTTGCTTATAAAGAAGGTCTAATATGAGCAAATGTCGTATTGGAATCTTAATATTTGTATATGCATTTATCTGTGCTTAACATTGCTTTATATCTTTATGCTAATGACATGTATGTAAGCTGTACTTAATTTTTCTAAGCAGAATGTTCTTTAAACTAAGAATATGAAATGAGTTATTGAAAATCTTATTACGATAAACTAGAAAGTGCAGGCACTCTCACGCATACATTCAGACGATTTCTTTTATTTTTATGTGTTAAGAGAAATTAAGGGAGTCGTCTTGTCAACTTTCTTTTGATTAAATGATTAAGTCAACACCTCTTACTTTAATTACTTGTGCATTTATTTTTAAACTTGCCCTGCAGAATATAACTATAGCACAGGTTATTGGAAATAGATTTTGTCTTGTATTTGATATAGTATCGCTTTTTAAGCTCAATGGCCGCTCTCCAGCTAAACACCCTGTATTTTAATATTTTTGATAATTTCTTTTTATACCTTGAATTTATTAAAAATGGGTATAAGGGGTATAATGGTTTTGTGCAAAAGTATGTAACAGGCAGAAGGAAGCATCTCCGACCCCATAAAGTGTATAAATATATTCTTTATTAGCATTAGCCGAGTAGATATAGCTATATCCGTCCGTCTGTCTGTTTATGTATGAACGCGTCGATCGCAGAGACTATAAGAGCTAGAGACTCCAGATTTGAAACATAAACTCGCCTAGTCTCTGTGCAGTTCAAGTTTGTTTTTGGTTTTCGATTTTCGAAACTTTTCCCGTTTTCGATATATACATGGGATTGATAACAACAAATTCATGGAATTCGAAAACAGGGTATCGTCTAGTCGGGATTTTTCGAACAGAGCCTTCTTACTTGTTATATCTGTGTTTTGGGTAATGTGATAGAAACATTCTAAAGGAATAAAAAATCGTTATTTGTAGCAAGTCTGTTAAATATATTTAACTACTTATTACTAAAATTTAAAATCATTATGAAGTAAAAAAAAAAAAATTTATCATTTTTACAAAAATGCAGCAGGGTATGTCAAACATAGCAATGAATATTATAATTCCAGCTTCACAGATGAGACGAGCAGCTTACTTTGAAGAAGGGGAAGAGTGCGGACGGCAGCTGAGGCGTGAGCTTTGGTTTGCCTGGCGGTTGTATGGCGCCACTTTGACCAGCCCGCAAATGGTGTGACGCCGCTGCCAGAATACAGACGAAGACTTTCAATGCTAAAGCTGGAAACCAGGGCCACCCTTTAATCACCTAACACACAAGCACACACACACACAAGCACACCATACAAAACAACAAATGCGCACGAAAACCCACACACATACGAATGTACACTTTCAAAATATTCGCTTAATTGTTTTGTACAAACGTAAACACATTTCATTTCACATTTTCGAAATAACAAACTAACACATCGCAGACTTTATGACTGAATTGACAAGACTTTGAAATAGTTCCATTAAAAGTAAAAAACAAAGTTTAGGCGCAATTAAAATTAAACTGAAATTTCGTACAGTGCAACAAACCAAATCCAGCACAATCTATTTACATTTACACCAAATGTACAAATTTAGTTATCGTTAGCTTGATGGCGGCAACATAGGGGGGGGGGGTTAGTTGTTGAGTGCGAGTCAGGGTTGGAACAGGAGGTGAGGATGGGGGATATCAAGCGTCACGCAAAAGTTGTTTGCGTTGGCGAGCGCACAAAAGTAGGCAACGTTATCTTTGCATGCGGTTGTATGGGGATTGGACCACTCCCCAAAGGGGGTAAAGGAAGTTGAGGACATGGCACACATGTTTACACACATGTTAAAACGGCTGTGTGTGTTTGTGTGCGATCTGATGAGTTTTGTTTTTCTTGAACAAACTTTAATTGTTTTTGATTTTTCTAAGGATTCGAGTGACGCTCGTTTGCCAACGAATGAAATCACGTATGATGATATGATAATAATGATTATCTATGGGGGTGAGTAATGCTTATCTCTTACTTGTGTTGAAGCCTTTGAATTCCGCAACAAACACAACAATTACAATTCAACCAATTGGCAAAAAGGGAAATTGAAACCGCGCTCCTCGCTGGCTAATTGAATGCACATTTGTCAAGCTTCTGCCCCGAAGCGTGCTTCTTGCTACCCACTTGCTGGTCTATTAAAAACTTTACCCCCTTACCCCACACACACACACACACACACACACACACACACCGCTCTTTTGGTCCGCTGGTAACCACTTGAAAGCAATTGCCAGGCATTTGCCCAAATGTCACGTACAGCGACTAAATGTCAGCAAAAAAAGGGTTCTAATTGTTGCATCTACATAAAGATGGGAGGGAAATAGGGATGAGAAGCCACGAGGCACATGTTGCATGTTGTATACTCGAATGGTGAACGAGGCCTTTCTCCGTCTGTATACACTTGGATTAAAGAACTCTGCACCAAATGCAGTTGCATGCAACAACTCGGGAAGTACTCGGCATGCTCCAACAACGATGTGGGGCAAAAAGTGGTAGAAAAGTGGAGAACTGCTATTGCCTGTTTTGTGGCTCATCTGTTTGGCAAATTGAAAATTGCGCTCATTTATTGCATTATTCAGAAACATCGTTTTTGTTTTTGCTGTTGTTGTTGTTGGTTTTTTTTTATCATGCTCATTCAAATAGCCGTGAAATTGCATTCGATTTGTCTGCCTGACAAAGTCTGTGTGAATCTGAATGGAAATGCAAAATAATATGAAAAGAGGGAAGTTGAAAGCGCAACGGTGGTTATAGAAAGTGATTGACAATTGTTGCAGCTATTTAATGGCACTGTTGTTAAATGACATATTTAAAATGTATCTGAAGAAAAGCTTAACTTGAACTGAAACTTAACTTCATAAATTATCAAACTTTTTTCAAAGATACAAACATAAACTAACAAAATATTCATTAATGTTAATAAGTTTTATTTTCAATTATAAAGATTACTTTCTTTAAAATACTGAATACTGGCATCTGCAATCCTATCACTAATTTTGTTTATGCATAAACAAGTTAGTTTTATTTATTTATTTTGAGAAGAAATTGAATTTTAAATTCTAGCTGAACTTCAGCAGTCATTTACATAAGATATGTTTATTATAGACTCGAAAAGTGTATGTTAATTTTTTTATGCAATATGTTACGTTAAGAAGAAAGCATATGCAACCCCATAGAGTATATATATTAATGATCAGCATTGCGAGCTGGGTTGATAAAGCCGCGTCCGTCTGTTTGTATGCAGTTTTTGAGCTATCGCGATTAAAATATAATCAAGATCTTTTGTTTTGTTGCAGTTAGATCATTTGTCAAAATCGGCCAAATCTGACCACTATATCATACAGCTGCCATACAAAGGCTAAAATGTCACGAGACCTCACTATGATAATCAAGTAGGCTTTCAAATGTAAATCGACGCATTTCCTCGAAGGTATTGTAAGTAACTTTCATTCGAAATTGAGATTTAAATGTATATTTATTCCATTACTCAAAAAGCATCAACAGGTAACATTTTGCGGCTGAAATCCTTATATTTACAACAGAAACTCAATTTTTGTTTAATTATTCCATGCAAGCTAAGGCACAGATAAAAAAATAAGCTCTTCTATGAACTTAATTTTGTAGAAGAGCGTCTATATAATATTCGGCATGCCGAAGATTGCTTTCTTACGTGTTTAACAAGTCAACAACTGGCATTAGCTGCACTCTCTGGACATACATAATACAACTCGATGACCTGGGTAATTGAAAATTCATTGTCGACTTTGAATAAATGCAAAAAATAAATTTAATCGTCTTTTTCAATACATGATTTTGTTGTCTTACTAACTTGTTAGGCAAAGTTTAAAAGTTGGAAAGCTTCTCCAACTGAGGGAATGTTAAATCGATAACAAGTCGATACATCTCAATGCGCAAATGGATACCACGCATACCCTTAACTCTTAAAATCGGTTGGTATCGACTGCAACGTTATCACTTGTTCTCAGATGATATAAATTAATAAATATTCTTTGAGCATTTAACTGAGCCCGACAAACCATTCAATGTCGTTTAACATTCACACATAGCTTTCCTAAGTTGAATTTTATATGGAAGTTTGATATATAATTCCGTTTAGCTTCGATATAAAAAAAAATACTTTTTAGTATGCAATCATCGTTATCGCACATACGATTATATTTAAAAATAAAATCTCCTCCACACGCATAAAGCATTTCAGCCCATTGGGAGCACATTCGATTGCTTTTACTACTGCGAAATGTAAAACAAAACTTCAGCTCCCCCTTTGCGTTCTTCCCAGTGCACTATGGCGTTTTTACTACTTTTTTGGAAGTAAATTAATTCCAATTGTCAAAACGTTTATTGCTTAGGTACATGTATGTCTTTTAGAATGATTATTGACACGATTTTGAATTATATCAAGCGTAAACTTTTTGCAAGAAGTGAACTGAAAATCGGATTGGGTTGGTGTAAAAATCTTTTTTGATTTGAAGATATTTGAACCAAAACCACTAAACATGAGTAATATTATGCTCCATAAACCTTTTTTTTTGGTTTTTAATGGGCAAATGTTGGAGAGGGGAATTACCTTGCGTGCCTTAGGTGGCGTGCCCGAATAGCCACCTGTGTGCTGGACTCCTCTGCCTTAACAGCAAGTTTACCGGCTAAATCCCTTCTCCTTATTCACTCGACTGACCCTGGACGCTTGTCTGGTACCGTTTAACACATTACTTCAGGCAAGGTCCTTCATGTGGCCGTCTAT
Source organism: Scaptomyza cyrtandrae (assembly GCA_035044605.1). Taxonomy (NCBI): domain Eukaryota; kingdom Metazoa; phylum Arthropoda; class Insecta; order Diptera; family Drosophilidae; genus Scaptomyza; species Scaptomyza cyrtandrae. Next base: position 3,977,463 of record JAWNNS010000648.1, read on the forward strand.
TTCTTTCACATGCATTTCAGACTCGAAATCGCTTTGAGCTCGATTCAGATCAGCTTTTTTAGCTGTCACAATTCTCTGCATGTATTGTGCCACACGGCCCCAATTATTCTCTTTCTCTCTCTTTTAAGCATCCATACCACATTACCAACAGGATCGTTCAATAAGGGGACGATTTTTATATGAGAATTGTTCCAATTTACCATTATTTTAAGACAATACTAACTACTGTTTTAGAGACATGATTATATTTAGAAATTATTTTGTCAAATTAACATCTTATTACTTATCAAAACCCGGGAGACTTAATAGTTTGATCTTTCCTCACATTTTGCTATCAATATTTTTAAAATCGAAACAACTTAAAAAGATATGAACTGAATTCCAAAAAGTGGCTAAAAGGGCCATTGTGCATTGTAGTGTAGTGGTGGAGAAATCAACGTCATCGTTAAATTTAATTAGGCATCAAATGACCAAAGAACCGAAGCTAAATCAACAGGCCAAATGGTCTGTAAGCGATCCAAGCGACAAGATTCAACACCCCCTTGACCTACCACCATGGACCTACTCCCTTACCCGGCACGCTGAACACTTTAAAACACAATTAAAAGTCAACAAACGTCAGCGGCAGCCGAAGCTGTTTGGCGGTGCTTGTAAATGGATGCCAATGGGCAAATCCTCGGCGGACTTAATTTGCAAGTCAGCAGCGACGCCAAGGAGTCGGCCCTTAACATGGACGGTGGGGGTAAATCAATGTGTGAACGGAAGAAACATGAGAGGGATGTTATGGAAGGGGAAAGGGGGAGGTGTATAAACATGAGACACTTTTCATAACATTAAACAATGTCATAATGAGCGAGAGAGAAAGAGAGAGAGAGAGAGAGAGAAAAAGTAGTGTGAGAGACATCGAGTTAACCCTTGGCATGTTAATGAGACAATGTGACAACGAAATCACGATTTGCATTTTTCGGTAAGGAGGGTCGGGACAAGCGCTGTGCGTATAATCATATAAGCCACTGTTGTGTGTGTGTCTGTGTGTGTGTGTGTGTGTGTGTGTGTGTTGGGTCTCTCTGTGGCTTTTACGAATTGTTAATGGACCAATGGCAGTTGGTGAATAGTAACTAAGTATATGAGTCATAGCGTGGGACTAAATGTATTATGCGTCCATTAGTGTAAATTTTATTACCGCAAAAATACATATCATGACGGAAGTGACGGGAGACAAAGTATCTCAAAGATACAAAGAAGAAGAAGATGAAAAAACATACATATAGCAACTTATATAATTACGCAGTGCAAATTGGTTTAGCGCCACATGATGCAAACATCCTTAGATCCTTTAATTACAATAAGCTAAACATAACGAGAGTGTGTGTGTAAATATAATATAAAACAACATAAGATGCAGTTGTTGTAGAAATATTGTAATGAAATAGCAGTGAATTCAATTCATTTGCCAAAAAAAAAAATACAAAAATAAGTAAGAAAAGTGCACAAGTAACAAATTTCCATTAGATAAACATTTTATGCTAACTCCCCTTTCGAATATAAAAGCCAACTGTTTGATTTTTTGCTTATCTTATCGCACCACCACCAACACGAACACCAACAAAAAAAACAACAACAGCAACAATAGCAACAACATGGCAACAATTGCTTATCTTACACCCGCACACACACACACACACACACGAACACACACACAGGCAGAGCCACAGTCGCAAACGCATTTTCACATTTGCACCTTTTTTTTCGCCGCTCAATAAAAATAAACCTGAATAATATGTAAACAACAAGAGAGAGAAAAAAACGGGTTACAGGAATGCGGGCCATTTCAATTAAATTAAAATTTAACGCCATCTCAATTTCTATTTTCATTTTGTGTTAAGGGTTAACTCCGAAAGTGTTGATTGGATTGACTAAATGTGTGTTTTTTTGATCCCCTTATCCGGCAGTCAAGTCAATTGAGATTAGACATTATTTTCAGTGAGTGCGGCTATAGAAATTTGTTAAATGCACAGGAAAAAGGAAGCCAGTTAGCCAGTACCAATTTGTGTACGATATCTTAAGGTAGTTAGATTCTAATAAATCGTATGGTATATATCTGTTTCAATATGCAATTTGTTGAGTTACATGAGTTGTAAGTAAAAACTTTTCAAAATCCTGCAGATATTTTTTAAATTCCCTTATTATGCCAGTATTTTAAATATATCCATATTTGTAATTTTATTATTCGTACATAAAGTTTATTTATAAAAACAATATTTATTATAGTTTGTCTCTTTGAAATCACTTTATAAATATTCAGAATTGAATAAAAATAGTTCAATAATTTATTAAGAAGCGGTTTATTTATATTTTTTGTAACTTGTTGAGTTAACGTTAACTCGTTTGATTGTTAATGCTTTATTTTTGTTGACTTTGTATTTGCAGCCATCAATTAATCAAAAAATATTTTGAATATTCAATTCATTGTTATCGATGAAACAAATAATTTACCCTTCTCTCACTATTGTACAATACGTTCTAATATATTTGCTTTTTTTTTTAATTGTATATTAACATTTTCCGCACTTGAACAGTATAAAGGTTTGCTAGGCGGTGGCTTAAAAATTAAAGTAAAGGATTTGTGTGATGATTTGGCGGCTAGTGCTAGAGCTAATAACAGTATTAGCACAATAGGGGCTAAATTGAATTTGATGCCAATACACGCTTAAAGTCAACCAGTTTAGAGACCGTCACCATCAACATCCAGCTCCATCCGCGCCCCTTAGCACAGGAAGAGACCGGCGACATCGTCGATGAGCAAACACAAAGTCCCAAACGTAATTTTCACAAATTCATTGAACTGCGTGAGTGTGAAAAATAACAATTTAGATAAACATTGCGACGGCGTCGCGGCGACCTCCATGGGTGTTGCTCCTGGTCGCATATATACACACACACACAAACACACTCATACATATATGTATATATACTGTATATGTATGTGTTTAAATATATATATATATATATATGTATGTTTATACGCGGCGGGTGACGAGTACGTTGGCTCAGACATGGGCGGCATCGCGTCCGACCGTTGACACAGAAATCATATTAATATAAATTAACGATGTGGAAAATTTAGTTTAGTAGTGAAAATGGCGCCCGAAGTCCAAAGGAGCACAGCACAACGAAGTCAGTCTCTCACGTCGCCATCTCATCAGTCAACTACCAAGGCACACAAATCCCACAGAACACGAAAGCAACCAACCAAGTATATGTATAATACTACTATATGTACACACACCCACACACATATGTATTCACAGTTGAGAAATTGTTTACATATTTATTTTTGTTTGTTTTTTTTTCGGCCTGCATTTGTAATTCAGATTCACTTTTGGCACTCGCTGCATCAATCTCAATCTTCTGAACTGAAGCCTCGCCACTTTTTTCAATTAACTGGCGTTCCTTACTCAATGCACTCGATGCCTCAGCGAACGACATCACTAGTTTGAAGACTGTCTGTATAACAGCGCAACACTCGTCTACTAATCACTTCCGTATATAGACATAATCATAATCCGATTATGCAACGTCTCTCTCTCTCCCTTCTACGTCACGTGTGCTTATTGGCAGTCATGGTGGAATGAGTAGCTGAAGGGAGACTGGCAATCAATTGTGATGATGCTTCTTAAACATTTTGTTGACTTTCAATTGATTAAGCTAACTTTTTAACAACTACTAGTAAGCTAATGACTAAAGCTTAACAACAATATGCTGGACTTGTTCTACTTCTTTTGTGCTCTTAAAAAAAAAATGATTAACTAGAAATGGTAAATTATTGATTTGGCTTTATTCTAACAATTCTAAATGCTGTCAACTATCATAATTTGTTAAAACTTATTTATTTTTTTAACATCAAAGCTACCTTATTTCCGTTTTTATATGCAACCACTTCAATTAAAGTTTGTTTGTTTATATGCATAAGTTCTAGGTCTAAAGATTAGGTATTAATGTTGTACGTGGGTTTATAAAAATGAGATGCAAGCAACATTTATGGTTTATTTATGATTTATATAAGTTACACCATAACACCAATTAAATTGATAAATTTTTTGGTTAGACAGTTATTATACCCTGAACCCATTAAAAATGGGTAAAAAAGAATATAATGGTTTTGTGCAAAAGTATGTAACAGGCAGAAGGAAGCATCTCCGACCCCATAAAGTATATATATTCTTGATCAGCATCAACAGCCGAGTCGATATAGCCCTGTCCGTCCGTCTGTCTGTCCGTATGTATGTATGAACGCGTCGATCTCAAATACTATAAGAGCTATAGACTCCAGATTTGAAACATAAGCTCGCCTAATCCCTAGGCAGTACAAGTTTGTTTTTAATTTTCGATAACTTTGCCCGTTTCCGTTTTACACATGGGATCGATAACAATAATATCTTGAACTTGGAAAGCTTTCAGATGGCATTTGAATTATTAAACAAAATAATGAAAATCTGTGCAATTTTTGTTAATATCGGTTGAGAAACACCGGAGATATGGAACATTGAAGTTGGGTATGCACTATGTAGTATGTGCGTATCCATACACACACGCACATACTTGCAAGCACTGACTGTACACTTAAAGTGTAGGGTTCAGGGTATCGTCTAGTCGGAATTTCTCGACTAGAGCCTTATTACTTGTTTTTAACGTTTTTAATTGCTTGTAACCGTCAAGTGTCATTTTTGTAAAATTTCCTTTAGTTGGCAGCTTATTAAATTCCATTAAAAAATGTGTTTGTGCTCAAGCAAGTATTGTTAATTTTTATGAAAATTCTTTAAAAAAACAAGTAGAAGGCTCTAGTCGAGAAATCCCGACTACACGATACCCTGATCCCTATACTTTACGCGTACAGTCAGTGTTTGCAAGTATGTGTGTTTGTATGTACGCACATACTGCATACTGCATACACAACTTCAATGTCCCATATCTCCGGTGTTTCTTAACCGATTTTAATAAAAATTTTACAGATTGTCATTATTTTGTTCATTATTCAAATGCCATCTCAAAGTTTTCAAAATTCAAGATTTTGTTGTTATCGATCCCATGTGTATATCGAAAACGGGATGAGTTATCGAAAATCGAAAACAAACTTGTACTGCCTAGGGATTAGGCGAGCTTAAGTTCAAAATCTAGAGTCTCTAGCTCTTATAGTCTCTGAGATCGGTTGGCTCATACATACGGACAGACAGACGGACAGACAGACAGACGGACAGACGGACAGACGGACGGACAGACGGACGGACAGACGGACGGACAGACGGACATGGCTATATCGACTCGGCTGTTGATGCTGATCAAGAATATATATATATTTTATGGGTACGGAGATGCTTCCTTCTGCCCGTTACATACTTTTGCACAAAACCATTATACCCTTTTTTCCCATTTTTTATGGGATCAGGGTATAAAAATATTTGAATTTTGCTCATATAAACTTTGCAAAATTTAAATAAATATTTATTTAATTAAGAACTAATTTTTCTAAATTTACAAAATATTTTTAATTAAAAGGCATTTTGTTTAAGGGATGGAGTCTGCATTAAAAGATTTTTAAGACTACCTGATTTGCGTATTACGATAAATGATTGCTTAGGGGTGGGCACTGGGTTATACTGAAAAGTGTTCCCCAAAAATGTTCTTCAGGATAAAGGTCCGATGGCGTGAGCATGCCTTGATGAGCATGGATTGGTGCCTGCATATTCCTCAATATACTTCTACAGTTCTCTACGAAAGGACACAGACCCGATTCGTGTCCCTAAACATAGTTCGATATTCGATAAGTTTGAGTTTGAATAATTCAAAACAGAAGGTCACGTATTTCAATGCTTGGCAGCATTCGAAATACATTTTTTTTTAGCCAAACCACAATAATTGTATTCCCCCGTTTTAATGTTTTGAATAATTAATTCAATAATATATTTCCTTTTAAAAACAATTTAAAGGAGAGCTGAAAATATTAATTGAAACAAGAAAAAAATGTAACAGTTTGTTGAAAACCCTTTTTTGATTTATTTATTATAATAATTAAATTTTGTACAACGTTTTCTTTTTAAATTCTATTCATCGTTGTCAAAAGAAATGTTGCAACAAATGCCAAAAAAATAAGTTAAAACAGTTAGCTGCCGCCGCACAGGTTTATAAATGAAATTATATGTGAATGTAAATGACAGCAAAAGGTTTTCAAATATGGTATTCTTTCATTTTTAGCTTGCGTTGCCGCCGATTTGCGGCACATTGACCTGTGCGGCATTGTGTTTTGTTGACCAGCACTGGCAAATGGGTATCAAAACTGCTGCTAGGCGGCTTGTCATAAGTGCCAAAATGCTAATCCAAAACTGGCAGCTTAAACTGTTCACGTTGGCTTTGCATTTGTGCAGAATTATATAGTGACAGTGGGAGTTGAAGACTTGAGAAACGTAGTGAGGGTCTCTGGGATTTAAAACGTGACGGTGACGTTGACGTTGACGGTGACGATGATGGTGATGATGATGATGATAACAATAACGATAACGATAACTTTGCAAAAGGGGGATTTAAACTAAGTGGATTTTATTGCTTGCGCTCCTTATAGAACTCGCGGATCAGTTGCCGCAGATAATGCGATTCACGCCGGCTTTCACTGAGCTTGCGCCGCAACTCTTCGTTAGCCTTCGTCAGATCCAGCTCCTCGCCGAGCACGTGCTCCATTTCTATTTTCTTCTTTTGGCGATAGCGTGTGGCCGCATTCTTGTTCTGCTCCTTTTTTCGAATCTTCCGATCCTCTACGCCACGTCCATAGGTGCGAGTTCGTTTTTTGGCGCCCGCTGATGTTGAATGCTGCTTCTCATCTTCGTTGATGGTGTGGCTTGGTGAGTTGCTGTTGCTGCTGCTGCTGCTTTCGGGCTGCCATTCCTCATCCGCATCAGCAAAACTGCTAAAGGCGCCGCTGGCGTCACAGTTGCTGCTGCGACTGCTGCTGCTGCTGCCTAAGGATGATGAGGCCTGTGATTCGCAGTCATCGTTAAATTGCTGCCAGTTGATGGGCAATTGCAGCTCCTGAGCACGCATATTCACAATATCATCCACCAGCTGCGTTTCGCGTGCGATTTCACTAACAGGCACCCAGTTGTTAAAGTTGTATGCAACCGGGGCAGCTGTTGGTGCCACTGTGACTTCAGCATTTGTAGCGAAGGACAACTGTAAATAATATATCAAATATAAAAAAACTTGCTTATATTCGTATCTCATTTTGGTATCCTTACCACCTTTTGCTCCTCCTTGACAAGTTGCTGTACCAATTGATGTTGCTGTTGCTGTTGTTGGTAGCCATCAAATTGCGGCGGCGACTGTGGCGGCGTCAGTTGTTGTAATATCAAGGAGGAGTCACCATTTTGGAAATCGGAATCGGTGGCGTTAGCAGCAGTGGCTTGGACTTTTGTGACGGGTAGGATAATGTCCTGTGGCGCCACATCGAGTGCCTGTGAAAATGCCGCCGACTCATAATCGATAAAGTGTGGCGATTTTTGATCTAGAAGGCATTCTGTAAGCAACAGAAAATCAATTTTGTTAGCTATGATTGTTTGAAAAAGTACATAAATATAATAATACTCATAACGAATATCTACAACAATATTGTATTATTTTAACATATGTTTTCAACTGATCATAATGTTTTGTTTTATAGACACAAAGAATTAAACATAACTTATGCTTTTTTACTTTTGTTTTAAGACCTTAAAAACCCCCCGCCAACAACTTTTACATAGGCCATATAAAAACATGAACTACGTCGTAATATCACAGAAATTTTTTCTAAATTTTGTTGTTTTTTTCTTTCTTCGTTTACGCTTAAATCAAACTCATTTCCATTGACGTGAAGGACGCCTCGACCATTTGGAGCTGTGTCTCGTAAATATTTGCATATTGATTGTGGCATATTTTCAGCTTTTGTTGTTGTTGTTTTCAATTCATTTATTGATTCTCACTTTAAGAGAGCGAGAACGAGAACGAGAGTGTAAGAGTGAGAGACACAGAGAGAGAGAGATGACAAATATTAAAATTAGTTCGCTGGCAACTCGACGACGACGACGACGATCTGACTTGATTATTTGTTGTGACTCTTGACGCTGAGTTTCATTTTTCAATTGAGCAGCGTCCGTTGCCCGTTGCCCGTCAAAGGTTATCATCGACCTCCCATTCCCCTCTGTCTGCCTTTTCATCATTTCCTCCCCCCTAAAATACAGTTGCCAAGTGCAATCCATATATGTTCGTAGGTACGTATGTGTTGGTTGATGCTTACAGTAATCTAAATAGAGAATGGGAAAACTGTGCTGCGACCTTCGACAGCGCACCTGTTGGGTACCTTGGGCTGTGTCTAGGGTTGGGTTGGGTCCATAGACTATAGAGTCTATAGACACTTATTAACATAACTCGTTTCATAAATAACACAAAGCGCGATAAACAGAGCAACTGCAATTCGTAACAGCAGCTTCTATTAGAAGCTTTTGCATTTGCATAAAAATCTTGTTTTCATTTTAGAATGCAACAGATTATGCTACTCACTGCACCTTCAAATGTTCGTTGGTTTTGTTTAGGGCGTGCCTTTAATAGCCAATTGACATAGTATCAATCTAGATTGTTGTAACAATCTTTTCTAAGTTTGCACTACTTTATTGCTAATCAACGACTACTTTTTAGATTTGTAATAAAAAATAAATAATTTCCAGATTAAGGTGGGGGTAAACCCTTTCATTGTATAATTTGAAAAAAGACTTGTTTATCAGTTGTCAAGCAGCAGTTAAATGATCCAACACGTGCATATTCTAATATATTAATATATAATATATAAGCAAAAGTAACAAGTGAAAAGGCTTTCGTCGAGTTTGCTCGAATGGGAAATTCCCTGAACCCTTGAACTTTAACGTCTGGTCTTTTTTCTAAATCTAAGCCTCCTGTGCAGCCTAAAGGAATTCGATAAAAATTGTATAGGTTTTTATTATGTTATCCATATCCATTTTATTGGTATCAATCGATCCCATGTATTTTGGATTCGGGAAGAGTTATCGATAATTTGAAACAAACGTATATTGCCAAAGGCTTGAGCAAGCTTATATACCAAATCTGGAGAGAAAGACGGTCATGGCTATATTAACTCGGCTGTTGATACTGATTAAAAATATATATATACTTTATGGGAATCGGAGATGCTTCCTTCTGTCTGTTGCATTCTTATGCACAAAACCATTTTATCTTTTTACGAGTGGGGTTTTTTCAATGGGTTCAGGGTATAAAAATCGTAGGCTACAATAAATTACCAAGCATCGCAATCATAATAACATTAGAGACCTTTGAGTTGAGTAACATATTTAAACATGTGCTTGCTAGTTAACGAATTCTTAAATTTATCGACTGTTCAATATATATCGATAGTTTGAATAGTGTGTTCAACACATATACTTGTAACATTTTAACCAGAGAGTATTTAGTTAAAAGTGTGTCCCACTTTCAGTCTGCAAACTACGCAATTCGCAATTGCCATAAGCTCGTTCATCACACAACTCAGAGATAAATGCAAACAACGTTTGCTTTTGCGAATAACAAATGGATCGAAGCAGTAGCAAAAACAGCAATGACAATTCCACACTATCATAGTGCTTACAAGCATACGTACATTCGAATCTATGAATACATATTATATTTTTAAAAGTAATACATATATTAAATATTAATGGGGGCACGATTAAATACAACCTTGGTGTTAGAAGCTTGTTTGTAAGAAAACATTTGCTTTACTTTGCTTAGCAGTTTGCCTAGAAAATAAATTATGAATTTCCTTATACAAAAACAAAACCAATCGCTAAATGCGCTAACACTGAAAAAAAAGGTTACATGAAAATCTTATAATTAAATGAAAAGAGATTTTTTGGATAGGTTTTTATACCCTGATCCCATTAAAAATGGGAAAAAAGGGTATCATGAAGTTGTGCAAAAGTATGTAACAGGCAGAAGGAAGCATCTCCGACCCCATAAAGTATATATATTCTTTATCAGCATCAACAGTCGAGTCGATATAGCCATGTCCGTCTGTCCGTCTGTATGTATGAACGCGTCGATCTCAGAGACTATAAGAGCTAGAGACTCCAGATTTGGAACTTAAGCTCGCCTAATCCCTAGGCAGTACAAGTTTGTTTTTGATTTTCGATAACTCATCCCGTTTCCGATATACACATGTGATCGATAACAATAAAATCTTGAATTTGAAAAAACTTTAAATGGCATTTTAATTATTAATCAAAATAATAACAATCTGTGAAATTTTTATTAAAATCGGTTAAGAAACACCGGAGATATGGAACCTTGAAGTTGAGTATGCAGTATGCAGTATGGTCGTACACACACGCACACATACTTGCAAGCACTGACTGTACGCGTAAAATATAGGGATCAGGGTATCGTCTAGTCGGGATTTCTCGACTAAAGCCTTCTTACTTGTTTTTTTATTGGTTTGGTATCGTCTGTTTGGATTAGGACACTGGGTCAAGTTCACAGAAAGCCCATAAATATTGAGAGAGAGAGAGAGAGAGAGAGAGAGAGAGGCTTATCGCGAGTCTAAGAATGAAACCAAACAACAAATATCTATAACAAAAGCATTCACCGTTATCAGCAGATTGGACTGTCTCGTATTTGAAATAAACTTATTTATTTACATGAATGTATTTGATACTTTTACATAAATGCATATATATACATAAATAAATATATACACTTTTTCTTCAATTATTTGGAAAGGGCGCGACTGTTAAACAAGTCAATAACAAAATTGAAATTAACTTTATAAATACGAACACAAACTGAACTGAAAGCGAGGCAGTCGCTGCAAATGAAAAGCAATAAACAATAATAAAATAAAATACCAGTACATAAATACATACATACACACAAGTATGTATGTATGTATATGATAAACCCGACTGACCGGAAAGTCATCTTTAGCAACCGAACAGACTTTGCACAGCACCCAGCGACAACAGACAAAAGACAACTAAACAAACAAAAAACACAAAAAAAAAAACAGTTTGGTGAAAGATAAAAAGATGGGCTCCTAAATATATTATCAGTGTGTACAACCGGACAGTATCGGTTTTTTGCCGGACACATCAGATTTTTTATTTTAGCAGGATATATGATATATTTGCCATAGCTTTAGTTGGTCAACATATTTGTTAGCTAAAACTAATCAGATTCCTTTTGATATTGGTTAAGTTGAGTTAGGGGTTTTTTATTTAAGGTTTTTTTTTTTTTAGTTCAGAGGAAATTGAAAAGTAAGAATTAACAGTTTGTACCTAATCTTACAACTAAGAAAGAATTCGTATAAAAATTCTCTCACTTGTTATAAGTTACTTAAATGTGAGATGTGATAGATATCTTACAATCTTACTTATTAATATATATTTTGTTTTATTCCAAAAAGTCAAAAGCAGTTCGTCTTAAATTGTCTGTAAGATTCATTGAACCGTGTTTCGGAAGCAAATTGATAAATTTGTATACTTTGAGCTTTGTTCAAGCATCTTCGACCCCATTAGGTATATATTTTCTTTCTCTTCTCATCAAAAGGCGAGTCAATATAGCCATGTCCGTCCGTCTATTTGTATGATCGTGTCGATCTCGGAGACATAGCTCGCCTAAGCCCAAGAAAGTTCAAGTTTTTCTCAAATTATCGATAAATCATCAGAATTAACTCTTGAATTTGGAAAACTTGCAAATAGCGTTTGAAACTATAGACGAAATAATGAAAATCTTTGAAATTTTTAGATTTTTGAAATCGGTTGAGAAACACCGGAGATTTGGAACTCATGGACTCATACACACACATACATGCAGGGTATCTTGCAGTCGGGATTTCTCGATTAGAGCTAAAGTTGGTTACTAAAACCATTTCATACTGATGTGGCAAATAAATTATTATTTTTGACTAAATGTTCATTAGGACAGACGGACAATGAACTAAAAGTAAAGTTAGGTTTGTCGATATAGTATACTAACCATAGGCTTGTTGCATGAAGATATAGCTGCTCATAATTGCGGCAGCAGCGACACAGATTCACCAAGAGGATTTTTAAAGAACAAAAGAAATGGGGGCAGCAAAAAAAAAAACAGGCAAAACAGAAAGGCAGTAAATATAAATAAGATTCTAGATTCTAAATATTAAACCTAAAGAAAAAGACGCTGAAAGCGTTTAAAAAGTAAACTACTAACCTAAGATATTTCAACTAATTGCTAGATTAACGAGATGCGCGTTTCAAAACAAAATATTTAAGAAACTATTTGCAACAGTTAATATATAATTAATGTAAATATAACAGGCGAAAGAAACCTGCTGAATAATTATTTTACAAATATACAAAAAAAGAGAGACAGAGAGAAAGAGAGAAGAAAAAATCACAGAATTTTGAACGTGTATCAAAAAATAAACAAAATTATATATATTGTTGGCTCAAAGCAACGAACGAATGGGCCAAGTAAATACAAAAAAAACGAATAACAAGCAAATAAACGAAAGGCGTGAGGCGGATACGCACGCACACACACACACACACACTGCAAGAGGAGAGAGAAGAGGGGTGGGGGGGAGAAGATTTTGTAATTTTAAGTTTTCTGGTCAACTGCTGCCGCAAATACGTTCGAAGGGCGTTGTTGTTACACAAACAATCGGGCAGGCGGGCGGGCAACTGAAGTTAGGCAGTTTGTTTGGGTTATTTGTAGTTCAGCCTTTCGCCGCTTAACGTCGCTTCACCAACTTTTGCGAATTGATCACAATTTCACGGTTCCACATGTAACGGTATCCACAGTGTGGTATCATGCTCACAATGTCCTGTGTGCGCTCACAATCGAATGCTCTCCGAAAACTTGCAAACGATGCCCCAACTTTGTTTTTGGTTTAACTCAGATGTTAAAAGGGGCGGAGGGGTTTAGGCGGAAAGCAATAGATAGGAGTTATTGGTCACGTTGATCGGCTACATATAGTTGGCTTGAAGTGAACGCCTCAAACGCACGCGTTTTGTTTTGTTCGGCGCCGTCGCGAATTCTTCCGTTTGCCAGGCACAATGCGCACTGTTTTGAGAATTTGTTATTGGTGGTTGCAACAGTTTGACAAGCACATGCCTGCTCGCTTGCTTGGCCGACAAAAAATCCAATTCGTTTTAATTATTTTTAGTTTTTGCGCGTTTCAAAACGCCAAGACGTGAGTCTATCTAATTGCTGTTGTTATTTGTCTCAAAAGATTTTTAGTTTTTTTTTCAGTTTCTTTGTTTTTCAGTCGTTGTTAATATTGTTGTTTTTTTTTTTTTTTTTTGTTGGAACCAGAGCCGGGTTTTTGCTTAAGCGAACGCGTCGGAGTAACAATTTGTACTGAGCATTAAGCGTTGAGCGCATACGGTTTTTGCCCTGTCCGAAAATAGCTGCAAGAGAGCGAAACGCACAGACAGACACATCGAAGGTGAAAGAGAGAGAGAGACAGAGAGAGTGAGTGTGTGTGTGTGTGTGTGTGTGTGTGTGTGTGTGTGTGGGAGACAACAACAGCCCTGCAATAAGATCAATCTCGGTTGAAACTTTTGTTTGTCTCTTGATCATCACCGCAGCCGAACGCACAAATCAGAGAATACGAATCAAACCGAACGCACAAATCAGAGAATACGAATCACACCGAACCGAACGACTTGGTGGCACCGTGGGCACCGTGGGCCAATAAACAAAAGACGCAAAGTAAATTAATACTATTAAATGTGAGGTTAGTGAGTTTACAGAAAGAACATAATAATAAGAACATTACACCATATAAGTTTTTATCGAATTTCTATAATGTATGGATTTTTGCCTGGTAAAAGTAACGAAAGTATCAAAAAGTATAGCAAGAAAATGCTTAACTACAAAATGCTATCAGATCTAAGGAGACACCTGGCAGTTGTTTTTGAACATTTTTGGTATTGTAAATAACAATTAATATATTGTAGCATATAGTATGTATTGTATTGTAGAATGAATTCTGTAGCACATTATCAATTATATTTTTATGCAGTAAACCAAACGGGTCTCAGTGCTATTTGAAATTCTCTTCAAAAATTGATAGGTGCTCAAATTATTATTTTTTATGACAAAACGAAATCGACCGGACAATGCCAAAAGGTGACGTTCAATAAACTCGAATTCGAACTCGAACCTAACCTAACCTAACCTAAGAATGCAAATTGGGCAGAGATATATTGTGGCCAAATGCACCACGAAGAGGAATGTACTATTAAAAGTGCAATACTACTTATAAACTATCAATAATATGTACTCCATACAATACTATATAGTACTTTTTTTGTCTCCCGATAAGCTGGACAGATGACAAGGCTTAAGCGGAGAAAATGCACAGCTGTCGAGTTCAATGACAGCGGCCTATATGAAGCTATATCTCTTATTCGCTCTCTTTCACTGTTTCATCGCAACCGAAAACCTACATCGAGTACACAAAGAGCCTGTCATAATAACAACGAAGCAAGCCCAAAAAAAAAGACTTCAATTGGAGGCACGTCCCCAGGAGATTCAGAGTTTAAACTTAAAACAAAGCAACTGCTGACTGAATTTTTTTTAGTTGAAACAATTTTTGTTTTCTTAACGTCTCAGATTAAAAGAAAAAAACATTCAATACAGAAATCAAATAAGATCTGAACTTAATATCAACTGGTTTAAAATTGATTTTACAAATTCGGAATTTACTTGGAGCAGAATGGTTTTGATGTATTGGTATCTGCTTAACTTTAAAGTTTTAGAATTGTATAAAATAAGTTTTAGGTTCTTTAATTAAAATTTCAGTTCAAAGCACAAGGGAAAAAAAATCTTTAAATACTTTTAAAGCTAAAAAATGTTTAAGGTGGTCTAAACGTGCTCGTTGAAACAAAGTAGGAAGAAAATTAAAATTAAAGAAGTAAATGTTTTAATGCCATTTTAAAGTGTGAACTAAAATTTCAAATATTTTTCAACAATTAACATGGTTGAACAGAATGAAAACGAAATATATATTTAAATCAAATAGCGTGTCCTTTAAAATGACTATGCCAATATAATTTTTAACATCGAACTATACTTAATCCAAATATACGCGCATTCAAAATCAAATTTCGTAATCGATAAGTTTGATCTAGTTTATTTTTGTTTTATTTCTAGCATTATTTAAAATTTTAAGTATATTTGTAACGTTTAAAGTAGAATAATAGAATCAATAGTGTCATACTTGGACTTGGTTTTAAAGTATCCGATAAGTTTAAATTACAAATTTCATATTAAAATTTCATAACGATCACGCTTTTAGTTTAATATTAAAAACATAGTTGCTTCAATCATCATACAAGGTTTTCTCTGAGTGTATGGGTATTGGTTTATAATAACTTATTGTTAAGTTGCCAAAATAACAGACAACACCAAAGCAGACCAAATGTTACCAAAACAAAAATCAAACCGGTTCCTTACCTGCAAATCTAATAAAAAACAACTTGACCAACAAAACCTGCCAACTATTCACAAATGGCCAAACAATCGGTTTGAAACGACTGGAAAATTTTGTCAGACAACCAATATGACATTGTTTTCAGTTTTGATAGTTAGTTTCTTTAGTTTAACATATCAATTACGAAGTTAATTCCATCAGCAAACTACAAGCTATAATTCTGTTCAGGTCATTAGCTCTAAGCTTTATTTAAAATAATCCATTTATTTTAAGTTGTTATTTCAATCCTCAAATGTATTATGAATTGGTTTCCAATCTTATCAATAATTTAATATTTAATTGTTCGCGTTATTTTAAAAACTGGCTTTTCAAATTGTTCAAAGTTAATAGTCGATTTTAAAAATTATCTGAACTTTGTTACTAAGTATTCGTCAAGCAACAAAATAAAGCTGTTGAACGAGTTAAGCGCGCATTGTTTGTCTAAATTTTGTCAGACGATCAAAGTTCAACATTATCATACAATGTTTGTTTTGGTTTCAACACAAAAAACGATAAAAAAAAAAACACTTATATAACGGGATTTAACGGCGATAGCTTAAGACAATAAACCGCAGACAGTTTTAAACTGAGTTGTAAGAGAGAGAAACAATTTAAAAGCAATAAGGATTGTCATGCTTTTAGAAATCTTGATTTGAAACTCACATATTTCTAATCACAAATTATTATCTTATTACTTTTAAGCTTCTTTCTGAACATATTCAAACTAAAACATATGTGAAAATATGTTTTAATATTATGCAACTGGGTTTTACTAATAAAAAGTTAAGTTTAAATTGCCAAGTAAAGTATTCGTGCAACAATAACAATGAAATTCTCCATTACAATCGTTTTGGGAATTGAAATCATTAGAATACTCAAAGTTGTCTTTCATTTATGCTGCTTGTCAGCTTAGTGCTTAATTAATTACTGATCTTAATTGGCAACTATCAGAAGTAGCTAATAAAAAGCTAAGAAGTTAATGATATATAAGCCGAGAATGATTTCGATTATCTAATGACTTCGTTGTAAATTTAACCCACATATTATAAAATAAATATGTATAACGAATCTCAAGGGAACAAAAAGACTTTGTTATAAAGAAATGATGGAGCCATACTTAAAGTGTTTTGGAAATAAATTCATTATATAGAAAACTTCTTTGTACGGAATTTCGTTATAAGGTATTTTGAGTGCGCTTCAAAAAAAAGATTGCGCATATTTCACTAGCTAATTGTTGTTAACTTGCCTTCGTCCTTCAGGTCCAAAAACTCTACAACTAAATCCTCATCGCTAAGCAGATTCATAGAGATATCCTCCTGCAGACTATCCGCATGTCCATTGCTTACGTACAAAAGTCCTAGAAGATTTTATTTAATAACGTCACTGGTTCGTTAAACTAATAATATATTAAACACTCACCACTTGCAAAGTTATCGTCATATAAAAAGTTGGACGTTGGGTCATCAAGCGCAAAGAGCTCGCTGGCCATCGCCGATGTTGGCGATGTTGGCTCCAGCTTGAGCTCCCAGTACTCCCGTGGCAAATCCAAGTCTTCCATTGTCAATGCTATTTTGTTGTTGTTCATTTGTGAAATCGAAGTCGAAACTTGAAGTAATGTTATATGCTGAAGATATTGAAGATGGTCCTAAGAATGTGATGAACGTTGGTTCTTGTTCTGGTTGTTGTGGGAACGCCATGATGGCACTGCAATGGAAACAAAATAATAAAAAAATTTTACAGTTTGTTAAATAACATTAACATGCACTTTTGGGAGGGAAGTGAAATTCATTTAAAAAGTTTTACAAATCATTGCAGCCAGACATAAACAAATTCAATTGTCAAAGGGCAACTGATAAGAAATCATTACCAGGTTCTGTATTTGTTAAATTACTCAAATTAAATTTAATGCAAAGTTTAATACAATACATTGGCACTTCAGGCACTCAATTCTCTTCATAATTATATTTGAACCTGATGTATTTTACTTTCGATAAATATTTATAAATAAATATGCTGTAAAGTAACATTTTGGCGTCCCTGCATTGTCGGTTTTTTTTTTAAATACTAACTTGTGTTAAATAGTTTTCTGGTTTATTTTGGTTAAGTATAACACGTGCCGAATTGCATTCAAAGGTTTATTTATTTATTTACCTTCATTCGGAATAAATTCCCTTTTGTTGTTATTTATTACCATTATTGTTGTGATTTTTGCTTGTGACCCTGTTGGTCTTAACTTATGTGTAATAACACGTTTATTGAATTTTTTTCCAGTTTCTTTCTACTTTGGACCTTTTATGGGACGATTGGGCTCGGCTCAAAGTTGTCATTATTAATAAACATAAATGAGTACGTCATTATAAGTGTAAAAAAAATTATCGAGTATGCGTTCCCAAATTCGAGAAAATTCTAATAATTTAAACATTTTAGAGACATAAACAAGTAAGAAGGCTCTAGTCGAGAAATCCCGACTAGACGATACCCTGATCCCTATACTTAACGCGTACAGTCAGTGCTTGCTAGTATGTGTGTTTCCGGTGTTTCTTAACCGATTTTAATAAAAATTTCACAGATTGTCATTATTTTGTTAAATGTATCAAACGCCGTCTCGAAGCTTTCCAAATTCAATATTTTGTTGTTTTAATGGGATCAGGGTATACAAATATTTTATATATATATATCGCTGCTTTTATTTGTGGCGCAGTCGCAGTCGCGGTTGACGTTCGACACTTGTATACGAGGATGCAAGTGTGAGTAAGACAGGTTGTGCATAACATACATACACATGTACATATGTATGATGATTCACTGCTTTATTGCACGTGTTGAAGCATGTGGCAGGAAGAAACAGGGCTAACAGCCTCAAAGCTGACTTAATTTGCGTCGGTATTGCATCAGCCAATTTTTGACGGTTCCAGCTGTTTTTTTATTCTTGTGGCATGCCACTCAAAGTTGGTAAACACATTTCTGCCACGTTAACATGAATTGACAAAACAAGCAGCGCACACACACTTACTAAAAGAACTGTTTATAGACAACAAATCCGCAATAGTGAACGTAAGCAACTATATGTGTGTGTAAGTGCAATTGCGAAATTTTTGCACCCTTTCGTAAAATCGTTGTACGTTTGTACTTACATTGTTTTTGTTAACGTTTTCATAACTTTTGTGTGTTGGGGCACTGACGTGCTTGTTGCTTTGCTTGCGCGCAAACTATAAAGCCATTTTTATGTCCATATAAATGCAAAAAACACGAGTGAAAATATTTTGACCTTTTTGCGTTTCATTTGGAACGATACTGAAACTTCGCTCATAGTTGCGAACCGATGGTTCCAGTAAACGAATCGTAAATAACAGCAGTGGTTCAAATAACATTCAGTTGAAAGTGAACCACAAAATGATTCACTTATGAGTTTGCATTTGATAAAATGTATTGCATTATTCAAAGTAATAGGTGCATTTATATATTAGTGCTCTTATTTAAAAAAAAAAATAGTATTGTTATACTAATATAACTAACAAATAAACATTACCAAATGAGTACAGGCATTTGTACAGTATCGAGTAGCGTTTGATTACTTAAAAATATCGATAATTGTTTGCGATAACTAACGCATTAAAATTAAGATTCAAATTTCTCTTACAGAACTATGTGCCATCAAAACTGCATTTGTCTTAAGTTAAAAAAAAAAATAACAATATTAATAAATCTAATTCTTCTGCACGTTTTGTTAGCCTTTTGGTTTTGTTATTTTGCTCATTAGAGTATAATATTTTGTTTATATTGTAATTTTTAACTGATTGTTTGCCCTAGCAGCTTAATTTGTTTGCATAAGTTTAAAAACAAAAAAATATGTCATATGTCTGATTTGCTTTGTTTTAAGCCAATAAGCAATAAAATAATTATTTATAACTTTTAGGTGCGTTTTACAAATAAAAACCGACGAAAAGATAGCTTGTTTGCCTCCGTTTATAAAAATAATTATAATTTTAAGATATATTTAAAATTGAAAATAATAATTATGAATGTTGTATAATTGTATAATTGGACGTAGATGTACTAACGGACAGTACATTCAAGTGGCCCAACGATACCAAGCACCGGCTTGTTAACGCGCGGACCCATGCATAAAGCGACCCACCTCCCACCCATCCGACCGAGGGGCGCACCGCGTAACGTGCGGTTACGAAGATCCCGAACATGTAGACAAATGACGTAAGATAATTTTTTTAGAGAGCATGCAGAAGTGGTACTAGTTATAAGGTGGGAAAGATCGTTATATAATGAACATAAGATCCGAAAAGGGTTATGGATAGCATAGTTAGAAAAGCAAGCATGCAGGGCTATTGGTAAAAAATGTCTGCTATTTCTAATAATCTATTTCACCATTCATTAATTTGTGAAAAAAGGTTATTGCTAGCATAGTTCTAAGATGATTAAGAGAGGGAAGATTTATTAGTAATAGTCTACTGTGGTAAGCAGGTAAATTAGTACTATTGTCCCAGTTAAGACCCCGAAGGGCAAAGAGCAAAAATTGTTTTTGTACCGATTCTATTCTATCCTGATGAGTCCTGCCTGTATTTGGGATACCATATACAAGATCCATATTCAAGAATAGGTCGGACAAGAGACACATAAAGAGTTTTTGTTAAGTAGGGGTCGTCGAATTCCTTCGACCAGCGCTTAATGAACCCCAAGACACTTTGAAAGTATAGTTTAAAGACAGCGTGAATGTTAATTATCTAGTTATACATGTTATATGTATGTTAAAGATCAAACAAATATGATCTTAAGATGCAACTCAGTTCACACTGTATCGAACTGAGAGCAAGCTGCCTGCGTGCAGCTGAAGGCATAAGTAGTCACAATTTGCACACCACATAAAGTGGTTCGTTTAAATAAACATAATTATAATTTCAACAGGTTATATGGGCCCAGACATTGCAAGTCTTCGGTAGTGACTCGGTTCAAAAAAAAAAAAAAAGGACAAGTTCAAAATGATGCCATCAATGCATCCTATCGAGAAGCTCGATGATGAGAACTACAGTGCATGGGCAGTTCAGATGAAAAGTGTTTTAATTCATGCTGATCTGTGGTCCGTAGTTTGCGGACGCGTGGTTAAATCAGAAGGTGATATACAAAAGCCGACTTCGATGCAAAAGACGAGAAAGCATAGCAAGCATTATGTTGAGCATAAGGGCTTCGCAAATAATTAATGTTAAACACATTAAAACATCATCGGACCAGCACGACGTGTTACATTGCTTAAGCAATTATTAGGCGCCAAAATGAAAAAAGGGGAGAGCATCGTTGGACATCTCAATAGCTTCTTTACCGTGGTAGAAAAACTCAACGAAATCAGCGTGGATTTGCCCGATGAGTTTTTGTGCATACTTCTATTATCTACTCTGTCTAGTACATTCGAGAACTTTGTAGTGGCAGTCGAGACACGAGACTCACTGCCGACGCTTAGTGCACTAAAAGTGAAGCTTCTGGAGGAAGGAGAGCGGCGCAAGGTGGACGAATGTATGGAGGAAGGAGAACAAAAAATGTACGGTATGCATGCACTAAGAAAATACGGTAAAAGTCAAAGCGACAAGACGGGCTGCTGGAAGTGTGGTCGTCGCGGCCACATAGCTGTAAATTGCAAATCCAAAGAGCGAAACGACAATAGCGGGAGTGACAACGAAAATGAAAAGAAATCATTTGCAATGTTCGGTATGTGTGCACTAACGAAAAACAGTAAAAGTCAATGCGACAGACAAGACGGGTTTGTGGAATTGTGGTCGTCGCGGCCACATAGCTGTAAAATATAACTCCAAAGAGCGCAAAAACAATAGCGAGAGTGACAATAAAGAGAAAAAGAGATCATTTGCAGCGTTCGATCCGAGCTTGACCAAAAGCTCGTAACATGATGTATGGTGCTTTGATAGTGGCTGTACTGCGCACTTATGTAAAGAAAAGGCGCAGTTTATTGAATTTAAAAAGCACAAAGAGCGTATCAGTCTTGCAGGAGATAATTACATAGAAGCAAGCGGTCGCGGCACCGTACGATTATACTGGCAAAATAGATCAGTAGATCTAGTCGATGTTCTGTATGTAAAAGACCTGCAGTTCAACTTTAGAACAGTTGTAAAAGCAATTAAAAAATGATTTTAAGTTGAGTTTGCTGAGAAAAATGCATTCATAAAAGATGAATATGGTAAAGTTGTGCTAGCTGCAAAAAGGCAAAATGATTTATTTGTGTTTGAGACAAATGTGAAAAAATGTTATGGTGTTAATGTTAACAATTCGGATATAATGAAATGGCACAATCGATTTGGTCATTTGAATTTTGACAGTCTACAAAAGCTAGTGACGCACAAAAATGTGCGTGGATTAAATACTGATTGCGATATAAAAGAACTTGAGTGTATAACAATAAAGCTCGATTTGTACATGTATATTTCATGAAAACAAGAGATGAGATATTCGCAAAATTTCAAGATTTTAAAGCATATGCAGAGAATCAAACTGGCAAAACAATTAAAGCGCTTAGAAGTGATAATGGACGCGAGTATTTAAGCGAAAAGTTTGAGAATTTCCTAAAAAGTAGTGGAATAAAGAGGCAACTAACAGTGCGGCACACACCGCAGCAAAACGGCGTGGCAGAGCGTTCCAACAGGACACTGGTAGAGATGGCTCGCAGTATGTTGATACATGCTGGTATGGATGAAAATTTCTGGGCTGAGGCTATAAACACAGCTTCCTATTTGCGGAATCGAGCTCAAACTTCGGCATTGGTAAAGAAGACACCACACGAGGCTTGGTCTGGAAGGAAGCCAAGCGTTAAGCATCTAAAAGTATTTGGCGCTAAGGCTATAGTGCTGAATAAAGCGCACAAGAGAAAGTTCCAGCCAAAAGGTGAAGAACATTTTATGGTCGGCTATTCAGAAAATGCAAAGGCTTATCGCTTATACAATCCAGTTAAGCAAAAGGTAATAGAGGCGGTTTCAGTATCGAGAACATGATGCTATGGTGATCATGCCTCCTGTTCATCCAATGGAAATGCAACAAGAAGATCTACGAGAAGCACAAGCAGATGCATCTGGCATTGACGGTGATACACTGGATGAGGCATTTCATATTGATCATGAGATGCGCAGCAAAAGCATGGCAGATGCAAAAGCAGTGGTCAAGCAACATGAGCAGGAAAGCTGGGAGACCAAAGAAAATACAAACTGGAAAGCGTGAGTGTCCACGTGTGCAAAGAGGATCTTCTGAAGAAAAAGGCGCTTATATCCGATCAGTTTGACATAGTTGATGGCGGCAATCTAGAACATTTTTTGGGAATGGAGATAGATCGAGAAGGAGAAACAATTGGCCACAAACAATATATAGACGATCTGTTGCTTCAATATGGTATGGAAAACTGTAAGACAATTGTTTTTCCCCTTGATTTTGGTTTTCAAGTCAAATGCGAAAATGATGGATGCGCTAAGGCAGACCAAGTAAAATACCAATCGCTAATAGGCTCCCTGATGTATCTGGCTGTGACGACTCGACCCGATATTTTACATTCGGTATCCAAGCTTGCACAGAGGAATGCGGATCCCCATCTGGAACATGAAGCAGCAGCAAAGCGTTTGTTGCGCTATCTAAAGGGAAAAATTGACTTGACTATGCGTTACGAACGTACTGGTAAGCAAATTTACTGCTATGTGGACGCAGATTGGGCAGGTGACATCAGTGATCGCAAATCGTTCAGTGGATGGGCCTTCTTCAAAGCAGGAGCAAAGTTGCACTAAGCAGCACAGAAGCTGAATACGTGGCACTGTCGTCGACGGCAAAGGTGGCAGCGTACCTCACAAAGCTGGTTGAAGAAATGGAATTCGGTAAAATGTCGGGTATCGTGATACATAGCGAAAACCAGAGCGCGCAATGCCTTGTTCAAAAGTCTATATTTCATACTCGTAATAAACACATAGACATAAAGTATCACCATGTTAGAGAAATGTATAAAAATAAGATAATCGAGTTGAAATATGTACCCACAGAAAATATGATTTCCGACGTGTTGACTAAAAATCTGCCTAGAGTCAAGCATGAAAAATGTATTGGAATGTTAGGGTTACATTAAGTATGAAATAATTGTTAGAGTAACATATCCCGTTGAGGAGTGTTGAAAGTATAAGTTTAAAGACAACGTGAATGTTAAATATCTAGTTATACATGTTATATGTATGTTAGAGATCAAACAAGTATGATCTTAAGATGCAACTCAGTTCACACTGTATCGAACTGAGAGCAAGCTGCCTGCGTGCAGCTGAAGGCATAAGTAGTCACAATTTGCACACCACATAAAGTGGTTCGGTTAAATAAACCTAATTATAATTTCAACAACGAAAAAGGACTTAATTGATATGCCCGGCTTCAACGTTTTCGTAGCTATCCTGTATTTTATTCTAGTATGTCTTTAAACCAATTTACTTGTGATTTGAAAGGCAAAGAAACTTTGAATTATTTATTTATTATTTATATTTTAAATGTCATAAATTTAATACAGTTATCAAACACAATTACTTTTCTATACATAAACCGCAAAAACATGTCTCGTTTGGATTACTTTAGTCCGAGTCGCCGTTCGCATTTCGCAATGGAAACCAATGAACTCACGGAGAAGCAGTTGCGTCGTCGTCAAACTTATCGCTTGATAGGCGGTGTCATCAAGCTTATTGTATTTCTAGCCGTGTGGTTGTATTCTACCATATGTTTAGTCATTACGGCGCCGCACGTACCGTCTGTTGTGTTGGTGCCATTGGAACCAGGGATGGAAAATCTGATAAGGATCCTGCATGAGCCGAAGGGTGATGAGATACGTATCGACGTGCAGGGTCCTATCGATGTGGGTGCATCAGAAAGTTCTAAGCCACCAAGGAGTACACATCCTTTTATCATGGTGATTGTGCAAAGCTATAACGCGGAAACCAATGAATCCAAATTCATATCAACTCCATGGTATGTCTATCTGAAAGTCCCTTCCGACCATCATATTGATGACGCTGAGGTGCGAAAGCGCATTAAAATAAGCAGCAGCAGCAGCCGCAGTAGCAGCAATTCCAAGAAACAATTTAATTTAGTGATGCAGAATATGCATAATGAATCGAGTGCTCTATTTGTCAGCATCAATGCCAATCCGATGAATGTGAACACCGGAGTTATAAATGGCATCATCCTGTTGTTATTTCTCTATGTACTCATCATATGGGATATTACGGATCGAACGTTTGCTGCAATGCTGGTTGCCACGGCTTCGGTTGCAGCGCTCAGTATGCTGGGAGAGAGACCTGATTTGAAGAAAATCATCTCGTGGATCGATATGGATACACTGATGCTACTCTTTTCCATGATGATAATGGTCGCAATTCTGGCCGAAACCGGGGTTTTTGACTTCTTATCGGTGTACGCATATCAGATGTCCAGGGGAAATATTTGGATGCTCCTGTTCTATCTTTGCATGTTTACTGGCATCGTTTCCGCGTTCCTGGACAATGTGACAATCGTAATGTTGATGGTGCCAGTAACGATCCGATTGTGTGAAGCTCTGGAGCTAAGCACTAAAACTGTGCTCATAGTCATAGCGATCTTCTCGAATATTGGTGGCACTTTGACCCCTGTCGGGGATCCCCCCAATGTAATCGTTGCAACAAATAAATATGCCGAATTGCATGGCATCGAATTCGGAACATTTGTCTTGCACATGTTTCCCGCTGTCTTCATTTGCATGCTGCTTGGCTTTGGGATGATGGTCTCCATGGTTCGGAAGAAGATCTTTGTTATAAATCAAATGCGAGATTCCTTAATAAGACTCCAGAGACACAGCAAAGAAGACAGTCCTGAAAAATTCAATCGAATAGCTGAACTGCAATTGCGCCTGAAAGAGAAAGAGATCCGGGGGAATTTAACTTTCGAGCAAAATCTCGCTGAAATGAAGACCCATTGTAAGATTAAGAACATGCCTTTGCTTTACATGTGTTGTGCATCATTTTCGTTTGCCATCGTACTATTCTTTCTAAGTTCCCTGCCCATTATGAAGGGAATGTCTCTTTGTTGGGCTGCAATGTTGGCAGCTATTTTGCTGTTGATATTGGTCAATAGGCCGGATATCGACTCAGTATTAATGGCTGTCGAATGGTCCACCCTAATTTTCTTTGCGGCACTCTTTGTGTTAATGGAGGCAATGACAGAATTGGGTGTGATTGAATATATTGGTGAATACACCATTTCGATCATTTTGAGTGTGAATAAGAGTCGACAACTGCTCGTGAGCATCGTGTTGCTGGTGTGGACCTGTGCATTTGCCTCCGCCTTCGTGGACAACATACCCATTACAACAATGATGCTTAAGCTGGTCATCAAGCTGGCCACAAATAAGAATCTGGATTTGCCATTCGCTCCACTGATCTGGTCTCTGCTTTATGGTGCCTGTTTCGGTGGCAATGGAACGTTGATTGGGGCCTCGGCAAATGTTGTGACTGCAGGAATTGCCGGACAATATGGTTATGTTATTAACTTTCGACAATTTTTTGTCATCGGATTTCCCATCACGCTGATGACGATACTGGTGGCAACAATCTATTTGCTTATTGCCCATTGCTGCTTCACCTGGCACTAGAAAGTCTTGAAAAGTTTTTATTAAACGAAAGGTTTGAGACGCGCCTAAACAAGTAATTTTACAACTTACTTAATTACTCCCTAATAACCTAAGATGAAAACAGTGAGCTTTCGCGCCCCCAAAAAACAGAAAAATATAAAAAAATTTAATTAAAATAATATATTTAATTTTATTTTAAGCTTTATAATATTTACACTATTTCAAAATTTCTCAAAAGACTTTTAAAATTTTGGTTAAGCTTTCAGCGAGTTTTCGCGACTGCGCCATGAATGTTTCTTTTAGGTTGAAGAAATTTAATCGATTACCAAGGGTGGGAAACTATGCACCCGTCTCAAAAAAAATAATAAAAGAACTAAAATGAATTTTAATTTTAATTATGCTAAATTTTTTTTTGTCTCTTGGTAATTCTTAAAAACAATATACACATTCCCTGGCAAATATCAGTCTAAAACAGATCCTAGTACTAGGTGCGAACAACACAATTATACGAAAATGTAACGCATATAAAATTTGTAACGCGTAGAAGGAAGCATATCCGACCCAATATAGTAAATATTCTTCATCAGCATCGCAATACAAGATAGTCCCTCAGTGTTTGAGCTATCGATCATGGGTTCTTTTTTTTTTGCAATAAGATCGTTTGTCAAAACCGACCACATCGGGTCTGAACATCATCTAGTATGTTGGAAAAAAATAACTAGCTTGCCGAACACTGCCTTCCTTATTTGTTTATTTTTATTGTTGACAGGCTCTAGAATCACTTTCAGAAATCCACTGCTCAATAGCACTTACCAGCTTAAAAGTGTTCGATTTTTGTCGTTCTTTGTCGCTTCGTAATTGAAAAGCTTTAGTCAATGATATAAGAAACAACCATACAAACAATATGGGTTTAAGAGAACCGAAAGGATTTTTTGAACTGTTTTTTAAAGTTAGTTTACCTTACACACAATGCGTCTACACTTAAAATTCTTAATATCGAATTATTACCACATGTTGACAGTTGTCCGTTATGTAAAATATTTCTTATATTATAAACATTGGTTATTGAGAACGACTTTCGGTTAGTTTGTTCTTTGATGGGTGGACTTTAGTCCGAAGACGTATGTAATCTTCGGATTAAAATAGCCAAGTTCGTCTTTCCGTCCGTCTGTATGTATGAACGCGACGATCTTAGAGACTTTAGAGCTAGAGACTTCAGATTTGGAACATAACCACGCCTAATCCCTAGGCAGTAAAATTATCCCGTTTCCCATATACACATCAAATCGATAAAATTAAAATCTTGAATTTTGGAAACCGAGAAAGATATAGACAAAGTAACGAAAGTCTGTAAAATTTTCATTGAAATTGGTTGGAGAAACACCGCAGATTCGAAGATTAAAATTTGGTTATCAAGCGTTTGTGTATTAAAGCAGGCAAGGCCGAACGTTTGCGGTTTAAAGTTTAGGATATCTCCTATTCGAGCCTACTCGACTTGCTGTTGTTGTCTGTGGTAATTACAAACAAATTATTTGCGTCCAATCCATTTGGGTCACATAAAATGCGGATAATATTCCCCAAATACCCTAAATTGCTTTAGTCTTAACATCATCCAGCCATTATCCTTGCATCTCCTGCAATGGTCCATCGTGGTCAACGTTGGCCAATCAATCAAGCGCGTGTCAATGGTTGGGCTGCACTGAAAATTATAACAACAACAACAACGACTAGTATAAGATTAATATTTTTACAGCATGATGCTTGCTTGTTTAAACAATCAGTCAGGCAGAATGGCAGAAAGGCGACTGAAATCTATCTATTTGTCTGTTTTTAATGGCTTTTGTTTTACCAAGTCTTAAAAAACTTGGCAATAAAACTTGCTCAAAGTCCCGCTACTTGTGACAAAACTCTCGAATTTTAGTGTTTGTCATTGCTATGATTGATGGCATGATGACAAAAAGTATGCTTTATTAAAATTGGAATTTTAAATTAAGTTCGTGGATTTAAAAGAGTATTAAAAAAGGCATTACCCACCATACCTCCCCGTTCACCCTTTGGAAACGGCCTAAAATAATTACTGATGCGTCTCTAATTTAATTTCACACAAGCAGCAAATAATTCGCATGATTTTTGGACCCTGCTTTAAAATGAAATATTAATGTAGAAAACAAAAGAAAATCGCCAGCTAATGAGCACCGTTTTTCTCCACTCCGTCCCTCTTCTTCTCACTCTTTCTCTCTCTTAGTTTTTCTCATCTTTTTTTTGGCTGTTTGGCTGCCAGTGACAGGCTTTCAAGCAACACAGACACTGAGAAATTGCACTCATGAAATTAAAAATACTTCAAGCGAAACGCTGGAAAACAAAGGCGCTGGCAATTTATGAAACACAAAAAAAAGAGAACAAACATTTCAAAAGGCTTAGGTCTGTTAACAAGAAGACACGTGGAACTGTGTGCTATTGTTGTTTTTGTTGTTGTTGTTGTTAAGAGAACAAAAAGTAAAGCAAAAGCGGCTATAAAGAATTTGTTAGCCCGTTGATTTATCATCGACAGACCGGCGAAAAGAAGAAGATGAAGGCAGGCAGCCGGGAACGTCAAAGGCAAGGCGAGCAGGACTCCCCTTTTTCACATGTAATTCAATAATAAGAGCGCAAGCGAGAATGCGAGTAACAAATGCCAGTAAATTGTGATATAAATCAAAAAAAAAATTTCCCATGTTGGCAACTGACAGTCACCTTTTACTTTTACCTCCACCCTTCCAGCATAGAGGCAGCTTCTTGAAAAGGCCAAAACCGTTACCAAAAATATTTGTTAGAACTTTTCAGCCACAGCCGTAGCAGCAAGCAACGGGAAGTAGCAACAAATTGTACAAAAACAATAGAGAAAGCTCTAGTCGAGAAGTCACGACTAGAAGATACCCTGAACCTTATACTCAGTGCTTGCAAGTATGTGTGTGTGTGCGTGTACGCTTATACTCTGGTGTTTCTCACTTTTCCGTTCAATGCTTCAAACACCGTTTCCAAGTTTACCAAATTTAACTAGTGTTAAGCACATGTGTATATCGGAAGCGGGAAGAGCTATCAAAAATTTTTAACAAACTTGTACTGCGAGCTTATGTTTCAAATCTGGAAACTCTAGCTCTCATAGTCCACTATACCCATTTAAAACATTTTCAATAGGTTCAGGGTATAAAAATAACAAATGAAAATGATCTATTTAACAGTTACCAATTTGGCTCTTGGCTTGAAACAACGTGTCGAAATGAGGGCATTTTGTTTAATTTTAGTTCCAGACATTTGTATTGTTGTTGTAAGCTTGGTTTATTTATTTATATAGAAATAGTTTTGTTCTGACTGATTGATGGGTTAGAAGCTTCAAAGCTTCCTTTCAGGATTTAAAATATTCTGTGTATATAAGCTGAAGATAAACTTTTATGAAAATTCTTTGTTTATATTCATTCTTATGAGATGTGAGAAAATTGTGGATCAGGTTGTTTGAAATTGTGAAAGTGAGATATAAATAAAGTTTCAACAGTAACTTACGTCCAAAAACGGATAAGAAAAACCAATTCAAAATGCAAAATGCATTAAAAACTTAATTTCAATCTATCTTTTTTTCAACTTACCTACTTTTTACGTAAAAGGATTAAATGGATGGAGTTTTTTTCCCAAAGGTGTGTTTGTGGCAACAACAAAAGCTGTCTTTATTTGTGCCCCTTTTGCAAATAGTTGAAAGTTTTATGCAATTGCAAATGGCTCTTCAAAGTAAATTAATTCATTTCAAAAGATTGTGTGAACTTAAATAAATAAATTAATTGTTATTTCATACTGCATAATAGAGCTTATGTGTTATATGTTCGCAAATAGAATTCTAATTTAAAGGAAGAAGAGAAAGCGTATAAAAAAAATCTAAAATAAATTCTTAACTTAAAAATCAAGCATGTAGTTCATACATTAATTTGACCAAGCTTCCTTATAAACCCATTTAAATATGCTACAGTTATTAATCTAGAAATTGTAAGCAACTTGTTAAGCAACGTGTTGTTTATCTTTTTGGACATCAATGCTCAGTTATAACAATTATTGGTTAATTAAGAAAATAAACAAGAGATATTTGTTGCAGTAATCCCTTGTAAGTTTTTATTAAATAGTACGTATGGGATTCGACAATTGAGTTTAATCAATAATGCCAGAAATGTTTGCCAATACATTTGGGTTGTTTGTGAGCCGTATTTGAAGCAGTAAAATTTAATTTTTATAATTTGCCATTTCTGATTTTGCCTTTTGAATCAACTATGCCCATTTGTGGCCGATAAACGTGACTTGTCCAAGTTTGTTGGTTTTCGGACAAATCTCGGTCGCTCTGTC
The DNA here is from genome assembly GCA_035044605.1 of Scaptomyza cyrtandrae. Taxonomy (NCBI): domain Eukaryota; kingdom Metazoa; phylum Arthropoda; class Insecta; order Diptera; family Drosophilidae; genus Scaptomyza; species Scaptomyza cyrtandrae. Next base: position 4,008,008 of record JAWNNS010000648.1, read on the forward strand.
TCTCTCTCTCGTTGTACCTGCTTCTCTTTTATATATATGCAAACATGTTTGTGTGTGCCGCATTGGCTTTCAGCTCAGTTTTTGGCTTCTTTGTACTGTTGTTGCAGTCTAGCTTCTGGCAGCTGCGGCAAACACTGCACTGATACCAATACACACAAACAAACACACACACGTACGATCATATATAAGTGACGCATGTTGCTTTCTATTATGAACATGTATTAGGAGCAATTTGACAGTTCTTAAGCCCAAAAACAGACCAGAAATGCATTAGCTTAAGAATATATGTTCTTAGGTTACATTAGTTGAAAGGTCATTACACGAGTGCACGAGTGCACTTTGCGAAAGGCTCATACTCTTTTAATTTTTAACAATTAATCAACTGTCACATCAACAAGTTGCAACAAATTTGTACTGCCTAGGCCCTAGGGACTAGGCGAGCTTAAGTTCCAAATCTGCAGTCTCTAGCTCTAACAGTCGGGCGGACGGACGGACGGACGTGGCTATAACTACTCGGCCACCGTTAAAACACCGTTATGTTTTATTTCAACTGTGTCTACTAAAATGTTTAGTTTTTGTTATTCGATTTAACTTAATTTTCTTTGCTTGAAAAGTTTTCTTCAAGTGCAAACTTTTATGTTTGCCCCAAGAAAAAAAGAAACGGTTTACAAACTTTAGGATTCTTCTTTAAGTTGGCGCCAAACATGTGGGCATATCAACTGTCAAACTTTGAGATTCAGTACTGCAACTAATTAAGTGGACAGCGCTGTAAGCAGTTTAAGCCACACACTGCTAGACAATTGCGCTTTATTAAGAAGCACTTTAAAGGTCATGTTGATGTTGAGTTGAAAGGTATTCGGAATAGAAGGCGAAGTTTGCAACTCGGCAGCTGCAGTTGACTTTATACTTGTGTCTGACATGTGGCAGTGATATGTGTGCGTGCTCAAGTGTGTGTGTGTGTGTGTGTTGGTTAGCAAAGGCACAAAATGAAATCGGAGAACGCATCCTGCAGCGTCTTTAACAAGACAAGTTGATTGAAAAGCAATAAGAAAGTTGTTTTGCAATTGAAATCAGAAAGTCAACTTGCAAATGAAAATATAAAATAGCAAGTGCAAAATTTTCAGACGATTCTATTTGCAAAATATACATATTTTGTGTTATTGTTGTTCTTTTGTTAGCATACGTTTCCGTTTTATTTTAATAGCAATTAAAAGCAAAATTCGAGCGAATATTGTTTATGTGTTTATTTAAAACTATTTAAACTGTTCAAATGCGCTGCATATATTATCATGCCAGGGGCATAAAAAAACACACAATGGCTGCTAATTGTACGTACATAACTTCAATGCTGGCTAATTGACGGGAATGCTGCTTTGCCTTATTCGCCATGTGTTTATCAAGAGACATCACACATACGAGATGTTCAACCGTTAACTCGACCATTGCTCAATTAGAGATACGCATAAAACCTTAATTGTGCGCTTCTCATTAGAACTAAAATGAAGCTAGCTAGCTCTTGTACGAGTTTTTATTATTTATTTTAAAGTTTACATTGCTTAGCTTAACAGTAAAGCGTTGAGAACATGCAATGTGCGTATACTTGGTCTCACTAGCAATTGTGGTTTCTAATCAAATTGATTTGATTTCACAGCATGTATTAAACTGAATGGTAACCAAATGCTAAACCAAATTCAATTTAATAAATATTTGTGCGACAAACCTATTAATATCTTTGAGAGAAAACGCAATTATTTATACACACAAATATTTGTTTTGCATGTGGTGTAACCTAAGCCAAGTTAACACCAGCCTTAAAGTTCAGCCTCATACTGAAATCTATAAGGCTATCATCATTCACTTCAAAAGGGGCTATCGAAACTAAATCTGAATATGACTACGCCTTGGTTGGCAATCATCATCTGAAAGCAAAACTTAAAGCAATCAGAGCCAAAACATAAACAAGGAAAACCCCAAAAGCCCCAAGGCTCCAAAGCCTAACAAAAGCAAAAGCAAATCATCGGAAACAAACAATAAGAAAACAAAACGAAAGAAACGAACACAATGCAAAACTCAAAGTACGGCTTAACCCCTATAGAGGAGGTGCAAAAGTATTGTGGCACGAAAAGTGTACGAAAAGAAGAAACACGCGTTTTAGTGTGGCACGCATGTTAAAACTTATTGCCTGCTTATGACTGGGCCAGACAGATTACATATGTATACATATGAACCTGTGCCGAGCTATAGCAAATCTTACTTGCAGGCCACTTGGGCACGAAACGGCCGTTTAGGGACAACTTTTGTTTATGTGTTGAAATGAATAAGTGCCGAAATACTTGCAGATATAAGATTTATCTTACACAATGCAAACATTAAAACTTTATGTTGAATTTAACCAAAATCGAATAGCTGCCATAGTTAATGTTTAGGGAATTAGCTAGTAAGTATATGGGTTTAATTAAAGCGAAGCTCGGGCTTGATTTAAGAACATAACAAGAATATTTAATTAATATTGGGTTTAATTTAAGAAAAAATCTGTGTTAGTTAGACTTTAAAGTAGTTTTAAAATTCATTAAGAAATAATCTGGAATGAATAAAGTTAAAAGATAGTTTAACTTAAGGCAGATTAACTTAAAAACGAACCTTTACACTCTTTATCTATTAATCTACTTAAATCAAGTAAATCTGGATTAAGCACGCTCTTACCCAGGTGATTTTTGGCATGGATCTGGCATGCCTTAAGTAAGAATTCCCTGGTCAACTTATCCAACTTTTACAACTCATAGTTTCTTTGACATATTCGTGTGTGAATATAAGTTGCAAGCTAAATCCAGATAGCGTTTTAAGCCTCAAAAGCGCATCTTTCATCGAGACATACATACTTACGTACTTTAAGCAGCCTCATCTTAATGGCAAAGATATAAAGTCAAGTTTAATTTAATAAACACTTCAGCACTTCTGCATGCAAATTAATTCGGTTGCATGGCTTAATACAATTTCAAAAATGGTAAGTTTTCTTGTTCAATTTAAATCTCCATAGCTGCCTTTTGCAATTAAATTGTAATTAGCATAAAGTTAATTAATTACATTTTCCCCTTACATGCAGCACACACACGCGTATACCAATGTAAGCAAACGTGCGACAGGGAACACATGTTATATCAACATGTTGCGCTTTGCACTTATACGATATAGTATATAGGTATGTACTGTATACATGTAGTAACTTAGGCACACTCTTTCAGAGTACTATATTCCTTATCCTTTATACCCGTCGATGTCTTTATTTGCCACCAACTTAATAGTTGAAGCAACTGCCGCAGGTCTAAAGCGCAACTGAGAGTTGTTCACACACACATACACCTGCTATCACCACTCAAACCAGAGCTCATCCAAATATTTCTTCAACAAGTTTTCAGCGTCTGATTTTTGAATTTCTCGGCTTTTGTCTTCGCTGCTTTTATTGCTGCTGGTCTTCGCGCTTACCGCTCTTCCTTTTTATCTTTTATCCCAAAAGTAACGTAACAAAACAAACAAATAAACAAACGCAACAACACACACGCGCAAAAACACATACAAACACGCACCTACTTAACCTGCGTCTTTGTACTCCCCTTGCCCACGTTTCGTTTGCGTTTTTTTTGCGTTTGGCCTCAAGTAAAAGTGTTATAAAGTAAAGTCAAAGATAAAAACAAAAGCAGCAGCCGCTCTCTCCAGTTTTTTGCTCTAACTGCTGCTCTCTCAATCGCTTTCTCATTTGTATTTTTGCTTGCGCAAATTGACTCTCTGCTACGCATACACTGCACAAAACAGCTGGAACACAGCGTGTAAACACAAATTGATATTTTGATTTTAAAAGCTTTTTTATAACATATTTCCACTAATTTTTGTTGATTAATGATTTTTTTAAATTATAAAAAACTATTATTTTCCTTTCATAACTTTCAAAAAGTTGTAAATAAATCTACAAAAATGTGTATTCTTTCATTTATTTGTTTTCAGATTAAAATTTGATCAAATACTTGACTTTTATCAATATTTATCAATATTTTATAACAACTTTAATTAGTTAACAATTAATAAGTAATCGAAATTCTAACAAGATCGGCAATGTGACAGAATACAGGCTATAAATATACTAGTAATTATTTAAAATCAATTCTGGTATAATATATCTATTTTTTTGTTAAGTGCATGATAGCAATGCATATTGTTACGTATCCGCATAGTGTGCGGAGAGAAAATACCGAGAGAGAGAGAGAGAGAGAGAGAGAGAGCTTGCTTGTGTGAGAGTCAGGAGTTGGCTGCTCTCTCTTTGCCGCAGTTTGTGTGTTCAACGGACTCGCCTGGCCACATTTTCCAGGGGGTATTTCATCTGTGTGCCAATCTCGGGCCACGTTCAGTTTCATCTGAGACGTTTGGCGCAGCGGTCGATAAAAAGTCCAATAAGTGAAAATAATTGAACAACTGGCTCGACAGGCAAAAACAAGCGTGAAACGCGCGACTTTTACCCAAAAAACGTGAAATAAACAATAAAAAAATATCAAAATTAAATCCAAATTAAGTATCGTGAGAGTTTTATAACTATTATAAGCCAAATAACTTCATTCCAGCTACTTATTAGAAAACAAACAAGTGCATAGAAATTGCCGACGGGCTGTTAAGCAACCACGCCAACTGTGAGATTCAGTTGGGTGGGGAAACGCTTTAGGAAGCGGCTTCTGCCTCAAACTGGGCGACTACCGCAAAATGACACGTGTCAGGCGCATTGTGGTAAATTTTCTTTATACTCTTTGCTCAAGTTAAATCTTAAAGCAGCTTAAACACACAGAACACAAGACTACAAACATAACAAAAGTACATATATATTTATAAACATTTAACCCGATACTAAGCGACCTTTCTAAAAACCCGCACGTAGTATTTTTACAAATAATCTTTTCACCTTCTAAAACAAGCGTCCAACGCGTTTGCATGTAAACTAATATTTAATATTTATGTTTTTGAAACTTTTAGCGGCTAACCGCAAACACCCAAATACAAATACACTAAACCAATTTTATATCACCCCAAAACTTTTCGACAAGCTAAAGTAGCTTTAATCCATTGTTGAAGGCAATAATAATACCTACAACTGTAAATACCTTTAAGTTAAGCTCACACACAAACATCTGGGCATAGACTAAATGTCCAATACATAATAGAAATAATAGCATAACTTATGTGATGTTTTTATCCATTTGATGGGCCTACATTTACTGCTCGTGGCTGACATATATATTAAAATTGAAGAGCAGGATACTTAATCATTAATATTTTTAGTATTTGGTCAACTTCAGTTGTTTCCCTTTTTTGTTGTACGATTATTTCTCTTAAGATAAAGCTACGTTTAACGTGACGTATGGGCTACTTTTGAGGCGAATGAACTAAAAGTGTTTACCGCTTCAAATTGTTAAGGTTAAATTTAAACCCACACAGCCAAACAGGGACAACCAGACAAACAGACAAAAAGACTAACACTGACCAACACAAACAAAGCAAAGAAATTGTTCATAAATTTTGGCTTTTATAGTCATCACACAGACACAAGACAAACAGCGAAAATGGGCGAAAATTACTGTGTTTTATGAGCATCAGCGAGCGACCTTCTCCGTGTCAAAATTCACCTGCAGCAACAAAAGCTGCACACACACACACAAAAAAAAAAACTGGGTTTTAGTTTCCATCAGGAGGTATTATCCAAGCTTAAAAACTCTGGCCACCCAAAGGGCTATCAATCATGAAGCGAACAAAATGGAATAATAAAGAAATATTGCAAATGCAATTGTCTCAAATGGCGGAAAAGTTTGGATCTATAAGGTATTCGGAACACTTGAAGGCTTGAACAGCATTTAAATTGGAGCAAAAATAAAATTAAATGATTAATAGACGAGGCAAGCAAACGATTTAAGAATTTGCATGAAAATGTTAAGCACACGCTCAATTGTTGAAGAGGATTTAGCTATAGTTATATAAAAAAAATATTTTTTGTGCGAGAACAGCTAAAAATGAAAACAAAACTTAAGCAATAAAGTTAGAGCTTTGATTTTAATCAGTTTATGGAAGCTATCAATTTGACAAGCTAAATAGCTTAAGAAGATAATTAGCTATAAAGCTTCAACTTAAACAACATTACGCCAGAGAAGTTATATGTCAATGGGTCATTCTGTTAGTCACATTATTCATATGAGCAATTTTCAGGGTGATACATTAACCTGTTGCAAGCGTACAAATCAAATTTGAAGTTGCTACTCAAAATGTCTTGTGTGTTCCTTTAAGGAGGAGGAGTTGTTCTTGTAGCTGACGCGTCACATTTATTACAACAAGGCAATAAATTTCATTTGCTTGTCGCTGCCTTTATTGTATACGGCTGGAAATAACAACCAACATGAAATGTGAACAAAAACATTCTTTTTTTTGTCTCATATCCGAAAGTGCTGCCTGCTCATCCGCTCTTAAGTTGAGTAAGCATTTTTTGCCTTTTTCAAGCGCTCAACTGGCATGGAAAATACACATGACGAAGATTTTCAAGTAGCATCCTCCATTCTCATATCGAATCCATACGTCCTCTTCCTCCTCCTAACACCCACCCACCATTAATTTGCTCTCTTTTTGGTGTGTGTATGTGCTCAGCATGATTTGGTCTGTTTGCATCGTGGCAAACAACTAAAACAAACATTTTATTTAAGCATTTTGATTGATGGCATAAGCTTGATATTTCTTCTTTTTTTTTGCGGGCAAAAGCAAACGCAAAAGGGGGCGGGACGGGCTCTCAGTTTGTTCGCCTTTAATTAAAGTGCGAGTGGGCGTGGACTTGGCAGGCTTTTGCACATCAAGCTGCTGCTGTGGCAAGCTTAATCAGCGAGCCTTGAGCTGTTGCGGTTCGAATTCTCGCTGTATGGAGGAGCAACGAAACAAAGCAAACAATCATTAGCAAAAACTTATATTTTGGGTTCGTTTGGCAAAAAATGATGATATATTTTTGCGGTCGCTTGAAAGTTTCTTGATTAATGATCTGACAAGGAAGTACATATTATGTGCAGCTTATGATTACGAACACGATTAAAGTGATTCAAAGTAGTTGCAATAACATGTTGTTCCATAACATTTTTCAAAACACTTGATTCGTACAAACATATACACACAATTAATAATATAAAGCAATTTTGGCCGGTAGAAATAATCCATTTAAATTTCACTATTATATGTAGCTTCGAAAGAAAAACAAACACACAACGTAAATATATGCCAGGGCTTATATATATATATATATTTAATTTATAAATTTTAATACTACTAACGGTTTACCAAGAGTAGCTTTTATAATTATTTAATAATTGATTGAGCTTTCGCTCAGTTAATATTTTCAGGATATTCGACATATTTATTTGTATACCAAATTGACTTAAAGAGTATAATGTTTATGTTCAAAGAGGCAGATAGAAACATTTCCGACCTTATAAGGTATATATATTCCTGACCAGCATCAACAGTTAAGTCGATATTAATATTTCCGTCTACCATTCCGTCTGTATGACTTTTTTTTCGTTTTAAATATGTAAATTTGGATCTTGCAAATCTCTTTGGCGAACTGTCAAACTGGCGCGTGATGCATGTGACATTAAAATATATTCTAGACTTTAAATCTGTTCGAGCTCCTAACTTAGATTTCAAATACAAAGTTTGATCTTGCATTTAAATTCAACTATCCTAATAAACTTTTGATGGACGTGGTATTTATATGGGTCATCAAGTATACGCACCGTGACTCAAGCTAACAATACAGTTAAATGTCGGTTTCTCTTGTGGTCACTAAAATATAAATCGGAAACCTTAAATATGGTGCTCGTAAATGCGCGATGTTCAATGGTTGAATGGTGTGTCCACAGACAGCATCCACAGACCATTCGACAGGTGCCAAGTATTCGCGGTTGTTGTTCATCCAGCAGCAATTCATATTGTTGTTGTTTTCGGTTGTTGTTGCTTCTTTGCTGCTGTCGTTATAAAATTGAAGTGGCAAAGCCAGCGGGATATCAACGCTGCTAAATAACCGCAGTGGCAACAAACACGAAATACGTTGTTTGGGTTTCTCTTCTTCTTCTCTTCTGCAGCGACAGACAACAGCAATAAGGCTGCCAACAAGCAGAGGGAAAGAGCAGGAAAAGCGAGGTTTTGTTGCCAGACCAAATTGCTTTTTTGCTGACTATAAAACAGACCTGTGGTTAGCAGCAGGTGACCAACGTCTAACGCAAAGGACAACAAGCATATATATATATATCATAACACAAGTAAGAGTGCTTAAGATGAGAGAGAGTGTCCGAATAGCAGACACCTTACATCAAGAATAATATCGTATTGGCCTATCATATATATTGAACTTGGTGTGATTCTTGAGCGATGTTTGAAAATATATTCCTTCCATTTCATAGAGATGATAAACAAAAAGTATATATATAATCATTTTATAATAATTTAATCCGTACAATTTGACATTCAATCGATTTGTGATGATGATTATAATGATTATATTTTAGTTACATTCCAGCATGGTTCAGGTTCGCAGTCACATTCGTTATACCTGCAACACATATAGGATTTATTGAACCCCTTTTTAATTAATAATATAAACATATATATATAAATGTACGTTTTTCATATTTGAACCACACTGAACCACATTTATCATATTTGAATTGCGAATTTTCATTAAGCCAAACAAATATAGCGTTAACACTTATATGTGTGAAAATATAAATACTTACGCACGCCCCCAACAATCTGTTCTGTTTTTATTTCTAGAATTTTTAATTGTTCAACCTTGATTAAATTTAATTTCAAATTTCGGGCTTCTCTGACTGAAGCTCGACTTATCAGTAGAATTCCTTCCTTCCTATGCTGCTGCCAATTACGCCAGCAAGTTGCTTAATTATCCAACTAAATATAAAACAGCTTCTCAGGAGAACTTACAAAATTTTCTTACTCTCAAATCTCTCATCATAATATTTTGGCACTTAATTTTTTGATGAGTTTTTTGTCTTGAGGCTGCTTTATTAAACCATAGCTGACGAAATTTCATAAATAAGCGTTCTTACACATACATAAACACAAGCATCATCACACACATGCACACACACAAACACATTTACACATACTGAAATGCATGGGAAGAGCACAGCGCAAAAATTTTTTATTGTACAATTACCTATGGAGATACGTGCAATATTTGTATTTAAATTTTGAATGAATTTGAATTTTTGAACACGGCAATAGAGAGAGAGAGAAAGAAAGAAAGACATACTTAGTAAATGAGAAAGACACGCAAGGGTGAGCGAGAGTGAGAGAAGTTTACACCTTCATTCAGTGATAATGTCTTTAAGAGCAAAACAACAACAATTTTAGATAAAACCAAACATGTGCACCTTACGAACGGGTCGCCTTACGAATTTGTTTAATATATATATTATATTATAATAAATAACATTATTTGCTCAAAAATATTTAAAAATCATTTTTAAGCCATTTTTAATGTGGACAAAAATAGCACTGGAAATTATTTTTATTTAACTCAGAAAAAAACAATTTCGTGTATTTTTAATATTTCGACTACAACTACAATAAAATAGCATAATTGCAAATAAGTAGACCACAGCAAAAATATTATTTTCTCTTTAGACAAGAACGTTTATAATCAATTTTTCTTGCAGAATGATTAAATTAAATAAAATTATTAAATAATTAATTAAATTAGTGTAGTCTCTAAAGATGCAAAATCTACTAGTATTTAAGAGAGAGAGAGAAAAATTCCAAATAAAATATCAAATTGAAATAAAAAGAAAATTATAATGTAGTTATATAATTTTTTGTTTGTGATTTAAACCTGATTCGAAGTATATAGAGAAAAAAAAAGTTTACAACATGAAAGAGAAGGTAAATAGTAAGAAACTGCTAGAAAGCTAAGACTAAAGACGGTCCGAAGATTGTCTGAACTTAAGCAAGAACTTTCTTAGGGTAATAACAGGATTCCTGACGCCAAAGCACATTCTTCCAGACTGCCCGTTAGTAAGTGAAAAACAGCTTTAATCAAAATTAATAAAGAACAAGAAAGATTAGATTCTCCAGTCTAGAGTAGTAGAGTTAATCAGCACTAATTTTAACCTTTCAACAGACGAAAGCACGTTAAAAAATAACACTTTTAAATGAAAACTATAGAGCCATTGAACCTGAATTTCTTCGCCTACTAGGTACGCACTTTCCATTGTGGAATCTTTGTTGAAGCACCTAACTCATGTGAGCTTCTTTTCTTCAACTCTAAACACTCAAATATAAGTAACTTGCGGGTTTCCGCCGAAAACTCATTGGCTTCGCTCATTCGTCAAGCCCCAAAAGAGGCAACACAATATAAATGCTGACAGGACACCGCGATCCCAAAAGACATTTCATTCAATCGTTTTTTTTAGAATACAGAGATAAGATTGAAAATTTTTAATCGCCATCTTTAAAAAAAACAAGTAAGAAGGCTCTAGTCGAGAAATCCCGACTAGACGATACCCTGATCTCTATACTTTACGCGTACAGTCAGTGCTTGCAAGTATGTGTGCGTGTGTGTACGACCATACTGCATACTGCATACTCAACTTCAAGGTTTCATATCTCCGGTGTTTCTTAACCGATTTCAATAAAAATTTCACAGATTGTTATTATTTTGATTAATAATTCAAATGTCATAAAATTTTCAAATTCAAGATTTTATTGTTATTGATCCCATGTGTATATCGGAAACGGGATGAGTTATCAAAAATTGGAAACAAATTTGTACTGCCTAGGGATTAGGCGAGCTTAAGTTCCAAATCTGGAGTCTCTAGCTCTTATAGTCTCTGAGATCGACGCGTTCATACATACAGACGGACAGACGGACATAGCTATATTGACTCGACTGTTGATGCTGATAAAGAATATATATACTTTTTAAGGTCAGAGATGCTTCCTTCTGCCTGTTACATACTTTTGCACAATACCATTATACCCTTTTTCCCCATTTTTAATGGGATCAGGGTATAAAAAGATAAGTGCATTGCAAGAGGTTTGTAAGAATGATCTCGTTACGTAAAACTTTCCATTGCAAGTTGTCTGCCAACACGCTCAACGCCATATTCGTGCCCACGACACCCTCCAACATTACAAAACCCTTATATTACCACCTACTTCTCCCTACCTCCCTCACATCCACAGTCAGCTTGCACACCTTCATTTTATTTATATATACACATATACATTTTTTTTTCATTCTAAATGCGTTCACATTAAAATATACAACGCGTTCATATTTCTTACAGTTCGTTACACATTTAATATTAAAGCAAATTACCTCTGAGTGTGTACGAGTGAGTTATATGCATGTGTGAGCGTGTGTTTGTGTGTGTATGTATCTTTGTGATGGACACATGTGAGAGTATGTAAGTGTTCAGTCAGTCAGGTTTATCTGAGGCAATTTTTATACGCAACACATTCTTTGGCCGTTACGGACGCTAAATGATATGCAAATAAAACCGATGCTACCCATAAAAAGTTCGTGAGATCCTCTGTATGTGTGTGAGTGTGTGCAACTGTGGGCCTTTTTAAATTCAAACTTAAATTGTTTGCTTCATTTAAGCAACGTATATTGCTTGCCTTGGCGAGAATTTGGTTGTATTAACATTATTATGACCAGGAACCCAAGAATGTAAGACATTTAGTATTTGCAACGCTGTGTCACGACTAGCACATTCACTGCACCCCATAATTGAAATTGAAAAACAAATGTACACACACATATATAAGAAAGTATTAAACTAGGGATTTAGCCTGACTTGCACAATCAAGTTGTAGGTTATAGGGTATATTAAACCAATGAAAACGTTATGAATTCATTTTTGATAGTCAGCGCACCGCAAAAGTTTTCGGTACCTTTCGGTCTAAATAGGTTTTTTTTTTTGTTGTTCTGCAAATAGAAAACTTCGCGCAAAATGCACTCGCCGCGGGAATGGGAAAGGGGAACAGCAAGCTGCAGGGATTTTGTTTGGTGCTTGCAGCTATTTATCTAAAGCATGCTCGCGCCTCAAAGTATGCAGCACAAGTAGAAGCGCTGGCAGCACTTTCACACGTACAAACACACACACATATTTTCTTTTGGAGTGCACTTTGCACTTTCATTTGGCGCTCGCTTGTTGACTGCAGCTTCTTTTCCTTTTCATCCACTTTACGTTATTTACGTTCAGCGTACGCAAGTCTCACATTACACACAAACCAACAACAACAACAGCAACAACAGCAACAACAGCAGCAACAGCAACACGAAGAGAGAAAAAGAAGAACTAAGACAGCAGTTTTCATTGTCATTTGTGCCTCTTAGAACATATGCTATATGCGTTTTTGGCGCTGACTCATGGCCATTCACTATAGAAATTCCATTTCAGCAGCAATTTCGACTTGTAATACTCTCTGCTTAAGGCGTAATGACACTGTCATCCAAACGACAGCAGATGCAGCTGCTGCAATCACAACAGCTCCGTCTTTCCAACCACCGAACGATAAAAAAAAAAAAAAATCCCGATGCTTACATTGGGTATAAAATTACAAAAATTGCGAAAGTGCATGCTTTTAGTAATAATAGTTGAATAAGGTTTATGAAAATAGCTTAACATGATAAAATGTTGTATGTATATAAAATGTTATAAATAAATATTGTTTGGTGATATGAGTAAACGCAAAAAATATATGTTTATCATATTTGGAGTATGTTTATGACATGGCTATAGTTATTTGTAATTAAATTTTCTGTTAATTGGCATTATATGTATTTGTGTCAGGTCAATAAATAACAATAACAATTATGCAAAACCTTTGTGTTATGTTAACGGTATAATTATCTATTGAGCTAGATTACATTGCAACCTTGATTGTTGAGTAACTAACTTGTTTAACTTTGTTTGTTTGGTTCTTTGCCTACTTTAAATGTTGTTCTAGCTTTGTAATATTATAACATTAGGTACTTTTGTGTTTAGTAAAATCTTATTTAAGTTAATGTAGTTAATGTATTGATGGAAGACTTTCAGGAGTTAATTTCTCACGGGATTCGAACCCATTTTGGAGCAAAACAATTAAATGCAGTGAAGAAAATAGCAATCTCAAAAGTTCTTTAAAAAAGCAAACCAATTAGACAGTTGTTTTAGAGCTTTTATATTTCTACGCTTTGCTATCAACACTGTGCCTCTGCAGAAGATTCAATAGCCACAAATATTTTGTTTTATTCCATAACATAATAATAATACAGTATCTAAGCGTTCCAACAACTAACAATGACGATATTTAAGTTTTACCGCGTTATATAAGATTTGATAAAAATGAGAAGCAACAGTTGCCTACAAGACATTTGTTTCAAATAATAAAAAAAAATATAATTTAATCTTGTGAAATGTTCACAAAGCTTAATTAATCGTTATTCATTTCTCTTTACATAATTTTTTTTTACAATGATCAATAAAGCAAAAGAATATAGACGGTTAGGTTTAGTTAATTTACTTTCCACATAGAATCAATTGAAATATAAAAAATTTAATGTTATCTTAAAATTACTGAAAAATAAGTTATATCTTAAAACATTTATGGTTTTTTTTCTCTGCGAAAATGTTTTAGACAATTAACCTAATTTCCATATATTTATATACACGTATATATATAAAGTTTCTTACAGTGTTATGTCCAACAAATAATTGATGCCACTTTAAGCTGGCCATGTTCCTATTATTGTTGTTAGCCCTAGAGCATTATGTGCTTGCCAACTGGCGTTTTCAGCAGAGCCAACTCTATATGATATCCATGTCCGTTGCTGTTCTGTTCCGCGGCTTAGCGCCAAAACTTATGCATCAAGTTTTTCTTTCTTTTTTTTTTTTTTTGGTTTTTTCTGCCTTTTTCCTAAGTGTAGCTGTATTTGTATTTGACACTTGCTTTTGTTTTGTGTGTCCAGTTTTTGTCATGTTTTTTGATTGTAAAAGTTACTGAAGCGCTGTTTAAAAGTTTTCGTGACACTTTTACTAGTTGCAGTTGTTGCCGCTGGCAACGTGTCATGAAAATGCCCGACCCCCTCCATTGCCAGTAGTATTAGAGGTGGTTAGGTATTGTGTGTGACCTTTAGGGGCTGTTTATAAATAATACGGGGCGGCCTCCACCATTGCCTTGGTTTGTGCAACAGAGAATGCAGTTTTATAGCAACTTAACTTGGTTGGTTCTTATGAATTGTAATTAATATTGTTTCAGTTCGATTTTAAGTACGTCAATAAACCGCTCGATTGATTGCCACTTATCATATCTGATTCATGCGGTCACATTTTGTGCCAACAGCTGTTCACTTTTACAAACTGCATTCACATTATTTTATAATGGTGACGCAATAGTTTCTTTTTAAGCATACTTATGGAAAAGTAGTTTGCTTTGGTTTTCCTACCTTTTAAATTTCCCTCAGCATTTTTGCATGTTGGATTCAGAGGAAAGCAAACAAGATTTCTCGACTAACAATGCATTAACGAAGTTGAAACGAGTTTTCGTATCAAGTTTTGTTGAATTTATGTTAATTTATTTTATGCCAAAGTTATTAACTTTTTTTCTTTACTTATGGTATTATGGTATCAATAATTTTTTTACTGACCTTAAGCGCAAACAATAATTTAAAATTTTGCAGAAGTGTGTAGGAAGAATAAAAGATTGAGTTTAATTTAGTTTCCTTGATTGCTTTGTCGGTTGAATAGTTTTAGTTTTAGGTATTTGAAACATTGCCCTTCATGAAAATGATAACATCTATCAAAGCGAAACGCTCTTTCTTATCGATAAAATAAATTTAAATTAAAAATCTTTGTTTACTATCAGTGAACATTAATTCACATCAACGGAAATGTGACACAAAACTATTATCACGAATCTCTTTTCACTTTAAATACTTACAGGCTGTCAAAGGGATATCTCAGTTGTCAGTTCTTGTTTTTGCAGCATATTTAATGTTTCATTCTTGCTTGTTGTTTGCAAATACAATTAAAATTATCAAAAGTAATGACTTTCTGTGTGCTGCCCATTAAGTTCATTTTGTAGTTTGTATAATTTGGTTTTTGGGGTTACTTGATTTCATTTAAAGCTCTGTTGAAAATGCTAAGAAAATTTTATTTCAACCAATGCTTAAGCATTTAACTAATCCCCTAAGGAAATCAATTTCTCCAACAAAAAAACATATGTTAATTCTGTTTCTTGTCCAGAGAAATTGCTTTCGATCGTAAATTTTCAGCACACGTTCGATATGTCTTGTATAATTGATTGCATGTTGAAATATTTACGATTCGACTTATTGTTTATTGCTATTTTTTCGGAGCACACGAGCGTATTAACGGATTCTATAAATTCAATTTGCATTTAATAGTGCCTCAAAAGTGGTCGATTGTAATTTACGCCTTTTTGAATGTATTCAATATACGAGCACATTTATTTAATACACCTTGCCCGAATTCCACAAAACAAAGCTACTAAGCACTATCTATCGTGTATTCAACACTTTATTTTAGCTTTCTTAATTATTGTTTGCGATTGCTGACGTATATTTTGCAAATATGGTATAAATAATGTTCGTATGAATTTAAATAAATTGAGCCGCCCGTTGTGTCGAGTAAATAAATAATGAGTTTGAATTAAAACAATTTGAACGGATTGCCTGCTTTATGGAGCCCGGAAACTAACGCAAAAATCAAAACCTTCACCCCTTTAACAGAAAATTAACTCTCAAAGCCATTTGGCACTCACATCTATCAATCAGGCACATCAAAAATTGAACATTAACAAAGCGTCGTAAATTGTGTTTAGTAATAATTTTACTATTTAGACAGAGGCACGTCTCCCCAGCTCCACCACCAACATTTACACACACCCTTGACCCCAACAAGCAGTCCATTTGTACAATTTCCATTTCCATTTGTCTCTCGATTTGTTTGTTGGCTTAATGTTTAATATGGCGCATACGCCGCGTTGTGCATTAAAAGCTTTATGTCAGGCAGCAAAAATGCTTTTATTTATAGTGAATGGATAATTTTTTGAGTGTGTTGTTGTTGATTTGTTGTTTTCTTGTGTTCCGTTCCGTTCCGTTGGTAGCTACAACATGATGGCATAATTTTGCCATATAACAAAGACAATTTGCCTTATTTATGGCAAAAATGTTTTTTCATGACCCAAAACAGCTCATAAAATATATATATATATATATAATATGATGGCAAAGACAATATTTATCGGAAATTTATTTCTGTTTTCCGTTAATTTCAAATAAATCTGCATTAACTGACAATTTAATGTATCTCATCCTGACCTGAGTCAAAGTCCGCAGGTCATCGCTACTTAAAATAGACGTGCTTAATTGAAATTGTTGTAATCAGCATGAATATATTACACAATAAGCTATTCTGATTGGTCGCCCTGCAGTTTTATTTATTGATCATCTTGAACTTTTCGCAACATTCGATTTTCTCCATTGCCCTTGCCATTGGCAATTACAACATTTCCATACAGTTATTCAAACACAGCCTGTGTTTATTGTTGTAAAATATTTGTACAATTTTCATGTACGATTTCGTACATTATTCTAGCGGCCGTTGTTGTTTATTTTGATTAGCCTGCACTTTTTGTATTTTCTTTCCCCATTCTTCTTCTTTTTCTTCTGGTTGTGTTGTTCTTGACTTTTACAGGGTGAAAAATGCGCTTGTTTTTTGGTGTGTACGGAATAAATTTGGAATATAATAAGGAATTGGTCGACGACAAAGTGACATGAACTTGTCTTTGTCGTTTTATCGTCTTTATTGGTTCATTTGCTTCAGTTGACTTTGACTATAATTTAGCTTTTTATGTGCTGCTGCTGCTGCTTCTCCTCAATGTGGCAACATGGCTCAGATCAGATTTCTTGGCCCAGTTAACTAAGCTACAGTTGGCCAAAACAAAAATAGACATTGTTAGCCACTTTTGACTGCCACGTCGTCTGGGCATACATGTCAAGCACTTTGTTGTTTTGCTTCAGTGGCGCTGGGCGTACGCTGTTTATGGCCAAATACTCAAAGTCTTGGGCCATAAAAACGGCGTCAGAATTGTTGATGCCGATGGGTTAGAACAGTGGCGGCCATCACAAAAAAGCTATCCAACGATCCAGCGATGAGACGCAAGGAGAAGCATTCAACACTCATTAAAAAGCTAAATAAAACTTTTTTATGTAATATCAAACACACTTGGATTATTGTTATCCAATACAAAAACAAGCACAAATATGTATCAAAAAATAAGTCAATAAATCTTTAAGAAACATATCGAGAAAGCATTTTATATTTAATTCAAAATATATTCAATTTCAGATTCAATTAATTTATATAACTAAAAATCATACAGTATATATATATTAATTTAATTATGTGCAAACAAATTATTCACAAAACAAATTTTCGCGGGATATCAACATAAAATTTACCAGCTATTTGCGACTTTTGTGGTTGTTTCCAAAATTATGGTTTGAGAAACAGTTAATTTACTTTTATTAGGAAAAAAAAACAATAAATAAACTCAAGAGCAAAAAAAAACAATCAAATTCCTTTCCACTTACATGGAAATATGTGAGAGTAAATAACAATCGAATTTAGCTGGAATCAAGCTAAATTTATCACATCTTTTACAAACGCTTGCTTGCTTCTTTACAGTTGGTTTGAAGGAGGAAAAGAAAAAGGCTGTTTTGGGAAATCGAGTGCCGGTAGCAATGAGTAGCAATTTATACGCACATACATATATAAATATATATACGTATATAGTTGGTATTTGTTGCCTAACTTACAAAACAAGAGCAGCGAGCATCGAGCAATGGAAAACCCCAAAAAGCTCAGTGAACTTGGTTAGTTTGGGGCCACAGGATTCTTAGCCATATATACCAGAAACGAATTTATGTGGTTTGTTGTTGTTTGCTAACGTTGCCAGTTGGCAGTCGCTTTAAGCTAGCGGCTTCGAGGCTCGCATTTATTATTTTTCTTAATTAAATCTTCATTTTGTGGTTGGCTGTCCTGGCCCGCATATATGGATATGCTTCTGTGATAATCTCGCAGGCCGTTAACAATAAAAATAAATAAATTTTAAAAAGCTGAACCGCCTCGAAATGACGATTTATAAAGGATGCATCCGGATGCATGCACCGCAATGCAATAATAAAATACCATTCCCAAGCGACATGCAGTTAATGCTATGGTGGGTCTTTCTGACCCACTCGCACTCCGTCTCAACGCAAGGGGCTTGCAACATTGAAACTCATTTGATTTGAGCCGTAAACGGGCCGAGCATCAACGAGTACCACTAATTAAGCCTAATGGCGCATAAAACATGCATTAAAACTAATGTGCAATCCTTGCAATGCTCGCCAAATGCTCTCGTTACCAACAAACTGGCAGCAACTGCCTCGCACCCTTTCTCTATTTCTCTCTCTCTCTCTTTGTGTACTTCCGTTAATGGCTGCTGCCTAATTTTATGGCAACACAATACATATTTTTAACCTTGTTGTTACGGCTGTTACTGTTGTTGTTGTTGTTGTTCTTGCTCAGGCAGAGACTGAGACAGAGGCACAGCGACGACAACATTTGTCCTTTATTGCGTCCTCTCCCATTATGATATTATTTATTCATATATATATTCCGACTTCAATCTCAAAAATGTTTCAGTAAAGAGAAGATGTTGTTATGTTTCAAATGTATTTTACACTAACGATTAGTTTTACGTTCCGGACGAAGCAAAAGCAAAGCTCTTTAAAAAAACAATTTAATAAAAAGTTCTTCGATGTGAAAAGTGTATTTAATTCCTGCAGATTAGTTTTTTGCGTAATGTGCGTACAAACTGAGATTTATAGACAAAGCATAATTCATTGATAAGTCAAAATAGTATATACTTTAAGGCCGGGGTAAATTACCCCAAATGGGGTAAAAATGAAATTTATGGGGGTAATGGTAATGATTAAAAAGTATATTCAATTTACCTTTTTTTTTCACTCTTTGCCATGGGTTAAAGTCAAGATTGACAAAAATATTTGGGGTAATTATTCAAAAAGTTCCCCGACCGCTGCTTTAGGGACTTAAAATAGTCGTAAGTCAAGTGTAAGTAGTGTTTTAAATGTGTTGCGGCAGTTTAAGGTGCGATAAGGTAAATCTATGTGACAAGCGATTAGAGGAACAAATACCTAAAAGTCAAAACCCTAATTGAATATTTTGCTAGTAAAAGAATGCATGTTTGTATTATTGCAGTTTATAGAAGGATTCATTTGAAATTCAGTAATTCAATCATCTGGTTTAAATGTAAAATTGAGTTGGTTGATTGCCAAACATAACTTTGATTGTGGTTTTGGTTATTTTCAACGATTTTGCAGACACTAAAATGTTTCAAAGTACAAGAATCTAACTGTGAAAATGGGTTTAAATAAGTAAGTAGATTTTAGTTGCAATATTAAATTATAGAATATTAAATTAAAAACGATATTCAATTAAAAATACAAACACTTTGTTATTAGCTTTGGTTTCGTGCTCAGCTTCAGGTGTTGTTTGCTAATTTCTATTGAATTAGTTGCAATCCAATAGCTTTCTATCGATTGAATCACTTCACCTGAATCAGTAGTAGATCATTATGGCTTGTTTCTTTCTCGCTTGGCTACACGCACACAGAAGGAGGTGCACAAATGTGGCTTACATATACATGTAGCTTGAGTTTTGTAAGGTTTTGCTGGGGCTGAGATGTGTTGCAACCAACCCTCTTTGCTCTGGCAGATGCTCGAGGCGATTTAGAACCGACGAACCGGCCACTAATGAAACATTATGGTTGTCGTAACCCTGCACAGCCACGCCGTACAAATCCACTAAAAACGTTTACGGCTTACGTGCAACATTGCTGACTGCCTGCCACGAAGAAGCATACGTGGCACGTACTAACGCCGACTGTGGCAGCAAATGTGTACCAGCAAATTGCTTGCTGCAACACGTTTTGTGGGCAGTGGCTGCAATTGATTTTTGCACTTCACATATATGTTCTGTGCACCCGGACAGATACATTCACTTTAAGCAGATCGCCTTTTTTGTAGTTGTGGCTGTACGTTTGTGTGTGTGTGAGTGTGTGTTATAAACAATTCACAAATCATTCGCATTGCCGGTTCATTGAAGCAATAAATTTAAATTTCTACAAAACGCTATGGAACGATATGAAAACATTTTGACAATGATATATGTATGCGAAGCGGACTCGAGAGCCTTCGTCTCCCAAAACGGAAACAGCTTACGCACGGTTGCATTACGCCCGGAAGTCAATTTGAGCGAGACAGGGACAGAGAGAGACAGAGAGAGCACTCGAACGAATGTCAACATGTTGATAACAAAATACAAGCGCCGAACACTTTGCCCAAAATGTTTTGTTCCGTATACACACAATGCGGCCATGAAAAGTTCTTGTTTTTCTTCCCTACCATAACTACAAATACAAATGTATACATATTTTGGCAAAACAAGATCACAAAAGCGTTACTTGCAAACGTTGGCGATTAAATGCTCTTTCCCATAACTGTTTATGCCCTGAACCCATTAAAAATGGGTATAATGGTTTTGTGCAAAAGTATGTAACAGGCAAAAGGAAGCATCTCCGACCCCATAAAGTGTATATATTCATAATCAGCATCAACAGCCGAGTCGATATAGCCATGTCCGTCTGTCCGTCTGTCTGTCCGTCCGTATGTATGAACGCGTCGATCTCAGAGACTATAGGAGCTAGAGACTCCAAATTTGGAACTTAAGCTCGCCCAATCCCTAGGATTTTCGATAACCCATCCCGTTTCCGATATACACATGGGATCGATAACAACAAAATCTTGAATATGGAAAACTTTGAGACGCCGTTTGAAACAATAAGCAAAATAATAACAATCTGTGAAATATTTATTAAATCGGTTTAGAAACACCGGAGATATGGAACCTTGAAGTTGAGTATGCAGTATGTGCGTACATATACACACACATACTTGCAAGCACTAACTGTACGCGTAAGGTTTAGGGTTCAGGGTATCGTCTACTCGGGATTTCTCAACTAGAGCCTTCTTACTTGTTTTATATAGCTGATTTGAATACATTAAGTAAAACTTATGTTAAACTGTTGCCAGGAATTTGATGAAAACTGAGTTTTCTGAAAATCTTTTTTAATATATTTTGTGTGGAATCCCTTCTTTCTTACATGTGTATTAGTCAACAACATGATAAAACTTATAATAATAATATAAAATATATATAAGCAAAGGAAACTATTCAGCTGTGCGCCGATGAACATACTGATTTTTTTGCTCTTAAAATAGTCATGGCATAAAAAAATTACCATTTTTGCCAACATTTTGTAAATCCGTTGAGTTTAGGACGAGATAAGGAAGACACCGCAAAAAACTTTTTAAAAAATTTATTTCACAAAATCGCTGTCACTGCCTTATTAATTAATACTTTACGATTTATATTTTTGGCAAAATGTTTGTTAAGAGTTAAAACCCCGTCATAGGAAACCTTTTGATAGACTCTGTAAAATAAATATTTTGCGTTTTTTTTTTAAGCCGTAAAACTTAATTAAAAATGTAACCATGTTACGATTTTCCTTTGAGATATCTTTTTTAATTTTGCTAACATTGTTTATGTGTTATTTTGTACGGCATTTCAAGCATTTACATACATGTAAATATGTGAACATATAACAGGTATGTGGGTGAGCCGGGAAAAACTGTTGTTGTTGTGACGCTGCCTTTTGTTTGGATTGGCCAGAAGAGGCCAGTTGGAGTGCGAGAGTTTGCGTTAACAAATATGCAATGCATTTTATTTGTACATCTCTTGCTCTTTTTATACCCTGATCCCATTAAAAATGGGAAAAAGGGTATAATGGTTTTGTGCAAAAGTATGTAACGGGCAGAAGAAAGCATCTCCGACCCCATAAAGTATATATATTCTTGATCAGCATCAATAGACGAGTCGATATAACCATGTCCGTCTGTCCGTCCGTCTGTCCGTCTGTTTGTCCGTCTGTCCGTCCGTCTGTCCGTATGTATGAGCCAACCGATCTCAGAGACTATAAGAGCTAGAGACTCCAGATTTGGAACTTAAGCTCGCCTAATCCCTAGGCAGTACAAGTTTGTTTTCGATTTTCGATAACTCATCCCGTTTTCGATATACACATGGGATCGATAACAAAAAAATCTTGAATTTTGAAAACTGAGATAACATTTGAAATAATGAACAAAATAATGACAATCTGTGAAATTTTTATTAAAATCGGCTAAGAAACACCGGAGATATGGGATATTGAAGTTGTGTATGCAGTATGCACATATACTTGCAAACACTGACTGTACGCGTAAAGTATAGGGATCAGGGTATCGTCTAGTCGGGATTTCTCGACTAGAGCCTTCTTACTTGTTTTGTTTTTGTTTTTTGCGTTTTTTGTTGTACGTGCTGAAAGTTTTTCAATGTTCAACGTTGGCTTAAAAATAATGATAATCATTTATATGAAAACAATAAAAGCGCCGCGCAACGCTTGGCTGACCAGGCAAAAACTTGTGGCAACAATTTGCCCGAGCAAAAATTAATGAAATTTATGTTCTTGTTGCCGTTGTTATATATATAACATCACCATTGTTTCATTCTAGCTAGTGGGCGGGAGAGCAGCAAAATGAAAAGTTTCAAACTTTTTTTTTCCTTATTTATAGCTGCATAAGGTTTATGCTATGGAAAGTCAAAAAGCAAGAGCATAAAAGCAAATGTTTTTCATTGTCATATTGTACATTGTGAATGCCGCCTAACATGACTAGAAAAACAGCAAAGTGTAAGTCTGTAAGTGTGTTTGTATATGTATTCACTCTAGATATGACTTGAATAAGCACACGAATTTAAGGAATCCTTTTTGTATAGCTTTTTGGGTGACACAGCTGACGACAGTGAAGTAGTTCGAGTAGCTCGAACACAATTTACTTTGCTGTGTCATCAGCTTTGTCATCAGCTGAGCAATCTTTTGTAGTCATTGATTGCACTTGGGGGCTCAAGTGTAAGCAGAAAAGAGAACCATTTAGGTAATTAGTTGTATCAAGGGGCGTCTATTGTGTCTATTTGATAACACTCCCTAACAGGTGAATTGTAATTAATGTAAACACATATAACAGTTAGAATAAAACTAATACTTAAAGCACAAAACAGGCTTTCGCTGTAACTCTTTGTATAGATTTTCATAACCAAACATTTTGTAATAGATAAGTTTTTAAAATATTCGTATCTAAAGGAGCAAGAGAAATATGTTGTTGTTGTTATGTAGGCTTTGAAGGGTACGAATAATAATTTTAGGTTCGAAAAATCCACAGCTATAATAAAATTTCTATTCTGTATTCTATGTTGCATAACCTTATGCACAAAAACTATTTTACTGAAATTATGTCTTGAAAACTGAAATATCTGACATCACATGTTTCTTTCGTTTTTTAATCGCTGTTTTATAATGTTAAAAATCATTTAGGACACTTTTAATCTCTTTCTAGAAATCTCTGTACGTATATATATATTTAAGCTTTTTATACTATTTTTAAACCTTTTATTTACATTTTTAATCTATTAACCGAATTGTATGAAACGTGTAAACACTTTTTATTAGTAAGATTTCATTTGTTATACTATTAACATCTATCTTTATTAGCATGAAACCCGATCAAGCAATTTGTAAATAACATAAAAAAAAACCAATTGTGATTATTCCGCACGCACTTTTGCCCTTCCGGATTGCATGCAAAATTTTGCATACTAATTAGTTTGTAGTTTAGGTTTTAAGGTTAAAAGCATGCTGTCCACAGCGGAAAAACAAGCAAAAGAAAAGCAACCAACACACACACACGTAATTAGTGTAAGAAGCATTGCCAACTTTTTGGTGCTGTCCTTTGTTTATGCAAATATTAAACACTGGACAACTTAGCCTACATGCAAACGCACACATACAGACACAGAAACAGCCATACTAATATGAGGTATGTGTTACATAAGCTTCAACACATGTATGCACCACTAAAACAACAACAACAGCAATAACACACAAGCACACACATGAAAATTGGCACTAAACATCTGCAGTAACCGAGCAAAAGTTTGTGTTTTTTCTTAAAATGTGTTTTCCACTCTTTTTCGATTTAGCGCTCGACCTAAAAGTATGCTGCATCATTAGTGTCAAGCTTTTTTGGGGCTGACGCTCATTAGAAAGAAGAAGAACGCACTGCGGACAAGGAAAAGCGCATTGCGAGGGTTAAACGACAAGTTCCTAAGTCAAATTCATGAAAGAGCAACAAAGAAAAACAAAAAACAAAGCATTCATAATTACCAACAACAGCTCAAGGGCACAACAACAACAACAGCAATTGAAAAGCATGAACCAAAGCTATTTGTGCAACTCAAAGCAGCTCTACAGAATGCCGGCAAGCTGAGGCATTCCCTTAACGCAGAAGAAGAACAAAAACTATATGTGTACATATAAAAAGGACAAAAGGCGAGAAAGACAAATAGAGTGACGAAGTGGGAAAGAAAGAAAGGCAGAAACTAAGAGCACTTGAAAATTGTTGTTCTTGGGAAATTGATATATTCGATTAGCCATCTCGAAAGTTGAGCAGGCGAGCCAACGACGACAACTGGTGGCATCTTTAATTCATCAGAAAGAGAGAGAGCTCGCTCGGAAGACACGCCCACGTTAACGCACACGACTCAGACAGCAGTGTTGGTGTTCTTGGCGTGAAAACGAGAAGAAGAAAAATTTATTTCCTGTGCCACACGTATTAGCGCCGATTTAAGCCAAGCAAACGCCGAGTCATGCCTGAGCAGGATAATTACGATGATGAGGTAATTTTGATTGTAATGCTGGCAACACCAACACAAACACACTTGCATTCAAATAAATATGTTTTACGCATAAATATCATTAGGCATAATTATTTTAAAGCCATATTTAAATAGGTATTTGAGTGTGTAAGTATCTGCTAGGATTTGAAATTATTTAAAGCACACAAACTGATTAAAGCTTACGATTTATTATTCACTAAAGGACTTATAGGCTCAACACTAAAATGTGCCATGCTTTTTTTTTATCGAAATTAAGTTTTTTAGGGGACGGCGCAAAAAATTTATTTTTGCGACCAACCGACATATATATGAACTAAATATCCAGTACCATTACTACTTTCATAACATCTTCGAAAGATTTATGACACTCAAAACAAAATAGTGTTGCAGGCCACCACTAACGTTCATCGGGGGCAGGTCACCACTATCACACTAAGTAATAATGTTATACTCAGTAAGGACTGTTAACAGAGAAGCCGATGCATGTTAAGTATGACGAGCTTCAAGCGCGCCATTCTTGGTATGATCGTGAAATTGGACAGAAGCGTCGAGCCGCGTGTGTAATTAAGAAATATATATACGATGTAAACATTCGGTTCGTCTCAATTATAATACGCTCTTTTATCCTGCCACAATATGTAATAATTTCTTATCAAATCGGAACCAAATATGTAAACGTTTATACAGAAATAATATAATTGTAAACACAAAAAAACGACAATTTTTTAAGCCAGCAAATCCAACTCATCAACTTTTTTTAAGTTCTACGAAAAGATTTACGACCGCCAAACAAATTTATGACCAACAAAATTTTTTTTGGGATTTTTCTGATTTTATAACCTTAACACTTTAAAAATAGGTAAAAAGGTCACAATGGTTTTGTGCAAAAGTATGTAACAGGCAGAAGGAAGCTTCTCCGACCCCATGAAGTATATATATTCTTGATCAGCATCAAACGCCCAATTCGATCTAGCCATGGCCGTCTGTCCGTCTGTCTGTCTGTCCGTATGTATGAACGCGTCGATCTTAGAGACTATAAGAGCTATAGACTCCAGATTTGGAACTTAAGCTCGCCTAATCCCAAGTTTTTTTTCGATTTTCGATAAACTCTTCCCGTTTACGAAATACACGTGGGATCGATAACAACAAAATATTGAATTTGAAAAATTTTGAGACGGCGTTTGATACATTTAACGAAATAATGATAACATGTTTCATTTTTATTGAACATTGAAGTTGAGTATGCGGTTTGCAGTGTGTGCGTACGCACACACACACACATACACAAGTATAGGGTTCAGGGTATCGTCTAGTCGGGATTTTTCGACTAGAGCCTTCTTACTTGTTTAATATTAAATCTATTTGAAAACTAAAAGCCTTGAAATTACTTTTTAATGTCTTTAATTCTTAAGGATCTTTTAAAAAAAAACTGCATAATACATATTGTCGCTTACGTCACTTCTCTGAACTTTTCATTGGGCTTAGTTTTGATAAATTATAAAAAAAAAGTTCTTTACAAACAAAATGCTTAATCCTTATATGGCACGCTATATTTATAAACATCGGAGTCAACCGGCTAACATCTGAATTTCTATATTTCTTAAGGATCAAATCAAATATGGGATTATGGCATAAAGAACAGTATTTATTAGTATTTATTTTCAAATGAAGGCAGTGCAACTATGCATAGCAAATACCACTCATACTATATGTATGTATGTATATGTATGAAGATATGTAAAGTGCATTGCAATTTATGGTAAAATCAAGTCAAGTACAAAAACAAGTGGGTCTACCAAGAAGGAAAACTTTAAGATCTCTTACAGAAGTACTTAAGCATTCTAATTGCGAGTTGGCCAAGTGCATCACTTTGCCAAAAAACTTCAGTCAACAACTATAAAACTGGCGAAGGCAAGTTGAGCTCTCAGCGTCAATTCTAATGCTGAAGGCTAACGGCTGATGGGTTAGTCGGTCAACTTCAGCTGGCACTCTCACACTTCGCTGCACACAGTTGGCTAGTTGGGGGAGGAGGGATGATGGCTTTAAGGCGACAGCTGGCAACTGGCAGCCGGCAGCGATGATAATTGAAATAAATTCCGCATGTAATTCGAAGGCAAAGCGCTGACAGCGCTGACAACAATTGCAAAATTGAATTATCAACGCGTTGCGTGTTTGCCATTTGCATACAAATACAAAAAGAGATAGAGGCTATTCTAATGAGTAGAAGTGGTAGTGAGGGTGGAAGTATCTTGTAGACAACAAAATTTATGCGTTGAGTGTTGAATAGACGCACACAGATAATTGGCAATGCAATATAGCAATTAGGCATTCTTGCGGAAATCAATTAACTATCAAAATTCTTGCTATTCTCAATCAAAATGTGTTGCATACCCAGAAGCGCGATATTAAATTCCATCAATATCAGTGCCATAATCGATTGTGTTTTGCAAATAATTGTTACCTAATGACTACAACTACTTTCAGTAATCTGGCTGCAAGCAATTGCTTTTATTGACATCATATACTCATTATATAATCATTATAAGCTGTTTATTTCACTCACGCGACATGTTTATGAGTATATGTTTTTGACATGCAACTTAACGACTTTTCTTTTTATACCCTGATCCCATTAAAAATGGGAAAAAAGGGTATAATGGGTTTGTGCAAAAGTATGTAACGGGCAGAAGGAAGCTTCTCCGACCCCATAAGGTATATATATTATTGATCAGCATCAACAGCCGAGTCGATATAGCCATGTCCGTCTGTCCGTCCGTCTGTCCGTCTGTCCGTCCGTCTGTCCGTATGTATGAACGCGTCGATCTCAGAGACTATAAGAGCTAGAGAATCCAGATTTCGAACTTAAGCTCGCCTAATCCCTAGGCAGTACAAGGTTTGTTTTCGATTTTCGATAACTCATCCCGTTTTCGATATACACATGGGATCGATAACAACAAAATCTTGAATTTTGAAAACTTTGAGATGGCATTTGGAATAATGGGCAAAATAATGACAACCTGTGAAATTTTTATTGAAATCGGTTAAGAAACACCGGAGATATGGGACGTTGAAGTTGTGTATGCAGTATGCAGTAGGTGCGTACACACAAACACACATATTTGCAAACACTGACTGTACGCGTAAGGTATAGGGATCAGGGTATCGTCTAGTCGGGATTTCTCGACTAGAGCCTTCTTACTTGTTTGTTATTGTCTTAACCTAATGACAGTTTAACATAAAAGACTATTTGACATGCAGTTCATTCCACTAACACCGGTAAACAAAAAAATACATTTATTTTTATAATATATAATATTATATTATTTAATATTATTTATATATATAAGAACAGGGTTAACGATAAGACTTATTTGTCCAGTACAAGATAAATAACAGTTAATGCAACAGAGAAACTAGTTTTATCTTTAACCAAAACTTTCCCTGAAATCCTGATGTTATACGCAAATTTAATAAATCTTGTACAGCACTAAAACATAAATTGGAAACGAATTCGATATCGCATAAAAACATAAGATTTTGAGTTGTCTTATTATTTTTATACATATATTATATTAATTTGAACTATGAGTGCAACCATTTATATAGATTGATATCTCGTTTAAGTTTTTTTGTTTTTGATTTTGATTTTGTCAAGTTCATGCGACTTAACGACCGTTGACGGTCTCGACACCTGCTGCAAGAGAAAGAGACAGACGGAGGAAGGGCGAAAGACAAGGAGATGAAAAGCAATCATGGTCGTGTAATGGAAGCTCAAGTGTGTGTTGACATAGACGCAAAGACACAAGGTTGGCATGGCTCACACGCACGCACACACACTCACACACTCACTCACACATACAATCATATACAAGGATGTACATACATTTATATAGAAGGATGAGCGTGACAGTTATAGCGAACGCTATGCCGTTATGGCCTTGAGCTAAACTGTTGTTGACAACGGCAACGCGTTGCAGGTAGGGCAGTTCAGATCAGAGACCAAGCACAGACAATGCTACAAGCGTTCCGGAAACCCAGACACAAAACGGCAACAACAACGTTGGCGGCAGAGTTGCCTAATGCGCCCCCTTATGCAGCCACGCCATCATAAAGAAATGGCTCAGCTAGGATGTGACTGCGTATCCTTTTGCAATGGTGCCCAGAGGAGCTGTTCATGGATTTAACGTTCGGCAGGAAGGCAGCAAGCACGATTGGCTTGTTATATGCCAGCATAGTCATCAAATAAAATACTGTTCAGAAGCTTACACAGTTTTTCAGGGTTGCCGCCGACGACGACAAATTTGCTACTTTACTTTTACTTTTTTACTTTTGCTGTGCAAGATGGCATTGCTCAAAAATTGAAGGTCAGAAGATATTGGTATTGTCATCAATAACGAAGGACTTGTAACAGTTCAATTGATTTCCAAATAAAACAATATGTTTACAGAACATTTGCTTTTACTAATGCATACTTGATTTAAGGCAATTTCAGGTAACTAGAATTTAAATCCAAATGCAAAAGTAGAACACTTTGGGTACTTTTCTAAAATTGTATACAATTTAAGCCAATTAACCTTCCTTTTTAATTAAATAGTATTTCACTGGTGCATTTATCCATGAGACACCGTTTGAGTAAAAACTGTTTTGATCATCATAAGATAAATTCAAATTGCAAATACCTCTTTCAATTGAAGTCCTTTTTAATGCGCTTAAAAGTATGCATCGTTTTTTTTTTGCTCCCAGCTTTATAACTATGGCCACTTATGCAAATAACTGGCGGCTCTCTGGCAACTTTGAAATTTTACACTTTTTCGCGACTCTGGGCAACAACAACCAACAACAACACTAATAAAATAAAAAGTTGGCGACGCTCTCAGTTCAACCGCGAAAGCAGCTAAAGCTCTTAGTTGAGTGCGAATAGTTGAAGTATGAGGTGGAAAGTTGTTGGCTGACTGGCATTCGCAATCGTAACTGTATATCCGTTAGTGGTCCTCTGGCGGACTTCATTATGGGTATTAGTCCAGCTTGGTGTTAGAGTGCAAGACTTCCTGCTGCTCAACTTGTGAAAGGCGGCACTTTAACATTAACTTGTTGATTTAACGTAACGCTTAGCTGGCAGCTCAGGTAACCGAGAATTTAATCAAGAACAACAACAAGACCGGGAATAAAATATCGTAGGCAAAACTAAAGGAAAACCACAAAGAAAAGCTTTTTTATGCACTCCGAAAATAACATAAATAAATAACTAACTAATAATAATAAATAACCGATTGGTTTCTGGGAAAGGTCTAATTTCTTATATTTTTTTTCAATGTCAACTAAAGCAAGAAATGGATTCTCTGCTTCGGGAGTAGAGTAATTTGAATACGTTCAAGCTAAATGAATTGTTTTATTCATACATACATCCAAGCCCAAGTAACATTTACTAAGAATCCATTTCGTTTTACAGTGTATTTTGCTTAAAGCAGTAATCTGATATGTTAGTTCGTTAGGTGCAGTTGTTTTGCCATTGATTTTAAGCCATTTAAAAGGCTTAATTCTTACCATTGAATATATGCATGCGTATTAAATGTTAGCATGCAGATAACCGAATAAGATGATTCAACAAAAACACAAAAAAGAATCGGAATACTCGCAGTTTGCTGAATTCCCTTATATAGATTATATAACAAAAAAAATTAAAAATTCACCAGAATACAAACAAAATAGCTAAGATATAAGACCAGCTGCTCTAATTTTAGAGCATTGCAAATGCTGGTTATTGTTTCTGAAAGATTCCAATTCCCTAGAGTTCTTATTTGTGAGCGTTCACTGTAAAACAGGTTGCTTCATTGGCTCTCAGGCCCAAAACAATCAGAAATTGGCAAGAAAATGATATTAAAAGCAACAAATTTAATATTTATTATTATTATTTAATCATAAGAATGTCAATAGCTGCTTACGACAAAGTTCACTCAAATTAAATATACATTTTTAACATTCTTCAATTCAATTTGTTGCTTTTTTATGTCTTTGTATGACATAAATTCCACTCAAACTCAATTTATCCAAATTAAAAATTCGAGAGTTCATTTTTAATCAAACAATTTTTTGGTACTTTTGTTTGAAATAAATTAAGTTGAGCTTACTTTGTTTGCATTGCTTTAATATCTTAAATATTTTAACAAGTAATCTTGGTTTTAGACAAAAGTTTTTGGCCAACGGAACAACCTTCAGCCACAACGCCTAATTGCAAGCCATTCAAAATTTATTGATATTAATAGCAAGCATACGCCCTGTAGGCGCTGTAGGCCCTGTAGGCTTACTTGTAACAGCAAAGTGCGGCACAAGTACAGCCAGAGGGTGGTTAGAATTGATGATGGAAATTATTTTTAATTTCTTAAACGTTAACGGCAACTCATCAAGTTAAGTGTTTAAATTTTATTAATGCTCGCAATACGTATTTGCATATTTACTTGCGACTTTCGCTGCAATAAAATTAAGTGCTTTCTTCGCCACATTTTGTTGCGAACAACCAAATGATAAATTCAATTTAATTAAGCACCGAGTCGTACGACTGGCTGTGACTCGTTATTGTTATAACTTTATGATCAATGCTGCACAAACAATAACAAGAGTCAAAAATAACTTTTTGGCCACAATCGTTATTTGATATGCATTTAGTTTTAGTTTATGTTGTTTTCGCTTTTCAACATTTCACTTTTTCACTTTTTAGTCTATTGCGGTTCGATTTTTGCGCTTGCGGCAGCAATCAATTGTTGCCACAGTTTTTGAGTGGATATGTGTTGTAGTAGTGTGTGTGTAGCATGTAGGATGGTTTATATAAATAAACATGAGTTAACTTTTGATATACAACCAACCAACTGGTGTTGTTGTTGTTATTAATTATAGCCAAAGGCGCACTAATTGCAGAGGTTGCAAACATTTATGCGTCATTAGTTGTGCATCGATAAGCATTCAATATATATAGTTGAGGGTTTAATAGTAAAGTAAGTCTATACAAAAACAATTGAATCGCTATCTTTAGCCCAATTTGTGCATTGAATAACTTAAGCGTGGATTAAGGCGTTTAACTTGATTAGGAACAGGCAATGTGCACGAATTAATTCATAATTATGATATTATGCATTATCTCTTGGATAAAGTTCAAGCATAGCTTAATTAATTAATTATACAGTAATGGAAATGAACCATGTACATTAATATGTATGCTTATATTGCCGACATGAAAAGATTGATTAACCAACCGACTTAATGTCTGTATGTGACAACACCAAACAAAATGTATAAAAACATTTCGACTTGAAGCTACATTGTACAATGTACATATATACATTTGAATATATTCAAACATTGTTGAAAGGAATAAGAACGAGCCAGGCAAAGGCAAAGGTTTCTATACCTTTAATAAGGGATAACAAAACTCTTGGCCATGTACGGTTGTCAGATAAGGTTTATGCTAAGTTGTCAACAATTCTTCCCGCTCGATTGGGATATCAACATAATCCGTAATAATTTGACGTAATTATGATCATATGTAAACGGCTTTAAAGAAACACGCAAGATATTCAATGTTCAAATTTACACTTTACAATAACAAATAAAACGAGAAAAATAATTTTATTTTTGGTTATACAATTAGGTTGTTAACAAATGAAGAGCTATGTTTATGAGATGCAAATCATACTTATAGATTTATATTATTTATAAATGTTATTTGTATTTGGCATACCCCTTTTCAATAAATGGTTACAGGGTAAAATTGGTGTCAGCGCGTACGAGCCTGCGTGTATGAATGGTTGCCGCAATTTTGTTGATTTTGTTAAAGTTGCCCCATTTATTGCTGAACAAAACCAAAATTGTGCTCAACCATGTTGTTGACTACATTAACTATGCATTAAGCATGAAGTTTCGCATAGCATTGACTGCCTGTTCATTTGTATGCATTACAACAACCATTATATGTACCAGTCCCGGTAGACATTCTATACAACTATACTGCTATTTGTACATATAGTAGACCTTACTTAACTGAGTGAATGTGATGTCTTGGTTGTTTTGTGAACATATAAGTTAGCCAAGCAGCTTGCGTCTTAGCTTTGTGTTGCAAGAATTTAGTAACAGATATATTGTTAGAAGCTACTTCAAATCAAATTTTTCAAAATATTTGACTAGCTGACCTGTGTCCAACTCCTTGGGCAGTAACTTGTGATAATGGATCGTTATGTTCTGAGTGCCATCACTTATTTTCTAACTTTCAAAGGAAGCGTAATATTTTGAATGCTTTATAATTTCTCTTTTTGGGTTGATACTGAAAGTAACAAAGATTTCAAACCTTTCGTATTTCGCACATAGAGATTTTTCATGCATATATCGCGGCGATACCATGGAAGATGAGGGCAAGATAACATGTTGCTTGAATTAAATGTCTTGAAAATGAATTTTGTATATGGTATCATACAGGGTTTATCGGAATAGACTAAACTCGGACTAGGACAATAACACTAACTTAACTTTTTACAAATAAATCTTCCTTATCGCTCTGATTTAAATTTTTTTTTCACAAACTAATCAATGGTCAAATTGATTCTTTTGAATTTGCTATGCTATGCATAACCTATCTGTTTCATCTGTCTTCATATTCACGATCTTCGTTTCCTCATGCTAAGCGCTGCGCTGTTTGGTCGGTCGGTCGGTCGGGATGGGGAGGTGGGTTTGCTTTGTGCTTAGGTCCGTGCCACTTGAATGTACTGTTTGTTAGTATAAATATTAAATTAATGATTCTCTAATGTGCCGAACGTGGCTTTTATTGGCCATTGCCTGTATTATTGCACATTTTAAATGAAATATTTTTAAAATTTTTTTTTTTGGTTTTCTTCTTCACAGTTGGTTTCCAGCAATCCCAATCAGCGCAACTGGCGCGGCATTCTCATTGCCCTGCTGGTGATCATAATTGTTTTGGCCCTGATTGTTACTTCGGTGGTAAGTTCAAGCACATAGTTTCGACTAATCTTAACTAGTTTTTTGTGCTAAATGGGTAAATGGTAAATGAAAAACTCGAAACTAATTCGACTATTAAATTGCAGTCTTAGACAAACTGTTAGCCATTATCCAAATAGTACAAAAACCAATTAAAACGACATTTCCTTACATTACACATTTATAAAAAGCAAAACACAAATACACACACACACACCAATGCACAATAATGAAACACTTTGTAAATTAACACTCAAAGTAACTTCACTGTGCAACATTTACAACAACACAAACGCAATTGTGTTTTAATATTGGGCCAATCACAGAATCCTTTCCTCCAGTAAAAACTCTCTAATGCGCACTTATATTTGTTTGCTAAAACGAATGAGAAAAAAACAGTTCCTTGTTAGCCATACATGTTTGTACAACCGATCGTCCATAAGAGAATGATTTTGTAAATGAATATTTAATCATTATTTAGATTTATCGGACACTATGTTATGTACTCAATTTGGTGGTATCGATGCTGTGAATCAATCTAGTTCAACTCAATAAAACAAAAACTTTTTGTATTAGACAACAATCGGACCTTAAACTATTAAATTATCACGTTAGTCAACAAAAAATAAAAATAATTACATATTCAGTTATTTCCGGCATTCAATTCAAGAAATATACAATCAAAAGCATAAGATTAATGTGCAAAAAATATTAGATATTAAAAATGTTATTATGTAATTAAATCTTAATCTCGTAAATGTCTTTCTGTGTTGGGTTACTTTTAAATTTGTGTTATTTAACGTTTTAGAAGAAATGTAAGGAATTTTTTTTTGTTTTTTCTGAGTGAAATTCAAAAACAAGAAAAAGTGTCCGTTAAGAGAGATTTTACTGTACCACAAATAAAAATCAGAAATACGAAAAAAGAAAATAAAACCAAAATATCTAAAATGTTATGTCGTGTAAATACGTTGCGCTCATTTTTGTCTCTTATCTTTGTTCACATGTTTATTTCCTTTGTGCCTGGGCTGTGTGATATTTGTATATAACCGCCCCCCTCACCAACCACCACAACCACCGCTCCGAAAATCTTTTTTCCACTCTCCTTTTCTTTTCAATATGTATATATTTATACATGTATGTGTTTTTTTTTTATTTTGTGTTTTGATGTTGTCGTTCGTTGTTTGTGTGTCGTGTTTTTACTTTTATTTGGTTTGGTAACAATTGTGCGTGTGTGTGTGTGTGTGTGTGTGCATGTATAGAAAACGACATATAAAATTTCTGCATTTATCAAAAAAGGTGCTCCTCACGCCCCCCGATGAGGGACCACGCGTCAAGGGGCAGCGCATCAAGCTGCAGGACATTGTCGACGGCCTCTACGTGCCACAACGCGCCAACGGCAGCTGGATCGATGGTGAGCTAAAAAAAAAATACTTAAATTTGGACTTGGCGTTGAAGTTGACGATACACTCAGAGAAAAACGAACAATCAACAACCATATTCATTCTTTATGATTTATCACCAAATACTACATTTGAATGTGCTTATATTGAAATGTGAACATGTTAAAATATCTAATATTTTAATATATATTTATATATATATATATATATATATGATATATTATTTAAAATGTCGACGTATTGATATCACATTATTTATACACAAAATCATAAGATTAAAATATAAATTTCTTACTTAAACATTTTGGGTTATTTAAAAATAATAATTCTTGAATTTTGATTTGGTCACATCTGACTATTAAAAACGTTCGACGTTAAAAATAGAATGAAAGTATTATAATCAAACTATCCGAAAACGAAATTAGATAGCCTGCGACAGGATTTAAACCTGCAAACTTTTGTTTAATTTGAATACGAATCGTATCTATTCTCAGTACGAGGATTGTTTGAATTAAATATAGTTGTATTACTTTGATTTAATTATATTTCATCTTCATTATGTTGCTTAACTTTCAAAGCCACGCTTCATATCAACCATTTGTATAGTTAATTTTTGTGTGCATTTTTCTCTAAGTGTGTGGAGTTAGACATAAAGTTGATGCTAACGATACATTAAATTTCTTGCAACTTAATCTCTCTTTTAATTTCCGCCTTCATTGAAGCCGAGGAGTTTTTGTATCAGGACCAATTGGGTCGCATCTGTCTGCTAAATGCTGCCAATCGCACCGAACGCGTTCTCATGTCCAATGTGACATTTGTAAGTATATTTCCAGCAACAACAACAACAATAACAACATCAATAAATAACACACATTCGAATCTACATCTTTAATACCCATTGCTTATCTGAGTAGAGTTGAATATATATATCTGTATGCGTATGTGTGTGTGCAGCAGCAGTATTTTATTTACGACCGGGCCTATCTTGAGTGTACACACTTGACTTGGCGGTGCCAAAACAGTTGGCAGGCACTGTTAACTGATACACACAATAGGCACCGAAAGTAGCCATAACAAACAGGCCAAGTTATAACGATAAAAGCCAAGGCTTGAACCAACCTCGGCATCATATGGGTTGGGGAGAGAAAGAGGTCTTTCAAATGAATGAAATGTGCGCTCTGAAATTGAAAAACAAACGAATAAAACAGCCACATGTTTATGGATGGTTTTATATCTTATCCATCCCCATCTCCACTTAGTAGAATAAAATTGCATTGCAAAGTTTTGACAGCTATCAAAAACTTCGACTGCCTTTCGGTTCGGTTCTGTTCAGTTCGGTTCAGAGCCAAATGCAGCAACAAGTGCCACCAACTGCAACTTTCAAAGAAATCGCTTTTGTCAACAGTTGCCACTTGGCAAATAATAAATGTTGGATTGCGCGAAAGGAGCAGCTCGGGGATAATGAAACGGCGCACTTAAATGTGAAAAAAAAGCACTAACATATCAAATTTTAACTAAATAAAGTAAGTTTTATCATGAATAGAATGATGTCCTTTGATTATCCTATTAATATTATAAGTTTTTGTTACTCCTACACACAACGACTTCTAAAACTTAACAATACATCAGAATAACAAGTAGGCTTTAATTTTTGAAGATATTGTGTTATTGGTCTGAGTTGTTGTGCTAAGTATGAGGCAGAGACTGAGGTGGAAAAGTTCAAAATAATATTCGATAAAAATACATTGTTGGGAACACATTACGTTTCTGTAGTGCATTCAAAATTCCTTTTAGTGCAATTCAATTAGCGGTAGAATATACTATTACAGATATGTGAACCGAACTAAGCGAAAGTTGTTGGGAAAATTATTTACACACTGCAAAATCTTTTGGGTAATCAGAAACAAAATAAATCGATATTTTATTTTGAAAGATCTTGCAAAAACTAACATTCATTTATTATTAGATATGTCAAATTGGTTACTTATAATAATTTTACTTTAATGGAAGATTTTCGTAAAAGTTAACTTTTGCATTTTCATACAAAACAAGTAAGAAGGCTTTAGTCGAGAAATCCCGACTAGTCGATACCCTGATCCCTTTACTTTACGCATACAGTCAGTGCTTGCAAGTATGTGTGTGTGTACGCGCATACTACATACTGCATAGAAAACTTCAATGTCCCATATCTCCGGTGTTTCTTAACCGATTTCAATAAAAAATTTCACAGATTGTCATTATTTTGTTTAATATTTAAAACGCTATCTCAAAGTTTTCCAAGTTCAATATTTTGTTGTTATCGATCCCAAGTGTATATCGGAAACATGATGAGTAATCGAAAATCGAAAACAAACTTGAACTGCCTAGGGATTAGGCAAGCTTATGTTCCAAATCTGGAGTCTGTAGCTCTTATCTGAGATCGGCTTGCTCATACATACGGACAGACGGACATGTCTATATCGACTCGACTTTTGATGCTGAATCTATATACTTTATAAGGTCGGAGATGCTTTCTTCTGCCTGTTACATACTTTTGCACAAAAACATACCCTTTTTTCTTATTTTTAATGGGATCAGGGTATAATGAGTGCAAAAGCTCTTAAAACATATCACAAATAAGAAATTCCTACGGATTCCAGTTTTATAATAAAAGTAAATATCCGGCATGCATCCTTGTAAGGTACAAAAATAAAATTTTGCTTAACATAAAATAACCCTAAAAATTTAAATCCTTGTTTGCAACCAATGTGAGAAAAGTAATGATGCACAAATGAAATGATTTTTGGAAGTTCTTTATAAATAAATTATAGAACATTTGTTTGGATCTTGTTATGAAATATCCCCGCCCCAAAAGTAACTACATTGTCTACATTTAGCCGATTATTAAATTTGTATTAAGAATTTAACATTTAATATGTTTATAGTAACGCCCTTAAGCCTTAAATGGTATACGTATGCGATACGATATTTGCTAAATGAAAATGTAGTCTTAATCAAAATAAAATACACACATTTCCCAAAAAACTTAAGTATTAATTAAAATTAGGCAACGTTTTACCACTTAACAATCGTGCATTGTTATTGCGGCCACCACAAAGATTGCCACACATTTTTGCAACATTAATTCAGTGTGAATGGAAAGTTTATACAAAAAGCTGAAGTCTAATGAGTTCCTTTATTTACTCAACCCAAACACGCTTGCATTTATTTCGCAGAAGACTCTGTCTCCATTCACGTTTAGCATATCAGCGGATAAACGTTACCTGCTGTTGGCCCAGAACGTTGTCAAATTGTTTCGACACTCGTATTTGGCCCAATACACACTCTTCGACATCCACACGAGGTAAGCCAATTACTAAGCTGGGAAGGGGAGCGACCCGCACTCTCGCTTCAATAATCCTAATCCTTTGCACAGCGAAACCATGAAACTGAGCCACAATCCGCAACAGGACGAATGGCCCTATTTGCACTTTGCCCGCTTTAGCGTCGTCGGCAATGCGCTCATCTTTGTGCTCAACTACGAGATATACTATCGCCAGGAGGTGCGAACACCGAACTCCTATCGCATAACTCACGATGCTGTACCGGGTGTCGTATATAACGGCATACCCGACTGGCTATACGAAGGTAAGCATGCACCCAGAGAAAAACCTACTACAAATACGCAAATTCATGGTTAATCCAACTATTTTCGACGCATAAATATTTATGCATAAAAATATTTCATTTTAATAATATTCGTACTGAATTTTAATATGAAAATTTTCATTTAACATCTCGTATACCGTAAAACACGATAGATATAAAATTTAAATTTAAATTTAAATTATTGAAAATGCTAAAAATAGAATTAAATTTTATTAAATAAACTTACCGAATACGAAATATGATTACCATCGATGCTATTTAAACCTGCTCCTCGTTAGCCATCGCGCTGTTGCGAACATGTTGCGTATGTAAAACGAAAAAGGTTTCGGGATGGAACTATATATCTGATGTTTAATTTAAAAACTGATCATATTTATTCTTAAAGTGATGGTTGCTAGAATTGACTATTGTGGTTTTAAATACAATATTTTATTTACTTTTCGTTTTGCTGTTCAGATATGTTCTTAGTAAACCCAAAATGTTTTATAATTTTATTTAACTTCGTTTCATAGTTAACAAGTAAGAAGGCTCGTCGAGAAATCCCGACCAGACGATACCCAGAACCCTTTATGTGTGTACGCGCTTACTGCATACTCAACTTTATTGTTCCATATCTCCGATGTTTCTCAACCGATTTTAATAATTTCACAGATTGTCATTATTTTGCTTAAAGTTTCAAACCTCATCTCAAAGTTTTCCAAATTCAAGATTTTATTGTTATCGATCCCATGTTTATATCGGAAACGGGATGAGTTATCAAAAATCGAAAACAAACCTATACTGCCAAGTGACTAGGCGAGCTTGTGTTCCAAATCTGGAGTCTCTAGCTCTTATAGTCTCCGAGATCGACGCGTTCATACATACGGACGGACAACCGGACGGACAGACGGACATGGGTATGTCGACTCGGCTGTTGATACTGATCAAGTATATATATTCTTTATAGGGTCGGAGAAGCTTCCTTCTGCCTGTTCCATAATTTTGTACAAAACCATTATACCCATTTTAAATGGGCTCAGGGTATAAAAGCTGCAAAGTAAAATTATCAATTTTCATAGTTGATTTTCGTGTGGTCTTTTTTCTGGGTGTAAGGATTACCAATTAATTGGCTTGTTTTTAGTGAGTCAGAAATGATATCCAAGATAAAAATATTAAATACACAAATTAAATTCATATTTAAATACATGCCAAAATATAGGAATATGTTTAGAATGATGATTTAATTATAATGATTTGTTTTGTATTGCATTTTCATTTTGCAGAGGAAATGCTGCACACTAACAATGCCATTTGGGTGTCAGATGACGGCAACATGCTGCTCTTTGCCAGCTTCAACGATACTCACGTGCAGGAACAGCACTTTGCATGGTACGGCACGACAACGTCTGGCCCCGCAGGCGGCCTTGGTAAAACCAACACGGGCAACAGTGGCACTAGCCATAATAGTGCTACTGGTGGTGGTGGTGGTGGTGCTGGAGGTGGCTCAGCTGGTGGCCCTAATCCGCATGCCAATTTGTATCCGGAAATCAGATCCTTACGGTAAGTCGTGTGCCTCGTGCTCTCGGTTCTATATAACTTTTCGATTAAGTGTTAATGATGTGCTCGTGACTGTCACTAGCCCTAATACTAGAGTTCTCGGGCAATGATGCTTAAGTTTTATGAGCTTGTCAAGAGTCGAGAAATGCTAATATTTTATGGCCCTAACCCTATGTACCCAGGTGTAACCAAGTGTGTGTGTGTGTGTGTGTGTGTGTGTGTGTGTGACGACATTTTTGTGATTAAAATAAGTTGCAAGCAAGTTTTTGGCTGGTCGTCACAAAGACAGCAGGAAAGCCCAGCCAACGATGTCACACATCTGAGCGGCTGTCATTTTCGATTTGATAAATTGCCAACTGCACAAAAGGTTGCTCCAACTGTTGCCCCTCAAGCCAGAGAGATTACGCAGCTGACATAACTGCCGCCTAACCTGTTGTGTTAAGTGTAATGTCATTATTTGGGGACTAGAAATGTAAATATGTAGGCAAGTTAACGCTTGTATTTAATCTGCAAGTAATTAAATGTGAATATGCAAAGAGTAGATTCGGGCCAAACTTTGTGCATAAATACAGTTTAAATTAAACTGCTCTCAAGTTGCTTAAAGCAGATAAGAATCGAAGGAAAACGGAAATGAAATTTTTGTTATTTTGTTAAGTCTATCGCACCCATTAATTGGGGAAAAATTGTGTAATGGCTTAGTGTAAAGGTACACAACATAAAAAATTCAAGAATTTCAACCTTAAATCAAAAAAATTCCGTGTCATTTCTCATGTATCTTCGAAAATTCTTGAAACAAGCTTAAAAGATTCTTAGCTTTAAGATTATTAATTTTTGAATTAAAAATGAGACTTTATAGAATTTGAGATCTGACACACTGAATATAAGAATCAGCCCACTTGATTTAAAATAGCTCTAGTGCAAGAAGTGCCTATTCAAGAAATTGCATACTCGATCTGAGTATGACAAAACATATTTTCTAATTCCCGGAAAAAAATTCTCATTTTTAAAGCTAGTCAATAGCTTTTGCAAAAACAAAGAACAAAAACAACGCTGGTGATATTTGAACGTGCGACTCGTACTTGAGTCAAGAATTTTCGTACTTGATTTAAGTTCACCCAGTCAATCAGTCGACCTGTCTCTAGAGCCTAGTTACTTGCTTTTATTTAAATGTTTATAAGTGCGCGGTATTTTGAGTCCAAACTTTGATGTAAAAATATGAAATATTTTGTATATGTGTATAAATCAAATATATTGAAGTCTTGTGTTATCGGTGTAAAATCTTTTCTCTTCTCGATGGTCTAAATTTTGCTTTCACGCGTAACTTAAATTTTTCACAGGTATCCCAAGCCGGGCACACAAAATCCAACCGTAACATTGCGTGTGGCGAATCTAAAGCGCCCACAAAAGATACACATCACCGATTTGAAACCGCCGAAAATTTTACAAAACGAGTGCGTATTGTTACGAAAAGTTGTTCGGTTGTTCGTTTACACGTCTGCTAATCGGCTTTCTCTGTTACCTTTTGCCAGGGATCATTACTTTAGCAGTGCCACTTGGGTAAGCGACACACAGATCGCTGTAGTCTGGCTAAATCGACCGCAGAACATATCCGTGGTGAGCGTATGCCGGAGTCCCTCATTCGTCTGTATTGAGGTTTGTTGCAATGATGCCTAATTAAGCAATCATGTTTCTCATATCTCGTCTGTCTGTCTGTTCTGTTTCTCCTGTCTCA
Organism: Scaptomyza cyrtandrae; assembly: GCA_035044605.1. Classification (NCBI taxonomy): domain Eukaryota; kingdom Metazoa; phylum Arthropoda; class Insecta; order Diptera; family Drosophilidae; genus Scaptomyza; species Scaptomyza cyrtandrae. The sequence goes on from JAWNNS010000648.1 coordinate 4,050,289, forward strand.
TATGCAGACTCATCGAGTTAGCGGCGATGGACGTGGCTGGGTGGACACCATCTCAGTGCCTTTGTTTGCATCGAATGCCAGCGTCTATGTCGCCATATCGCCGTTGAGAGACGGCTCGTTTGGTAAGTGAGCCGTATTAAGGCCAATCTGGCTTTTTGTTTCGACCTCAATTCACAAGCCACAAACCATTCAAACCAAAACCAAAACCGACAGGCTATTTCCGGCACATTGTGCACGTGGACATTGACAACAATCGCGTCCTGCCACTTACTCATGGACCCTATGAGGTGAATCGCCTGCTGCACTGGGATCAGCTCGATAATTGGATGTAAGTATTAAACCGGATGCAACATAATGCCATAGCTTTCAGCTCAAAACTGAATCCGAAATATGTTAACTGACGAATATTAAGTTGTAACAATTTAATCTAAAGAGTTAAATGAATATCCAGAAGCTAACATAATTTTTTTTTCATTTATGGTGATAGAGTTAAATATGCCAGACTTTTGCTTAAGGTCTTAGTTAAGACACATTCGTTTTTAAATAAATTATTAACTGATAACAGTGTTGATTCCCGTTTAAGGTGCATTTTGAGGGCTTACATAGAAATTTCTCCCCTTTTATCGCATTTCCTTTTAACATTTATCTTACATTTACCTTTTAACAGCTATTTTCTCGGTACACCAGAGCGTTTACCATCGCAGCAGCATTTATATCGCGTCTCGGCCCTGCCAGCCAGACAAGGACATTCTCTGCAAGCTCCGGACTGTCTGACGTGTCCCGCTCTGATGGAGCGCAGCGATGGGTACGACGAGGGTCACACTAAGCCGCCGCCAAAGCTTGTGACTGCCTGGGACGATGACTGGGAGAACTCGGAGGAGACGGAATCGTTGCCGCCGCCACCACCTGCGATGCCCGTGGAGGGTCGAGGGGTGCCGCCGCCCAGCGATTGTTTGTATCATGAAGCGCAGTTTGCTCTGTCGCTGCGGGCGCGCTATGTGCTGCTGGAATGCCTGGGTCCCATGGTGCCGAGTTCCATAATATATGGCCTACGGCCGTCAGTAGGAGCTAAGGCAAAAAAGCAGAGTATGCCGCAGGAGCAACAGCATAAAGAAGCCGAAGGGGGAGCAGCCGAGGAAGTTCAGGTCGAGCCAAAGTTACAGTTTCTGGAACTAATCGTCACGGTGCAGAACAATACTCGACTTAAAGACAAAATGGCGAAAGTAGCGATGCCGCAAATCAAAACGTTTCCAGTCATGATTTCCGGTGGCTATCACGCTCAAGTGCGTCTTTTTTTGCCGCCCGTACTGCGCGAGGATGAGATAACGCGTTATCCCACGATCTTGCACGTCTACTCTGGCCCAGGAACCCAACTGGTCACAGATCGTTGGCATGTTGACTGGAACACCTACTTGGCTGGTAGCAAGGACTATATTGTTATCGAAATTGATGGACGCGGCTCAGCCGGACAAGGCTATCAGCTACTACATGAGGTCTACAAGCGTCTTGGCAGCGTCGAGGTTTCCGATCAGCTGGAGGTCAGCGAATACCTGCGGGACAACCTACACTTTATCGATGCTCGCCGTATGGGCGTCTGGGGCTGGAGCTATGGCGGATATACAGCAGCTCTCGCCTTGGCTGGCCAACAGTCAATCTTTCAATGCGGCATCAGTGTCTCGCCCGTGACCAATTGGAAGCTCTACGGTAAAAAAAAAAAACTTAGACATATACTTGGTCAAAAGTTTTCAAGCGTTAAAAGAATTAAACACTCATATTATTCACTTTGGCAGTGAATTTTTTGTTCCTTGTTATTGTCAGTTTGCTCACAGAAAGAAAAACCGTACTAAGATAAAATTCAAATGCACTTAAATTTAGTTTGCGATTCTTTAAAGCCAATCTTTAAGACCTACTAACAAACTTTTATTTTAACTGTTTTATTATTTTTTTTAAAAGCCTTTATTGATCAACAGGGCGTTCAAATCCGAAATAAGTTCTTATTAAATCAGCCAAATCAGGTTCGTTTGACATTATAATTAGCAGGTTTAATGATTTTGGACCAGATCAATAGCTAAGATAAAGCCTAGTTAACTAAAACTTATCAGTGCAAATACCACCACAGTGAAATTGAAAATAAATAATTGTACTGTACCTAGCTTAAGCATGAAATAATATTACCATCTTTTCTACATAACTATCGGAAAAAGATCGGATGATAAAAAATTAAGTATTGTCTTACTTGGTTGTTGTACACAAATTGTTAAATCAAGAATCAAAATACTTAATTTAATCTTTAAACGAAATCACGAACAAGGAAAAGATTTTACTTTCTGTCAAAAAAAAAATTGGGACAAAAACATAAGAGCTTGATTTATAAATTTAAAGTTTACTTCAACCAAGATCAAACAAACTCAACGTATCGTATGTGAATCAAGAATACATTTTTGACTTCGTTTTGGTGAGAAAACAATTTCCAAACGTTGTGTTATGAGTACAAAATACTTAATATCTTATAAGACTAAAAAATATTTTTTTTTTTATTTGTAACTTTTGTAGACTCCACCTATGCGGAACGTTATTTGAGTTTTCCCAACGTTACCGACAACTACAAGGGCTACGAGGAAAGTGACCTCGCCAAATATGTGGACAATCTGCGAGAACGCCAATTTCTGCTGGTGCACGGCACAGCCGATGACAACGTGCATGTCCAGCAATCGATGGTGCTGGCACGAGCACTTACCAGCAAGGGTGTGCTCTACAAGCAGCAAATCTATCCGGATGAGGGGCACAGTTTGTCCGGTGTGAAGCGGCATCTTTATCGCTCGATGACTGCGTTCTTTGATGACTGCTTCAAGAAGCTGGTGAGTGGCGGGCTTTGGGGATGTGCCTTGTGCAAATGTTTTGTATATATTACTATTGTCTACCGTTCTCCTACCATATCTCTCTATTTCTCCTGCTCTCCACCAACACCACCATAACAAAATCACAATAAAAATCACATCACATCCACAACAATAACAACAACTTGATTCATTTAAATGATCACTTTCATTGCCATATTATGGATATATTGTCACGATATTTTGCATAGCTCGACCAACAACAGCAAAATCAAACAGATTCCATGGATTTCCTGGACTTTCATAGTTTCTATGGTGGTTAATCGATCGATTTTAGCCATAAAGTACTAGGTATATTCGCCGATGTTATCAATCGTCGTCGTTGTTATTTGTTGTCATTCGTAGACTTCTCTCTGTTTTCGCTGTTTCAATGTCTTATTGAGCGTTTTATGGGAACTTGAATTCAAAAAATCTTCTTATAAGTTATTTTCAATTAACTTTTGCTACTATATGATTATTTCAAATGTACTTATATCGTTTTGGTTAATTCGAAATTTGTTTGTAGCATGGCTTTCGACACTTTTATATTATTTCTTAGGCTTAAAAACGTTACTAAAGTTTAACGTTGGTTCTGTTGTTTTCCGCTATTTGAAAAATTTTAGTTAAAAATATAACTTAATTTATAATGTATACATTAGTTTTTTATCTGATAAGGCTGAAATGAAAAGTTATTTTTCTCTAATTATATTTTTGCGTCATGTCAAATCTTTTTTCGATGTATTCTGAATTAAAATGATATACATATTTTCAGGTTTTTCTATCTTTTCTTTTTGGCTCCTTTTTCTTGTAACTTTAGGTTTTGTGCTTAAGTGTTCCTATCTTCACTTTTTCTTACCTCACTTTCGTATTCTTATTTTATTTTTTTCAAATTGTTGGCGAAGTATATTAAGTATGTATGTACGTGAGCTTGTGTGAATGTATATGTGTGTATTTTGGGGCTTGTTCTTTGTTGGCAGCAAGTTAATGTCTATTTTTAATGTGTTGATGTTTTTTTTTTTCTCTGTGTATACACACACACACAAACACAAGCACACTCGCTGTCGCGCACACACACAAACTTACAAACTTGCTACTTTAACCTGAATGTTGCTTATGCTTTGATTGTGTCTTTAATTTACATAATATGTCTCCTCTGCCCGTATCAGATGGATGTCGAATTCAATTCCAAACTAACTCGTAAAATTTGGCTCTCCATGTTTACAACAGGTGCCGCCGGAAACCAAAGCTGGCCTGGGTAGTGGCGGCGATTTGCAGCAGCAATAAAAACCAACGACAACAACATTAACAACAAGAGCAATAAACATTTTTTGATAACAGCAGCGCGAAGCATTAAATTGAGAGCGAAACGTGCACGCGGAATTTTCGCGTAAATTACATTACATAATATGTAATTTATTTTTTAAATGTACATGCATCTAAACATCATTCAACACAGACATACCGAAACGCCAGAGTTGCATTGAATCGTTTGAAATGAACTAAACAAATGCTCAAAAGTTCATTTGATCTTTGAACATCCATTATAGGGCTAAGTGATCGATCACAATTTGAACGACTTAGCTCCTTTCGTTCAACTGAACCAAAGTATAAAATATTCCTTTGCGCAGCGACCAACAAATAAAGAAAAAAAAGTAAACGGCATTTTCTACAGGAATAACATGCAAGTGAACAATGCCCAAGTAAATGTGCACAGAAAAACATAAATAAATTCAAACAATGCGAAAAATCAACATGGTTGTGAAAAGCATAACTCGCAAATACACACACCCACACACACACATACACAGTAAATAAAAACATACAGAACTGTCGACGCAACAAAGGTGAAGCATGAAAAAAAAATGTACGTGCACAATATCCATAAATACCGCCAACAAATACAACGTATGTCAAAGCCACAAAGTTATTTTTATTTATCGAAATTTTTTATGCACTTGCTGCATTTATTCTTGAAAAGGTTATGCCAGAAAAATAACATTACAATATATTTATATATGCATTAAAGTGCAAAGGTCATCAGGTGAAGCGATGCCAAACGAATGTTGGTTGTCTAACGCCTGTGGTTATCAAGGGATTGCCAAATGTACGTACATTTGTAGAAGAAGTGAGGGGGTCACAGAGAATTGTTTAGGAAATGACTATCATAAATCAATTTACAAACATTTGAAAAGCAATTTAAATGGCATTTTCTGATATCAGAATAAAAGTTAAATCGTTTTTCCAATAGAATTAATGTTCTGCAATCGTTTATTACCTCTTTTAAAAGTTTCAATAGCAAAATAAACCAGTTATTGGCTTTGATAAAAATAAAATACTGCTCAACTAAGTTGCAAATAAAAAGAATTACGAACTTATTTTAAGACTAATGATATTTGCTCAAAGTTAAAAAAGATGCTCATTTAACAGACTGATTTTTTTCGATTAATTCTCTTTTTTTTCTTCTCTCTCTATCGACCCCACATCCAATTTAAACAGCATCAACAACAGTCGCATTAAAATCGACAAATGTTGAGCTTGCTGTGAATTTCAGTTAAATGACTCGCAATTAAAAGGCAGCAATAAATTAAACAAATATATATACATATAAATTAAATATGGACGTGCCTGCGACATTAACAATTGCATGAAAGTAAAGAAAATTAAAAACCTACAGCAAAATTGAAAAATTAAAATACTCTGGGCAGTCTGAAGCCCAATCATACAGCAAGATATCAGTTAAATTGAATTTAAATGAAATAGTAAGGTAGAAAAAATAAATATAATTTCATAAAATTAAATCAAATTACGTTTTACATTTAAGTAGCGCAATATAATATTAAATATTTTATAGTTATGTAAATCAGTTCAGTTCATGTTAATTGCAACCACTTCGCAATGAAGGCAAGCAAAAAAGTACATTTCTAAATGAGCGTAGTGATGTGGCGTTAATACTACTAAGAGAAAAAAAAAAAAAAAACAATGGAGAAATACAATAATATTTAGAATGCTAAGTGAAAAACCATTCTTAAGAAAAATTATAGATAAAGTAAAAAAACAAACCGAAACGAAAAGGTCAAAAATAGCTGCGATACACTTTAAATAAACAAAAAACTAAAAACCAAATGAAACTTTTCGAATGTGACTGGCAGAATGTTGACAGAGTGCAGCAAAATAAGCAAATGACACCGCATCGCATTTGGTTCCCCGCTAGTTCTGCAAATCTCCACAAACGCACAGCAAACGCATCACATGTTCAAAAAGATAAGTTTTTAATTAGGGCTTTCCCACAGCACAGAGCACACAGCCAACATCAGCTAATTAACATTCAGGCATGACAATTGTGGCGTCTGCTAATTGTTATCACTGAAATATACGTTCAGGACATGCTAGCAAATACATACATATGTATGACAATTACATACATGTTTGATATGTCGCCGGTATTTTTCATTTGCATAATTTTGTAGTCACACATCTATCGCTCAATTATATAAGCTACATAAATTTTAGCTTGATGGTATTTCAAACATGTAGTTAAAAACATAAACTAATTAAAGTTTACATTAGGTTCAATATACATAAAAAGGAATTGAACTTTAATTTTAAAGTTCCCAATTTCAATTCCCTTTACATATAAACAGGGGTATTGAAAAGTTTTCCAAAAATAATGTTAATTTAATTTAACTCATTTGTAGATTACTAGCTACCATTTTCTAAAGTTAAAAAGAATAAATATTTATAAGAGTTAAAAAAATTCAACATCACAATATTCTATTTTAGAATTTATATTTTCAATCCCTGCAAATTGCCATATTCATTAATTTAAAGGCATTCATTTAGTCGTTCACTTGCTCGCTTTAATAATTTTTCCATAACGAACAAAATAAAGCCACAGCTAACTCGCTTATTTACAATAGCGTATGTGTGCATTTGGGTTAGCATAAGCGGTAAAACTTTACAAGGCCATCGTGAATTTAAATCTGGCTGACACTTTAGTACTATATGCGGCTTAGGAGGTTTATTTTTTGTACATTTTACAAATTTCTTGGTTTTTTTTTTGCGGTAAAACGCAGTGAAGTTTGCTCGTATTACCATACGCAATTAACATGTGTTCAAAGGAGGGTTGAATGCATACACACACACACCTGAAAAGACACTCCCACGCTTAGGCGATTCAGTTATAGACAAAAAAAAAGGTCGTCACCGCTGTGGGCAGCATGAAAAGGACAGCAGCTGCCTTTAAACATGGTCTCTGTGTTTGTGTTGACACAAAAAGGTGTTTGCTCAAAGTGGATGACAAAAATGTCTGTCTGTATGTGTGTAAGGAAATAAAATGGGGTGGGATGGGGAAGAATGAGGAGGCTGGTCAGTTGGAAGACAGATGATGTCTTTTGTCGGTTCGGTTGTTGGGGAGGCTAATCTAGCTGGAAGCCATGAATGCGGCGTTGTGTCAATTTGTGTCTGCGCGCTCAAATGTATGCTATAGAATTTTTAAATAGCTCTTCAGTCTTAAACGCTTTCTATGTAGTGTATACTAAGGACCAATTACCAGAAAATTTCTTAAAATTAAAATTAGAAAATGGAAAATATACCAAAAAAAGAAGAAAAAAAATATATATACATATATGTAGAGAAAAGCGTACATAACGTGCAATATTATAAATAAAATATACATACTATATACAGAAATGTATTGATCTTCATAAATGCAATTTAGAAATTATACAAACAGACAAAAAAAATATTTCTATAATCATGCATATTTACAAAATATACTTATATATAGTACGATTCGAGTAGTTTAGTTTAGTTTAGTGGATCAAGCGTTGGCATTATTCGAATTACAAAAAGAAAAAAACAAATGAACAATTTTATAACTATATAAGAACTAGAACTTTAAAACTATGTACTGTTAATAACTTGATGAAATGAAACTGATGATTCACTGCAATAGTGAGCGGAGATCTGTAAAAATAATAACTGTAATATATGCGCCGTAAATAACTTTAGCTACACTACAAAATAACTATACTTTGATATATGATACATATATATTTTATAAACAACTTTTACTCTTAAACAATAACATTTTTAATACTCTGTCTTCGGCCTTAACAGAAATCGAAATAATGAGAGATACCTAAATTTCAGATAATGCGAATCTAAAATGATTCAATTTATAACCTAAGCATAAACCAACGAAAAAATTAAATCAAAAAAAAAAACAAAACAAAAAATTTTGCACAAGTTAATTATGTTTAATGTAAATAAGCTTTAAAAATAGTTACTTGAATATTTCGCATAGTTTATTCATTTCATTTGTTATTAGAGAGACGTTTGACAAAACCTACTTATGTGATCCAACAATTTCTTCTCTTCCATTAAGCTCAAAAAAATAAAAATAAAGAAAAGAAAATTACTCAATTAATATAAATTTAATATAATTATGTAATACATTGACTTAATTAGTTGAGATGTTAAATAAATTCGCCAAGCATTTAGCAAATATTAAAAACAACAAACAAACAAATATACACATACATACATAGTATACATACATACATACATACTTATATACATAAAATAAACCAAAGCATGAATGCTAAAATACATAATATATTGTGTTTTCAATGTGGTTTCCTAATATAAATCAAATTCTCACCTCGGTGGTCCAAAATAGAATTGTGGGCTGCCTTGCCCAAAAAATCGAATATTTAAACCCCTAAAAAAACCCAACGAGTGCAAAATCTGCATTAAACATGCAGTCAGGCGAAGCAGAACCAAACATTCACTACCTCTGACCACGCAAATGACCACATAATGTTTTCCAGACATGCAATGGCAATGGCCAATTTCTATGCGACTGGGAACTGTCGTCTGTCCCGTCAGCGCCTACTACACCAACAACAAACAAGTCAAACTTTTAACTTAATTGGCCAATTGCTATTTTTGTTTTATGTGGTTTTTATACCCTGAACCCATTAAAAATAGGTAAAAAGGTCATAATGGTTTTGTGCAAATGAATGTAACAGGCAGAAGGAAGCATCTCCGACCCCATAAAGTATACATATTCTTGATCAGCATCAACAGCCAAGTCGTTATAGCCATGTGCGTGTGTCCGTCCGTCTGTCCGTATGTATGAACGCGTCGATCTCAGAGACTATAAGAGCTAGAGGCAGTACAAGTTTGTTTTCAATTTTCGATAACTCATCCCGTTTCCGATATACGCATGGGATTAATAAAAAATAAAATCCTGAATTCGGAAAACTTTGAGACGGCGTTTGAAAGATTAATCAGAATAATGACAACCTGTAAAATTTTTATTACAATCGGTTGAGAAAAACCGAAAATATGTAACATTGAAGTTGAGTATGCGGTATGCAGTGTGTGCGTACGCACACACACACACATACACACATAGGGTTCAGGGTATCGTCTAGTCGGGATTTGTCGACTAAAGCTTTCTAACTTGTTTTTATGTGCTGCATATTTCATGGCACAACGGCTTGGCGTCTTAAGAGCTATGGCTATGGCTAATTTGAAAAGCCATCATTTCGAGTGCTCCCAGTTTAGAGGAAGGCGTTCTTTCAAATAATTGGCGTATAAATGAAGCACACAATTTGTAGTTATTGTTTCATTTATTTTTCGAGGCGTTTCCGAAGTATCAAGTGCCCAGTTACCAAATTAGCAATTAGCCCTAACAAGGGACCACAAATTGTGGTTTTTGAATACGAAACGTAGTTAATTTAAATATAACACATTTTGCTTTAGCTGTTAAATTTTGTAACATCAAAATTAACATGAAGTATATAAAAACCCGTGCACTTTCGTATTTGTTGCAATATTAATTTGCATTATATTCGATAGTATGTAAGCGATTAATTTATCGATCTGGCAACATTATTCGAGAGCAATGAATTCTCTCTCTCTCTCCCCCTTTCTCCTTTGGTACTGCCATCCAGTACAGACATTTATTGTCGTAACCGTCGATTGCGTTTTTAAACTCCAACAGTATTCGCACTCGGTAAGTTTGATATATAAATTATTTTCAATATATTTCTAGCGTTTTTAATAAGCCAAATTATATTTGTAGCACTTCTAATAGACGCGTGCGAGTAAATTAAATATTCAAAGATGACTACTTGATACTTAATATAATTATATTACTGTGAATCTGTATAATTACATCGACACTTTAAATGATATATGAAAGAATTTGTGATTCTGAATTTAATACGTTGTTCTCTGAGTGTATTTCTCAACTCACAGTTAACCCTACATGCTTCTTAGTGGAACAGATTTCGACTTGAGCTGTAGCTTAATTTATGTCAGCTTTTTAAAAATATCTACGCAAATATGCAATATTTGTTTAATTCTGTCATTCGTTGTTTTTATTTAGCTCACACAATTTTCATAGTTTTTTTGGCGCTGGCCTAATGCCAGTCAATTGCTCGGCTCTGACAAGGGTGACCCCAACAACAACAACAACACGAACAACAAACTAGTTAATTTATTCTTTTTTTCGCCAAGCCACCAGACATTTAGGCAGTTAGCCAGACCGTAGTTGGTAATGCCTTATATTTCTTACGAGTATATGGCAACGTACTCGTACATACGTATGTATATACATTCATACATACAGCACGTACACAAACATACATAAATAATTTACATTTCGCATGGTCGCGCACAAATCATGTGAGGAAGGCACACAAGAAATAAAAGAACAAAAACTGGTAAAGCGAAACCCGAGTTAAGTTTTTCCACTTTGTAATTTGTTCTTCGAGAATTGTGTGGCGAGTAAAGTTTGAGCTTGCTAGTGGGTAGGGGAGGGGTTTGGGGGTGGGTCAGATGCTGCATGATGCGTATAAAAGTGACAGTTTAACATGAAAACACACTCAACATGTTAATTGATATGCATGGCAAAGCGGACAACGGGCAGCGGGGGGACAAAAAAAAAACAAATTGCGCTGCCTTTCTTGATTATGTGAACGCCGAAAATTGCATACCCTGCTAAACTGGAGTCCAGCTACTCACATAAACAAACAAATTTTAAATATAATATATTAACTTATTACTTTGAATTAATATTTTGGTCTAATGATTTTTTATTATTTGTTTTTATACTCTGATACCGAAGGAAAAGAGTATATTAGTTCCGTCAGACAAAGTGTCAAGACTTGCATACTGGGGGGCTTAAAGTTCGATAACAATTCGATACACGTCGATAAAAACACACAGACTATATTTTTTACATTTTAACAACTAGAGTCACCAAATTCGGTAAAAAGATCTGCAAAAAAAATTTAGATGCCATGCGCCCTTCACCTCGCGCCTTATAAAATCGTAGGTAACAATGTAACACAACTTGATAACAAGTTAGCTACCGATGTTCCCCAATAATCTACATTAAACAAAGCGATAACCCTTTTTGTAAGCAGATTCCTTATCAAATTTTTCTGTTACTGGTATCAGAGAGTTCCGCAGTTGGTTGCGTCCGACTGCAGGTTTTTCACTTGTTTAAGCTTGAATTGCGGCAAATATGTAAAAAAAAAAAAGTACGAAGACTCTAGTCAAAAAATCCCGACTAGACGATACCCTGAACCCTATACTTTACGCGTAAAGTCAGTGCTTGCAAGTATGTGTCTGTGTGTGTACGCGCATACTGCATATTGCAAACTCAACTTCAATGTTAAATATCTCCGGTGTCTCTCAACCGGTTTCAATACAAATTTCACAGATGGTCATTATTTTGTTTAATAATTCAAATGCAATCTCAAAGATTTCCAAATTCCGGATTTTGTTGTTATCGATCCCACGTGTATATCGGAATCGGGAAGAGTTATCGAAAATCGAAAAGAAACTTGTATTGCCTAGAGACTAGGCAAGTTTATGTTCCAAATTTGGAGTCTCTAGCTCTTATAGTCTTTTAGATCGACGCGTTCATACATACGGACAGACGGACAGACAGGTTATAATTAGGATATAAAAATTATAAATATTTTGGTGATAACAACGAACAAACAATTCAAACTCAATTGCTAATCATCTTCACTCGTTTCATGTTGTCGAAAGCTATTTTGCAAACATTTCATCATTGTTATCTGTCTTTAACATCCAATTTTGTTAATTTTTTGTCTTTATTTCAGGAAAAATAGATTATTCGAGTACTATTCAGTTGTTTGTGTAAAGCTGCCCTAGATTGGCAAAATCTTGCTCGATGGGTCGGAGCTGCTACTTTCTGACTGTAAGAAATATTTGCGCAAAAGCATTTCACACTTAACCATTTATTTAAAAAAAATAACATTGAATCTGTTGAAACAATGACTTTTCTTACGAAAACTTAAAAGTCTCGGCGCTATTAAAATTTATTCTAGTCTTTAGTCAAGTCTAAAATGCATAAATTAGGCAGATTTTTTATGACAGAGATAAATGTAAACACAGCATCTGATAATAGCCCACATCATCTGAACTGACAACGCTCTGTACTTCTTGTGTTCCAACTTGTATATCATTAATAGGCGTTCAATTAAATTCATCAAAAAATGTTTGATAGAAGTTGCGCTTTCAACTTTGTATTTGTTTTCTTCTTGCTTGCATTCGAAACTTTTAGCGGCAATTCGATTTTGTCATTAAAAAGTTTCCAGCCAAATAATGAAGCTTTTCAGGCAAAAGTTTTTGCTTGAGCAGGACGCTCTGGTAAAAAAGGTCTCCCCCTTCGTTTCGGAGCCTGTTTCGAGGACCTGTCAATGCCATTTAAAAGCACCATGTGCGATGAGTAGATATATTGTGGCTATGACATCGGTAACAAACATGACTGGTGCGCCATATTTAAAGAACTCCATGAAGGTGATATTGTAGCCATGCTGTCTGGCAATGCCCGCTGCAACCACATTCGATGAGGCAGCAATCAATGTTCCATTCCCGCCAAAGCAAACACCAAACGAAAGCGCCCAAATCATGGGCAATAACGGAACCTTGATTTCATCGTTTAGCGATAGCTTTATGGCCAGCTTAAGCATCATCGTGACAATGGGTATGTTATCGACAAAGGCCGAGAATAGGGCACTGATCCACATGACTAACACAACCGCTGTTAATGTACGATATTTAACATCCACACTTAATATAATGGCGATGGTTTGTACGCCCACCCAATCAATAAGACCGAGCTCAGCGCACGCCTCAATGAACACAAAGAGTGCTGCAAAAAAAATTAACGTGCCCCATTCCACATGCCCCAGCACGATGCTCATGTCTTTTTTATCCGCCAATATGAGTAGAAGTATCGCTGCCAAGAATGCGGCCCAGGCGAGGTTGATACCTTTCAGAAGCGGGAGCGAATTCAAACAAAAGAGAAGTATGGCAAATCCGAGAGCAATGCAACATTTAATTAGCAGCAGCTTGTTACGCAACTTGTACTTGGCCTGCATCTCGGCCAGCGTCTCAATAAAATTGGACACCGCTTGTGGACCAAACGCGGAAGCATCTGGCCGACGTCTGTACTTCTCCTTAAGGTCCTCGATGCGTTCGAGGATTTCGAGACGCAGATTCTCCTCACTGGGCGTGGGAGCTTTTAATTTGGCCATGTTTTTCTCCATATTTTTAATGGAATTGCGCATTTGATCCGAGCTGCCCTTATATAATCCATTTCGAAGTACAATGTATAAATAAATCCAAGATCCACAAATGCTCAAAATCACCCCGGGCAACATGTGAGTAAAGAAGACAAGAAAGTCAACGCCGGCGGCCATAACATACGGATCGGATGCTATAATCACATTAGGTGGATCACCTACTGGCGTTAGAGCACCGCCAACATTTGAAAAGATCGTCACAAAAATGAGCACAGTTGTGGTGCGTAGACCCATGCATTCACACAGTCGTATCACAATCGGCACCATTAACATTATGATGGTAACGTTGTCCAGAAAGGCGGACAGCACAACGGTTAGCATGCAGAGCAGGAAAACCAGTAACCAGGCTTGTCCCTTGGAGATGCGATAGGCCACCACCGAAACATATTCAAAGACACCAGTCTCTGCCAGGACAGCTATCATAATCATCATGCTAAAGAGCAGCATAAGGGTTTCAAAATCAATCCAAAATATGATTTCATGCAACGCCGGTCTTTCCCCAACCACACATAGGACACCAATTCCTGTTGTTGCCATAAGGATTGAAGCGAAAGTTCGATCAGTGATGTCAAAAATAATGAGCACATACAGTATAATAAGTAAGATAGCCGCAGACACAACACCGAATGTCACACTCATTGGGTTCTTATTGATCCATAATGCGACACCAATTGCCGCAGTACTGGGATTATTGAATGACAACTGTAGTTGAGCTCTTGATGCAATGTCGGGCAGTTTAAACTTCTTTTTAACAGTTGTAAGTTTCTGTTTGCTATCATCCGCGGCAAAAACTTTCCACTTTTCCAAACTCCATTCCGTTTTGTTCGACTCCGTGTTAAAACTTTCCACATTAACTTCAAAGGTTTTTTGGGTTTCGCTGGCCATTTTTGGATTATTAGTGACATCTACATCGATGTTGCCCCTTAACTCAACGCTGATCTCATCGCGACTCGGTTTCTTGATTTCAACGACAAGCGGTTGATTTGGTATCAGGGTTAGGATTTTTTCATGCTTCTTATGGTTGGCCATCATGATCAAATATGTTGTGAAAAACACCCAGATGGCAAGGAAAACCGCAATCTTAATAACTAAACATACAATTGTAAGAATTTTACGCCGACGAAGCTGCTTATCAGTTAGTACATTGTCAGCATCATCACGTTCAAAGAATGACCGACGAGCCTTGGAAGCCAAAGCATCATGGGAAGCCATATACAATCACAATCAAACGTATATTGAGCCTAAACCAGCCATTAATTTTAGTGCTTATCCTTTTCATATGTTAAAATATTATTTTTTTTTACTTATTTAATTATAACTTGCTTGATTTGGAAATGTCTACTGTGTGCGTTGTAACAAATTGTAAATTAAATCTATATACATTAAAGAGTTCAACCTGAAAATAATTTTGTAACGAATAGCTTTCTTACCTAAAGAGGAAAAAAAGCTCGGTTTTGACCATGTTTGAGGTAATTTCAGCTTATATAACATTACTTTAAATGTGTTAAAAACCTTTATTTTGAAACATTGAGGGTCGAATATCTCTTAACTTATCAATAAACAATGTTATTAGTCCCTAATCCTTAAGGAAAGTTAGCTTGAATGTCAGGCACAAACATTTTTTATTTCTATTTCTTTATATGTTCTTGTGTTTGTGGTAAAAGTAAAGCAAAGCTACATTTTTTCAAATAAAAGTGAATTCAACAAAAAAAAATATTTCAAATTTTGAGTTATATTTTATAATAAAACATTTGTTTAAAAATTTAAGGAAACTACTTAGGTTAAGTTAGTTTGAACTCAATAACAAAATTGTTAGTTGTTTCTTGTCTTCGACAAGTGTTATGCAAATTGGGTGTAAAATGAAAAAACTTAAAATTCGTGAAGCCCTTTTGGTATAAATCTTTTTGATTGTTATCCGATCAGGTTATGATCTATTTTCTTATGAGAATCTATCAAAACTGGATACAAACTTGTGGAATATGTGAGAGACTGAGAAGTGCTGGAAAATCGGTCATAAAACTGTAAAGGTAGATAGTCTCTTATCTATAAATAGTTTACAAAGAGGTAATGTTTGTGATATTGTCGGGCGTAAACTCTCGTAAACATCGAATATCACATGTCACACATGTCATCTCAAGCGTAGTTCATCTCATATGTGTGCGAGTTAATCACAAGTAGCTTGCTCTGATTTAACTATATATAACAAGACTGTATAACAATCCAGTGTAAGTCTACGTTTATATGTATATATATTTATATAGCACCCGTTGGGCATTGAGTTGGATATCAACCGGTTATTCCGTTATGAATTAAATTTCAATTTGCTTCAACGTGCTCATCATTTATTAAAGCTGTATGCTGAAATGCCAATAAAGTGAGCAGCTGGAACCAATGGTGCAGCAGGTCCTTGGCGTATTCATCGGCCACTCAAATTTCTGTCGCTGCTGCTGCAGGAGGCAGGAAGCTGAAATTCTGTTGACAGCATTGCACACAGCGTCGATTGCAATTTCCGTTTGTCACATTTTTTCTAAATTGAAATTTATGCATCTGGCTTGCTATGGCTTGCAGGCTGTCCTTTGATTGCTAGCCAGCCTGCCTTAATTCTTGATGTCGCCTGCCTTCTACATAGTTGCTAGTTGGTAGTTAGTTGTTAATACTCTATTTGCGCTCGACTGCTTAATGAAAGAGTTATAACATTCATTCATTCATATAATCGTTTGTTCGCTGATGTCGATTCAGTTATGGGAGCAAGTGACCGTCTTTTTTTTATGTCCTCCCATTAAGCCTTTGCCTACTTGATTAATTGATTTCAATCGAGTTTCTCCTTATCTTCTTTCGCATTAACCACACGCCATGTTAACCCACATAACGCCATCTATAAGTACTTACCTTGTGCAGTGCGTAGATAACAACGTTTCGAAAGTTTGACAAAACATAAATGATATATAACTTTTTCAATATCGCGGTCAGTTTATTCGTACTCAATTTCTTATGCATAACTTTTGCATTGTTTAATAATAACTAATTGAAATATTATGATATTAATTAAACAATGACAATAATAACCAATAATTATAATATACGTTTTCTTGGATACATAATACTTTAAAGTGGAAAAAAGTTGATTAATTTGTTGCTTTTTAATATATACAACGTTTATTTTTCCTTTTAATTTATTTTGCCCTTTTGTAGTTTCTTAATGTCTTATTTTTGTATAATAAAATTTTGAATAATAATTAACAAAAATGTGTTATGTGATTCTTAATATGTATTGTTTGATAACTACATTAAACTATCGCACCATAAAAATGAATCAGTTCAAATAAATTAATCTCAGTATTTAAAAAGGTTCCACAAAAACTTATAGCTAACCTTTTTAACTGTTTAACTTAATGTTGGCTAAGAAAACAATACTCCTGGATCCTGATTTTTCTGCACATATACATTTATACATACTTTCATATGTATTTGTGCGTCGGCGAATAACATTTTATATAGTAAACAGACATGGACTGCATACGTACATATAATGCCAAATTGTTTTATTGAATATACCAAATAAATTGGGAAGGGCAACTGCTGCTGCTACTGCTTCTGCTGCTACTGCTACTGCTGCTGCTTAAGTTGGCTTAACGTGAATCAATTAAAGTAGCTTTGTGGCAATGGCTTTAACTTTGACATTTGTAGCTTAGTGGATTAGCTGTAACTGGCCAAAAATGCTCGTCTGTGACATCTTGACAGTTTTATTGCTCGACGTTTTCTGCCACTTTGTCTTCTTAAGAACAACAAGTAAACTTGTCCTCTATTTAAAACTCTAATGCTTGGGATAACATTCAAAACATCATTCAACACAAGAAATAGAAACGAATCACTAAAGAGTTGCCTCAACAGAATATGGTTATAAGATAAAGTAAGAGTAAGGCATTACAAAAATTACGATTATCCTCATGGATCGGTGAAGAGTTCTTCAAAACTTGTTAATTTTTTTTATTTAACAATAACAGATTGACAGTTTTTTAATTTTTAAAAAATACTAACGTTATTTCGTGAATTATGTAAGTTAGATCGGTGCAATAATGTGGAAGTTATAAGTTGTCCGAGACTTTTCCAAATATTTTCTACCATTGCCGAATTTAGTTATAAAGGTATATGTGTATATATGTATATATAAGGTATGTATTATTTATTTTTTATTTTAAGGAAACGGGCCATCCACATTTTCTTTCGCAAAGAATTGCCAACGGAGTTTTAGCTGTATATAAATAATTCAAATGGTCAATTAAAAACACTTTCAGAAATTTGTGAAATTATTTATTTTGCTAATTAACACAATTTGGATCTGTGGAATCACCTACGTAAATGTATATGTGAGTGTGTATGTATGTAAGGTACGTGATAAATGCATATGTACATCACGATTGGTACATTATTTTCTACATAGTAAATGCTGAACGACTTTAATTCATCTAGTGATGATAATTATGCTTATCGCTTGATTTATTGAACCACCGCTCGACCTGCATAGCCAGTGTTGAACCCGGAGGTGAACTGCTCTGATCTTCGCTTTTTTTCACCATGTACGCGTAATGTTATCATGCAACTCTGTAAGAAAGTGACAGAAAGAGATAGATAGAGAGAGAGAGAGAGAGAGAGAGATTATAATGTTACATAACTGGCATGCTGTTTATAATTGCACTCACGACTGCACAGCAAAAAGTAATAACGAAGACAAAAAACGAGCTAATGAGAAGGGCGCCACGGCATTGCTGCGTTAAATCGATTAGGAAGTTAACCTTTTTATCCGACTGTCCCGGCATTATAACGGTATACTCGATGTTCTCTTTAAAACGTTTGAACTCTGGGGAAGAAAAAGTATGGTTCACACCATAAGGTCGTTCATGCTGTAACATCGCTGTTTGTCGCCGCCTTCGCCTCCGACCATGACCCGACGGCTCATACAAGTCCACACATTGGTCAGGTGTACAATCAGCCATATCAATGCAGGCTTTGATCTGTGAGTGAATCCATAGTGTTGCCTTTTCCTTCATCGAGCTTAGAAGAAATGCCTCAAAGTCCAGAAACACCTCGTTGGGTCTATCGCGATATTTGGCCGGCTGATGGGGAATAATTGTGGCCAGCTCTCGATTGCGACAGCCATTGCGAACCAAAGATACAGAACCAGATGCACTTGGATTTTCTGTGCGAAAAGCAATAAAAAATAGATTCAATAAACAAAACATAAAACATTAAATGAATTTTTTTGTTTTTCTGTGCCGTTCAATTTAAGTTTCTGAAATAAATAAAAAGATTTTAGCTACAACAATATCTCAATCTCAAACTCAATTTCGATGAAAAGTGACATGCGATACTTTTGCGGAAATGTGTCGATATCTTCGTTTCAACGTTGAACAATATTTAATCCAACTGAAACTTCATGTTAAGTATGGTCTGTATTCATATTCAAAAGAAAGCATCTATTTTTTGTAAGATACTTTTTCGTTTTACTATATAACTTACTGCATACGAATGGCAAAGGCAACAGTTTGGAGAACAAAATTTCTCAGGTTCAAATCTAGTCGCAACCTATCATATTTCTTATTCGGTAAGTTTGATCTAGTTAACTTGAACATTTCAATTAAAACTTATTCACATTTGATGCTGATTCATTAACGACAGCATGCTTATTTATACAAAGTTTTTCTTTGAGTGCATTTTTCTATTATACTTTGTTACCTGAATCTGGCGAGACGGTAACCTCCATTAACTTGACATACTTCCACACCGACTGACTTATGCGTGCGCGCAATTGTAGCTTGGTTCCCAGTGGCACCGCCTGATCCACAGTCTGTTCATTATTGTTCGCTGAATGTGGATCGTTCGATGAGCTAACGGGATTGTTGGCACCACTAACACGCGCCACTGGCGGCGCCTCCTTATACAATGCCACTTCGTATTCCAATCGATTTGGCATCTCTTCAACTACACCAGATACTCGCGCTCCATGTGGGCTTCAGCAAAATACAAAATACAAATTAATTTAAATGTTATTTAAGTTTAGCCTCATTTCATTTCATTTTATTTACAATGAACCCGCAAAACCGGCTGCCTTGTTTTCAATAACAGTTGGCTCCGGCGGCTTGCACATAATGATTAACTCCTGATCCGATTGCATAACGACTCCAGGAAATTGTGGAAACCAAATACGCACATGAACAATTCCCTAACAACAAAAAATAGAGATAAAACGTTCATTGAAGTTTTTTCAGTCTTACATTTCTTTTTAAAACACCACATCGTGTAAAATCGGTTATTCTGAGTTTATATGTGCGGTCGTCTTTATCGCCAGCTTCCCTGGAGATAAGGCAATGAGGTTTTAGTTCCTTAAGTCCATTTCGGTCATCAGCAAATAGGGGCACCCCCTTAAAGCCAACGGGCCTCTTCAACGTTGCTGTTATTAAATCTTCAACCGTTGAGAAAGAATTTGAAAAAGTGCATTGAACATCGGCCACTGTACAAAAAATTAATTTTATTCATTAGAAAGTTGTTGTTAAGCTACTAAGCTCATTATTTGCTACCTTCATAATCTTGAGCAGTGCAAAAGCATTGTATAATCTATAAGAATATCATTAAATTTTTTAGTTTGAATTTAGGTTCCATTAAAAAGTGCACATTTTTAATAGCAACTTACGAATAAAATGTATATTTTAAGAAACCCTATTTTCAACATGTTTCAATAAATTATTTTCACTGTGCGAGTAATTATATGTTTTTAATTAATATTAAATTATATTGATATTGTAGCATTAAGCAAATTTAAGAATCGCGCTTCAAAACACATCCAATCGGTTTAAAAGTAAATTACAGAATGAAACTGGAATAGCAGTTGGGAAGATGCAATTACCTTGATCTTAGCTCCGTGAATTCTAGTTCAATACACACGCAAAAACTCGCGTACACATATGCATTAGCTAAAACGATCAAACTTGCAGCACCAATAAAAAAAAACGCAAATGTAGCGCCAAACAGTCAATCCCCAACATACATACGTATGTGTGTGTGGATATTGGTCTACTGCTTACAGTGGCGTCCAATACATTGTTACAGCATAATGAAGTTCATTTGCTTAATTATTACAAAACTTTGGTATTTCTGGTAAAATGAAAAAAATTTTTATTAATTTAACAATATTTTGAGACATTTACAAATATTTGTAAGTGCGGTCACTAAAATATCAGCTTCATAATCGATAGTGCCACCGATTACGAAACGATAGTAGTGAACTGATTTGTGTTGTTATAAGTTGTATCACATACGTATGTAATTTCTTTTACTTTTTTTTCATTATGCTTACGAAATACTTTGAGCTAAGCACATTGTTTCACAAATTGTTTGTTTAAGCTATGATTTTTATTGTCTAGGGAGCATCTTACATCTCGGCTTCGACATTAATCCGAAACAGCTGTTTTGCGGTACTTAGCGATTCAGGTTGATAAAACTCAAAACACCAGCGGGTAAAATGTTGAAGAACGCCGGAAATCTTTTGCTTCGGAGCTTGCAGGTAAGTTTGCCAAGCTCCCAAAAAATCTAAATAAAATGTTAATTGCGTTTGGCTCATTAGTCAAAAGGTAGTTCACACCCTCTATCGGTAAGGGGCATAAATCTAATACCCATGGTAGTGGAGCAGACGGGACGTGGCGAACGCGCCTACGATATATTTTCTCGTCTTCTAAAAGAGCGTATCATTTGCCTTATGGGCAACATTACGGACGACATCAGTTCGACGGTGGTTGCCCAACTCCTGTTCCTTCAATCAGAGAACGTCAACAAGCCCATCCATTTGTATATTAATTCGCCCGGTGGCGTTGTGACAGCGGGTCTTGCTATCTACGACACGATGCAGTATGTAAAGCCACCGATAGCAACGTGGTGCGTAGGTCAAGCTTGCTCTATGGGATCACTTTTGTTGGCAGCAGGTGCACCCGGTATGCGTTACTCATTGCCAAATGCGCGTATCATGATCCATCAGCCATCGGGAGGTGCTCAGGTAAGTTAAGATTTAATAGTATGTGAAAGGAGTTAATTGTTTCTTTTCGTTTATATAGGGTCAGGCAACAGACATATTAATACATGCTGAGGAAATAATAAAGATTAAGCGCCAACTAACCAATATATACGTTAAGCATGCCAAAAACGATTACGGAGAGATGTGTGCTCGTATGGAGCGTGATCACTTCATGACGCCTGAGGAGGCCAAAACCCTAGGCATTATTGATCATGTGCTTGAACATCCCCCAGAGACGGTTTCAGACAGCGGCCCCTCATCCAGCGATCCAGCGTCAGGTAAAGTCATCACGACTGACGCCGAATCCGGAAAAAAGAAATCCAAACAGACAGCCTAAACTCTTCGAACAACAAAATCTGGCTTTAAATTTGTAAAATGTAAAATAGTATAAAACAGATAAATGAATTTAAGATTTTTGCAAAACACAAAGTTAAGTTTACATGAAAGGCTTTATTTAAATGCTAATTTATTTCATACAACACTTATGCAAAACAACCTTATCCAACTATCTGTAAATACGTACGCATATTCGAAACAATCTCATTTACGATTTAAGAAAGCGGTAAAAAACAAGTATAACAGACTTTAAGCACTTGTCTTGGATGTTTTAGCATAAGCGATGTAGTTCAAATTGATTTTATTGCTTTAGTTTCAAAAAAAAACTAATGGCTGTATCAGAGATAGAAGATACATTTTGTGTGTTCACACACATTCGTATTAGATTTTAATCAATAAAATTAATATTCCATAAAACAGCGCCGCTATGTATAACACAATTAAGTTTGGTCCATAGCAATCTCTGAATTGCCAGTAATGGAATCCTTCTGAACATAATCATAGATTTTACACAGTTCCGGCGTTTCTTTAATTGACTTTAAAAAGTCTAGTAACTGCTGATTTTTATCTGCAAAAATACAAGTGCTTAGCAATAATACGCACAAATCTTGAGACGTAGTACTCACTTGCTTTGGGTATTTGCGAGAGTGCAGATACGGCGCGCAGAGCCGAACGTTTTAATTCATCCTGCTTTTCGTACTCCTGTTTGACCGAATTTGCCTTTACCTTGTGGGTGCATGTATCGCGTAATTGCTGTACGAACTGATCCAGTCCTTTAAAATCAGGCAACATTACTTAAAATCCATTATATTATAATAATTTCAAACTTACTTAGCAAAACCTTGTCGGGACATAGAACGGCCAGACGCGCTGTCATTAGGTACGTCAGCATTTTAATATCATAATGATCACATAGGCCAGCCTGTACATGATCCATAAACTGCATAACATCCACACGTTCCAGTCCCTGTTCAAGCAGTGTATACATGCATTCGAATGCCGCTTTTCTTATATCGAGTCCATCGTCCACAGTGTGCTTGAAGGGACCCATTTCAACTTCACGAATCAGTTCGTTTTTTACCTTTGTCTCTGAATACAGCCATGGCAAAAGTGTTGGCAGTAAATCGCGTACCAAACTCGGCTTATTATGCACAGCCGAATTAAATGCAACCAAAGCGACGCGACGCACTTGCGGCTCGGGATCGCGCAAAGCAAAGAGAAATTCACCAATGCTCTGCTTGAGCAGCAAATCAATTGCTTGTGGCTGATCCGAGATGGTAAACTTAACCGAAGACACAACAACGGTGCGCATAGTGGCGCTTTCTGAGCGCAGGGCTTGCTGAAGTTTTGGCAATAATTCTTCGGGATTGACCAGCACCAGTTTGCCAAGACATTCTGCAACAACGTTGCGTGATCCTTCCTCTGAGCACTCACAATGCTTAAAAAGTTGCGTCCATATCGATGGCACCGATGGCAACAATTGAGCCAGGCCATTTGGTGTGACCGAGAGCGATGAAATCACCTCCTTGAGTGAGTGAAGCAGCAAATACTGACGCTTGGGCTGGGCCTCAATCTCCTTTAAAATTAGCGGCAAATATGTCTGCAAGCTGCCCACAGAAACGGCGCCCAAAGCATGCGATGCAGCTGCCTTCACATCCTCAGATGTGGCGCCAAAGCATTCAATGATTGTCTGGGGCAGTACGTGTATGGAGCTCAGATCGAAGTGCCTGCCAATTTCACCAATTGTCAGCAGGCAAAAGATTATCTGAGTATCCTTGTTGCTGCGCTTTTGCAGCTCAGCCATTAGTTGAGTTGCCAATGGAGTCGCCACCTGTGGACACTGTTGTGTCAAGGCCGCAATACACTTGGCTGATGAATGATATGCTTGCTTATGCAGCTGCAATTGTTCACTTGGTTGCCTTGGTGTTGCTCCATCGCTAACGTTTAACACAGGCTCCATAAGCTTGGACACCAGCGAGTGATAGTCCAATCCCGGCAGCTGAGTCTGCACGAGCGCTTGAAATAGATCCAAAGTACATTGCAACGCAGTACCCTACAAATTGTAAAAGTGAATTTAAAATATGCATTAAGAGATATCAAAAAAAAAAGTATTCGAAGAACAAATCGAAACCAATTGTTTAGTTTAGTTAGACCCACCTGTAACAATGGTGAACGAACTAAAATTAACACAGATGGCAAAAACTTCTCGTGTATACCAACTAAGGCTTGGGGCTGCCGACGCGCTGTTGTGCTTAGCAAGGTTAATGAGTATTGAGCGACATGCAGATCCGAGTCGGAGATAAGTCCCGGAATCTCAACAATCGCTGACTGCAACACACTAGGCTCGAAATTTGACGAATAATTGATGACAATTTTGTTGATTAGGTCCAGGGAGTGCAGCTTTAGGGCACGATGATTCTTGCGCAAGAATGTGCCCAAGGTGGGCAGTACAGCGTGCAATATGGGCGAGAGGTCAATACGCAAAGGTGACGCTGCAATCATGGTTAGTGCTTTAACGCTGCTCAGGCGGGTAACTTCGTTTCTCAGGCGTTCCATAAAGATGGGCAAACAAATGTCCAGTTCGTTTTTGAGAAGATCACCCATATTAGCAATGATTTGGCCCATGCAAGCGATGGCTCGTTCCTTAACCTCCTGATCGACATCAGTTACTTTCAGTTTCTGTAGGGTGCAAGCATACACCTGCCCCACAAAGGGTTTTACATCGAAATCCGATTTGAGAGCATTTGCGCCTAATGGACGCACGACTTTAACGAGCTGCTGCAGCACAAGAAGTGCCTCGGTGGCAATCTTGTAGAATGGATCAAATACAGATGTCACTACCAGCGGCACCAGAAGCGGTATATGCGGATGGAATACATGCGGTTGGTGTCCCTGTAGTAGGGAACAGAGAAAACCCAATGACTCAATTTTCATATTGCTTGTCGAACTTTTGTCGTTCAAAGAATAGCTTATGCCGGGCACAATGCTCTCCAGATGTGGACCCAGTGCACCGGGCAGGGAATTCAATAGTTCGCGCAGCAATAAGAAGCAATCCTGACGCGTCTTCATTGATTTCTCACGCATCAGCGGCTGTATAGCTTTGATAATTTGCGGCAGCTGTTCGATCAGCAATACAGTGGGTCCCGATATCTGATCCATTGAATCGGGATCATGTGCCATATCTTCGGCGGGACGTGTGTTCCTTAGCAATGCAACATATGCATGAAATATATCGGACTTAACATTCTCCTCGCGCTCTTTAAAGCGAGCTATCAATGCTGGACTCAACGTGCGATAGAATTCCTCAAGCAATTCGTGACGCGTAGCTATTAAAACTTCCAAACATTTAGCCGCAGCACGACGCACTTTCCAACTCATGTCATCATCGTCGCTATATTCTTCGCTATCCACATATTCATCCTCCTCGGTGTCCATAGCAATACCTGTATCACCATCATCAGCCTCATAATTGTAATTTGGATCATACGTTACGTACTTGAGGCATAGTTCGAGAATCTATTTGAAAAATAGCAATAATCACAACAGTTTAATTTTAAAGGAAAACGAATCAATTACTTACCATGGGAATGTGTGGGTTTATAGCGTCTGGGCAACGCAGCACAAATGCCTCACAGGCCTGCAGACAAAATTCACGTAGCTCATCATCATCCCGCTGGCTATATTGCTTTAGGAGCAACATTGAGCGATCGATATGATTACACAGGCGATGTCCAGCTTGACGACTGTATTTGTATAATAAAAGGTCAGATGAAGCTATTTTACAATT
Organism: Scaptomyza cyrtandrae; assembly: GCA_035044605.1. NCBI lineage: Eukaryota > Metazoa > Arthropoda > Insecta > Diptera > Drosophilidae > Scaptomyza > Scaptomyza cyrtandrae. The sequence goes on from JAWNNS010000648.1 coordinate 4,075,987, forward strand.
CCCAAAAACGTATCATAATGCAATTACCAGATGGAAGCCAAACATTGAATGTATGTCCGAATGGCACCTGGATTTTGTGGATTTTCGAGTCCCTCAAGCAGGTGATCCACAACGCCATTGTACGCATTGCTGTTTGCCTGTACCAACAGCACAGAGAGCGCAACAATTGTACGTTTGCGTACAGCCTGACGTGGTGATGCCAGTTGGGGCATCAATGCCTTTAATATGGTGCTATGGAACGGAACTAAAAATTCGCCAAAGCGAGACAACAGATCCGACAATATGTCCAATGATTCCAACTTTACAGAGACATCCTCCTGTGAATATTAATCAAATTAGGGATTTACTGGTTGTTCATATTAGAGTAGTGGTTTTGGGTTGCACCTTTTCAATGGCAATGCTTAGTTTGCCGGTTATGCGCTGACAAACATTCGGTGCCAACGAGTTGGAAGATTGTGGCAGCTCAGCAATTACAGTTTTCAGTCCAATGCTTGAGATGTCGCGCAGCTGCTCAACATTTGACATCATGTTGCCGCATAGAGAGTCAACAATTGTCTCCACCTGATTCTCTTTTACCTTATTGACCAATGGACCCAGACACTTTACGGCTAAGTTCTGCACTTCACCGTTTTTGTCCTCGAGCAGTTTAAGAACCATGCGTACCACCTTTTTCTCCGACTCATCATCCAGTATAATACTGTCTTTTTGCAGTTCAGTCATTAAATCGTTTGTTGCCATAAATCTGAAGTCCTTGTCCGTGGATGTCATCTGTAGCGCATTGCAATATGAATTATGTTAATAACCTTACTTCACGGGTTTTTAATGCTTCATTTTAATACATACTTTTTCAAGCAAATTTGCAATTTGGTGATATTGATGCGACGCCATGATCTACGGTATCCGGTTGAACGCTGTGTAATAAATATATAAGCGAAATTATGTACACACGGTAGCCGATTGTACACTTTATGACCGCCTCACAATTTACTATATTGTCTTTGACAAAAGAGGTCTACTCAATTTTTTTTCCGGCACAAAAAATTTTGCGTGTTGGAACTGGAAAATGCATAAGTGAAATGATATTATCGATATGTTGCAGCTCCGCTTGCGATGTTATATGTTATCGATTTTAACATTCTGTTCGATGACAAGATTCCACGGTTTACAGATTGCGTAGCTCTGTTAAATAAAAAAATAATAGTCTATCTAAAACAGAGAACGCGCGGACATTTATTTGAATATAACACAGATGTAGAAAGATTTGAAAATTATAGCTCTATCAAACCAATGTAAGTGTCAAATATTTTATGTTTGTTACTAACATAATAAATTTCATAGTATTTCCAAGCCGAAGGAGCCTTTGTGAAATATTAGTCATGAGTTGAATACTTAATTAGTTTTATAAGAACTTATAAAATTCACGTTAATTCTTTACAATGTAACCTCAAAATACTCCACATTTTCAGCCAACGTTGCTGCCGATTTATTTGTTGCCACAACTTCTCCAATAACAAACGCCTTTTGTGCACTCTTCGTTAGTTTTTCGAATTCATTGCAAAATTCTTCAGCAGCTTTTGGAGTTAGGCATATTAGAAGTCCACCAGATGTTTCCACGGCCTTGCCGGCAGCTAGTTTTGTACTTTGGCCAACTAGTTCGCCGAATTTCAAGACATTTTTTATGATCGGCAATTTGTGAATTTTAAACAAAAGCGACTGCTTTTGGAACTCAGCTAGATTCTTAGCATGTCCTAACAATCCGAATCCGGTAACATCAGTTGCCGCATGCGCTTCATACTTGTGCATTAGGAGAGCAGCTAGAAACAAAATATTTGTAATTGTTATAGTTGAACACCTTTCAAAGGACTGACCATTTCGATTAAGATATGTCATCGATTTGATTGCAACTTGAAAGGTTTCCAGTATGTCGTCGTCTGTAAAAGCAGTTAAGACGGTTTTATATTTCTCATTTTTCTCCAATTGCCAAATGTGCACGTTTGTCGCTAGCTGCGTTCCAAGTGGTTTCGTTAGCACTAAAACGTCACCAGCTTTGCCATTCGATGGTCTACAAATACAAAAAGAGAATCCAGTTATACTATATCTACCTTTAAAATCTTAAATCGAATTTGACTTACAATATAATATCCTGTTTGCGGCAAACGGATGTAGCAATGCCGCCCACAATGCACCAAGGATTGATGATTACATTTTTGATGATTACATTACCAATGCATCCACTCTCACTGGACGCTCTTTGGAAACCTTTAATAATTAATGGTACCACAATATCTCGTTGCTTTATTGTAAAAGCCGAGGGAGCACTAATGAGCATCTCGATCTTATCAATATCCGTGACTCCCACAGCGTAAACATCACTTAAAACATTGGCCAAGGCAATGCGACCCATAGTTTCGGGGTCGTCAATAAGTGGGTAAAAGAAATCAACTGTCTGTACGAGAGAATAATCCTTGTGCCGTGCTAAGGGTATAACCGCGCAATCCATTCCAGATCCTATAATCATACTCATTATATATAGTCTATGACGGCAAAGTTTATCTTTCTCTTAAATTAATCTCTGCTATTTTGATAAGCTGTATTTTGTCCATGAATAGAAAATATAATGCGTGTTTGCTTATAGCTGCTATAAAATAGCTCTTATTTTTGCTATATACTCACCAATATAGTCGTCATCGTTTTTTCGAGCATTACTAACTATTTCTGTTCCCCTGAGATATTCGTTTAGCTTCTCTTCAGGGACTTTGCAACCTCACCCTCGAAGTGTGGAAAACATAGTCAAACGAAAATCAGCCTCTAGGCCATGTTCTTCCGGTTGAAACATTATCGAGATGCGTTTTTATTAAAAAGGTAACAATGGATATGCAAACAATTTATAAGAAATTTATGTTAACTTTACTCCGCTCTACAGACAGCTGTTGAGTCTCGTGGAAAATGTTAGTTCATACGACCCACTGAAATCAGCTGAGTTTCTAGTTCATCTAATTCGGTTTTTTCTTTCCAATTTCAACTGTTAAAAATTCGATAGCTTTAGACGTTATCGAATACTTTACCTTCATTTTTTGTAAGCGAAAGCCACTTAAATTGAATTTTGATTTGCAAATGCTGTTAAAAGCTGATAAACAATAAGTGATAAATACTTTAAGAAATTTAATACACACTCGCACGCTTTGATAAAATAGTTGTAGCTTTTGTCCATTTTAGGCGCTTTTACCGTGTTTGTTTTCTCAAGCGAAAGAGAACCACCCAAAACACCCTTAACAGGAAAAAGCGAAGGGCGATAAAGGACACTGACATTGTCGGCAAACAAAAGTTTTTCAAATTGTTGAAAACTAAACAATATTCCGACAATATTTTTAAAGCAATGAAAACTCAACCGCCAATTGCACTAATATAGATAATTATTTATAACAAATTCTATGTTTTCGAGTGTTTTATGAGCTTTTGCAAAAGTCGATAATATTCAACTAAAAAAATAAAATGTTCAAAAGTAAAAACGAGTGTAATATTGTGTATAAGTGCACAGTTCGCCTACTAGATGATTCCGACGTTCTGGAATGTGAATTTCAGGTTAGTTTAATTCAATACTTTAAAGTACTTGACAAACATTCGTAAAAAGAAAGGAGAAAAAAACAAGCCCATGTTTGTTATATACTTGAGTGTGTACATCTTTGTGTGTACATGTGTATATGCGTGCATGTAAAGTACGTGAAAGGGTAAACTTCCATTTATGAGTATGGATAACATACATAAAATGAACACGCGACTAAGTAACTTAATTTGAATAATTTTCTTTTATTTCAGCCATTCCATAAAGGCATTTATTTAGTCGAACATATTTGTAGACAGTTAGATATTAAGGAAAAGGACTATTTTGGATTACGTTACGTTGATACAGGAAAACAGAGGGTAAGCATCAGCTATAAATTTTTCAATTAATTTTTTTAAGGGCTTTTTGAGTTTATTGTTTGTAGGTAGCAGAATTGTAAAGTTTAATTTTCATCAAAAAATTTTAATAAAACTGTTTTCCTTTTCTTTTTGTTGTTTTAAGCTATCATTATCAGTATATAAATTTTGGTGTTTTACAGCACTGGCTTGACCTGGCGAAATCTATTTTAAAACAATGCAAAGGTAAGGCCACAAACTCAAGAAATTAATTCCAGGAAATTTGTTTAATTTCGTGAATTTTGTTCATTATAGATATCGATCCAGTTCTGTTTTCATTACGTGTAAAATTCTATCCAGCGGATCCATTTCGCTTAACCGGCAATGGCCGCATCATGCTCTTCCAACAGCTAAAGAGAGATCTTCGCCACGGGCGACTCTACTGTTCCTTGGGTGAGGCTGCAGCATTGGGTGCGTTAATCGTGCAGGAGGAGATTGGCGATTACGATGAGCTCATGCACGTTGGAGACTATGTGTCATCGCTAGACTTGGCACTGCGCCAAACGGAGAATCTTGAGAAGAAGATCATGGAGCTGCACAGAAAGCGGAAGCCGGGACAAGATCCCACGGTGGCAATGGATGAATTTATGGGCATTGCCCGAGGCCTGGAAACTTATGGCATCGATCCGCATCCCGTAAAAGATCATCGTGGCTCACTGCTCTACGTCGGCATCAATCATGCGGGCATCAGCACCTACGTGGCTGGTAAGAGATCCCAACACTTTCGCTGGAATGAGGTGCACAAGATCAACTTTGAGGGCAAAATGTTCATTGCACATTTGAGTTTCACGGATGCGAGCCGGGAGCCAGTGAGTAATTCGCTTAATTCTAACATAGGACTTGTTAAACTTAAATATTAAAATTGTTCGTAGAAAAAACATACAATTGGCTTCAAGTGCCCCTCGGGACCAGCTTGTCGTTATCTCTGGAGAAGCGCCATCGAGCAGATGCTCTTCTTTACGTAAGCACAAAATTCTAAAATATTAAGTGAATTTTATATTTTTCGATTGTTTTGTTTCTGAATTCATAGTATTTGAAAAATATTGTGTAAAAATATTTTTTAAATTAGGTAATGTATGTTATTTATAGAAATATTAACTCTAATTAGTTCAAAGTGTTCCCAAAATATAAAACAAAACAAAAAAATCATGCGCTACCTCGTAAAATATGTTTAAAATGAGTGTTCAACTTTTAATCTATGCTGCCATTGTTGAATTTTTGAATATTTTCGAATGAAATTGGGACACAATATTCGTTGAATGTATTAAGATAAAAATCAAAAAAAAATGCCATACTTTTTTGCTCGAATTAACCTGGTGTTCTTATTTGCAGTTTGCCGAATAGCCAACATGCGGCTGTTGTCTCTGGCGGCGGTTTCTTCTCTTGGGGCACCAAGTTCCGTTACACGGGTCGAACCGAACGCGAGATATTAACTGAAAGCATAAATGCGCTGCGTGAGCAGAAAATGACAAACTCGTCTTCAAGCAAACGCAAGGCAAGCAGCGTTCCAGCCACGCCTTCCAGTCCTCAGGGTGACTTGGCACAAATACGTAAGCTATTACGAAATAACAGTGATCGCTTTCAGAAATTGGAAAGTTCAAGTAATTCGATTTTGTTAATCACTTATAAATTTATTATGAACATCTTATTAAGGGATTAGCCCCACTTGCAGCGCATAAACATTAATCAGTCCTATGAATTTTATTAACGAAAACCACAAAAACTTTTAATAATCAAACTATAATCTTGACGTATATTCATTAAACTTATTAAAGTATTTTTTTTTTCACCATAGACCTATGAAATGGGTAAAAAGGCTAGAATAGTTTTTATGCAAAATTTGTAACAGGCAATCAGGCATCAACAACCGATTCGATGTAGCTATGTCCGTCTGTCTGTATATATGCGCAGATCTCAGAGCCTATGACAGCTAAGGAATTCAAATCCAGTTTGTTTTAAAGTATCGATAACTCTTCGGGATTTCTATATACGTTCAGTATATCTCATCATCGTTGAGCTTGCTTGACTAGAGCCTTCATACTTGTTTAGCTATAAAAACGTCAAAATTGAAAAGAGATTGGTTCAAGGACTATAAATACTACTTAAAAAAAACTTAAAACATATATATTAATGAAAGTTTGTAATATTTCTTAGTTTTTTTTTATTTAAGTTTGTTGTAACTAGCTCAAAGAATATGACAAATATCTGTCGCTTTTTTCACAGGCTATAGCAGTTTGCCACGTTCAACGATGTCTGAGCCATTGGGATGTTCGATGGCACCAAGCATTCTTATTTACGGCCATGGCCAGGAAGGTGGCGTCAATGGCAGTCTCCAAATGCCCATACTAGAGCCAGTTAGCGAGGAAGCGCGACTGCGTTCGTCAAACAATATCGATAGACTTAATCATATGGGAACAGAGCTATCCGGCTATGCATTTCGTGACTCCATTGAGCATTCTTCAACGGAGAGCGGACTGACGGCCAGTGGCTATGATGTTGCTGGCAAGCCGCGTGGCGGCAATCCGAACGACTCCAAGCAACATTTATATTACTCATCCAAGCAATATTATGCGCTGCCCAATCCCGCCTTAAATTCGAGCTCTTCCATCGGTATTTCCAGTGGGAAACATTTAGGGAAATTCTCACGATCCCACTTAAACTCCAATAGTAGCAAAAGTTTGCGAAAGTTCCATTTGTTACACGCTTTTATACCATCCGTAATATTTGTGGTTATTGCAATGGCTGGCACTGCCATCTTCATTATGGAATCAGAGCTGGATATGTTTGAACGCGTTCGCAACTCTCCGGAAATGCTAAGTTTGCGCTATCAGTATTATCAGCCATTAAAAGAATTTGTTTTGGAAAAGTTAGGACGGAAAATGTAATATTTGTAAATGACACATATGTTGGGCTTGTTTTTTTTGAATATTATTAAGTAATTCCCTGCGTTACGAGTGGGTAACATATTCCTTTATTTATTGCACAAATCAAGTGAGAATTTATAATTCAAAGTTAAATAATTTCATAGCAGAACTATTTTTATTAAAGAGCCAAAGTGTTTTTTTACAAACTGATTTGAAAATAATTTGCAGCTGACAAAAAATATTAAATACATAAAACAACATATTTTTATAAAATAGAACATATCATATAGCTGCTATGCTGCAAGGGATCGATCGAAGGGTTGTCGTCTAGCATGCTTATATTTTAATAATAATGTGTAAAATAACATGTGAAGGACTTAATTAGTATAGTATATTTTATATGCAATTATATCACATAACTGTGCAATTTCTAAGTATTTTAAAAATAGCAAAATAAACATTCTTTATCGATTACATTTAAATACGTTTTAAAAATTTGTATATATATTTTCTGAATATTTGTTGTGATCCGTATAACAGTTTCGCAAAAATTACATATAACAAACTGTTATAATAGCAGCTATATGATTTGCATTCAAGTCGTAATCAAATGCATTACAATTTCTGAATTTACTTTTTCAAGAGATTTTTGGCTTTGAATAAAACGGGTATTTATTATTATTATTATTATTATTTGATCGTCAACTCGTTTTGATGATTTTTATTTTTATCGCTATATAATTCTAGAGCCGCCTTACTCTAGACACTCCAAAACCACTTAAAAACGATTAATAAAGCACTTATAAATTTTATAAACTGATTATAAATTATACCACTTCTATCTCAAATATGTTATAGTTTACTAACTCTGATTTGTAGTTAAAATTTATGTTGATGCATATTTGTAAAAGTTTTTATGAAAAGATAAACGGAAAATGATTACTGCCAATTTTAAAGATGATTACATTATTCTACTTCTCCATTTAAATGGTCAATGTTAAGATCGCAACAGGAAAACAAAGGTTTGATCGATTACCAACAACTCGATAACTTTAGAGTCGAACGACGTTTCTGCGATGGTTACACAATCGAGCTGCCAACCTCATGAGAGCCACACTTTTTTATCGAATGAAGATTCGATCTGACATGCAAACCATCAAGGGTTTTTTCCTTAACCAACACTTGCCATTCAGCTTATATACGGATCACACAGTGAAAAATTGCGAACCGATATAAGTGAACAGTGCGCATGCGTGGAGTCGGCAATGAAAATTACAGGTTTGTTTTATTACACTTAACAAGTTAAAAATTATAAGTGTATGCGAATGTGCATATGTGTCGGTTTTAGAAACTGCCAACTAACATATAAATGTGAACGCCATTTTATAATTAATTAATAGAGTGTCTACAACGGTAAACTAGTGTAACAATCAAAAACGATAAATATATACAGTTTAGGCAGTGGCAATTGTTAAAAAAAATATGTATGTAATATGAAAAACCAATTTGCAGTTGACAAACTTATTTGATTGTAGTTGTATGTATGTTGCTGCGTGTGTATATGTGCTTGTCGTTTGTCCACAGCCATTTATCGGCTTACACATGAATGTATTAGTATGCACATATATTAATTATGGGTTTCAAGTGTGTATACTTCTTGTACTACTTGTAAAAAAAAGGCACATACATACATACATTTTGCAGACAAATATGTTGGTATGTCTGGGCGTATGCGCATATGTGTTTTCATATATATATTTGTGTTTGTGTGAGAGAGGCGATTTCTAAAAGAGCATGAAACAGATGACTTAAGAAGCAAACTGGAAATGCCGATGATGAAATACCATCATCAGCTTAATGTACTTTTACAGTTTCTTTGAGTGTTAAACACTTGCATACATATACACACTTATAATTTGTTTGCAAACTATCATTGTTTCTTGATTTTTATTGTATTATCATTTTTGTTTTAATATTATGTATTTTTAGATAATCAGTTGTCAATCGCTGTGCTGATTTAGGATTGTGAAACTTAGTGTTCGTACTTTTTTGTGATGTTTTAAACTGCAATCAAAATACATTCTACATAGTAGCTTGATTCTTGTACAATAATCAAAGATTGGTAACCGTAACATGGTTTATCCAGAAGAACCTTTTTGGGCATTGCCAATGGTGTCCGGATTATACGAAGATCGAGATTATAGGGGTAAGTGGCAATTGATATTTAATTTAAATTATGTATGTTGTCTTATCACAAAGTATTTAATTTATTTTCGTTATAAAGTCAATGTAGTGGAAGCATTACAAGAATTCTGGCAAATGAAGCAGACACGAGGCGTTGAGCTTAAAAATGGAGCTCTTGTCATTTACGAATCGATTCCATCAAATAGCCAACCTTATGTATGCTTTGTAACATTACCGGGAGGCAGTTGTTTCGGTAGCTTTCAGGTATGAAGAATTTGCTTACGAAATTTTGTTTGTGTTGTATTTCATATAATTTACTGTCTTTTGGTTTTTTTTTTCAGAATTGTCCGACTAAAGCGGAGGCCAGACGAAGCTCAGCTAAGATTGCTCTAATGAATTCGGTATTCAACGAACATCCGTCTCGTCGCATAAGCGATGAGTTTATAGACAAGGCCGTGCAGGATGCACGGGCATCCTTTAAGGGACAACCACAAAACAATGAATTGCCGGAGTCGGGAATTGGTGCATTTAGGTAAGAAGATGAAACTATGATATCTATTATAAAATTCTTTAAAAATGTCTGCCTAAAGATTCATGCTAGAAGCAAACAAAGGACGAACTATGCTGGAATTTCAAGAATTGATGACTGTTTTTCAACTATTACATTGGAATGGATCTTTGAAGGCAATGCGCGAGCGTCAATGCTCCCGACAGGAAGTGGTCGCCCATTACTCAAACCGGAGTCTAGATGACGAGATGCGTGCCCAGATGGCCTTAGATTGGATAGCACGAGAGCAAGAAAGTCCTGGTGTGCTACGAAGAGAGTTAGTCCAGGCCGAACGTGAACTAGAGACGGCTCGCATGGCCGGGCGTGAGCTACGTTTTCCCAAGGAAAAGAAGGACATATTAATGATAGCACATAACCAATTGGGTGGCAGTAATTTGGGTGCTGCATCCATTGAAAACTGATTAGTTAACAGTGAATAGTGAACAGTAACAAAAAAAAAAACAACAACAAAAAATATTTATATATATATATATATATATAAAGTGTTTAAGCTAAGGAAAAGATGCCCCATTTTAAGTTTTGGCATCATATCTCTACATTTAAAAATTCAGCAAGTAATCGACGTTCAGTAATAACCCGCATTACACAAAGAAAAAAAGAAGAAGAAAAATTTAATTGGCACACCACATGATCTCGAGTTCTGTTAAATCCGTTAAAGCTCATTTAAATATTATAAAAATCATGAAGGACCACCACAAAGAATGTTTTCAAAGAATGAATATTATTTAATAGTTGCTGACAGCCCGACAACAAAAACAAATAATTTAAAAAATGAAAATCAACTTCACTGACAAGTGCAAAATACTACTTTCGGAATGTGAAAATTGTGATTTAAAATACTGAATTTACGGAAATTTTTTGAGACTAAACCTAAATAGAGAATAGTTAAATTTATTGTGTATATGCAAGTGTATTTATATGTAACATTGTCTCAGCGCCAAGCGCACCTCAACCGAGGCAAATACCATTTAGATCAATTTTTAAATAACATCATTTAACTTAATAAAGTACACACTTATTTGGCACTGCGGTTACATACATATATATTATTTGACTTGTGGACTCCCAACACAGAAATTATGTTAAACTTAGTGTAAAATCAAATATTGTACTATGTTGATTGCCCAATCTCGAAATAAAACAATAAAAAAATACAAATGATAAGCTAATATCAAACATACAGCCTATTTTATACACCTAAAAAGTGTATAATAATTTAATCATAACGCATATCCGACTCCATTAAGAATATATATTCTTTATCAGCATCGCGAGTTCAGTTGTATGTTTTTTTGCAATTTTGTTCCTCAGTTTTTGAGCTATAGACCAGAAACTATTATCAAATTTCTACTTGTTGCAGTTATCACTTTTTAAACAAATGCATGATCGTTAAAAAGGTTTGTACTATGAAAATCATGTCATCATTTATAATGTACGGCATGCCGAAAGTAGCTTTCTTACTTACTAATAGGTTGGTATGGGCTGAAAGCATAAAATGAAGAATGTATTTCTATTGTATTGGTAATTTATTGCTCGGGTTGTGCTATAAATGGTAACTTAAGTCAACAAAAAGGTATCCCCCTTATCGTTTAACTGATTACCAACTTAGTCATCATTATGAAATCGTTAAGGCCAATATAACTTTATTCGAATTGTCAAATTGAAAGTAATTGATAATCTTATCGAGCCGAAGCTCATGAAGTTGATTAGCTTTTGTGGAAGATGGTAAAACAATTTTGTAGAAATGTTTTGTGTTAAAAAATCCAGTGTTTTAGTAATAGATCTTGGCCAGCATTAATCCCAAAACCGTTGCTGAAATCGTGTAGAGGCTGCTGCTCATCTTGGCAGCTGGACTCTTGTTACATTTGTCCTTAGAACAGACGTTGCATCCGCTCCGTCTCCAGGAAGAATATTGTGGCTTGAGGCTCAAACCACATGGGCCAACGTCTGGATGAACACATCCATGTACTTGATGAACAACTGAGTTGTCTAAAAACATAAAATAAATTACAAGCAGTGTTTTCCTCTCAATTCTATAGTTCATTTAAATATTGCATCAACATACTATTGGCGTAGGTATACTTCAGTGCCAGACAATCAAAACGATAGCTGTTAACTTGGCGCACATTCTGATGATATAGGCCCAAAAAGAGGCTCGTCTCATTGGCAGCAGCAATCGAGCAGGTGGTCTGCCTTGCGTTCTTGCACTCAGCTGGGTTAAGACACGTGTAACATGTCAAGGAGTGCGCTTTTTTGGGACACTTCCTAAGGTTAGTTTAAAAGATCGACGAGGGTAAAAATTAAATTAAACACTCACCCAAAGGCAAACAGACGGCAGCAATCAGTACATAGACAACAAACAATTTTTTAAACATTGTTACTAGTTTTACTATGCGCTCTTCAAAACGTTGTGCATGCAACTAAAGTGTTTTCGCTTTTACATAAGCATTTTATTTGTTAGTTAACAGCTTATCTACAAGCTTATCTCAACACTTAACCGATAAGACAAGTATATACGGTGAGGTATTTCGAGCCGCTGGTTTGGATTGGTTATAAGATTTTTTTTTTAATCATTTGTTTTTAACGGATATTATTATTTTTAGCTTTAATAAACCATTGTCCAAAGTTTTTTAAATAAATTTGAAAAGACCAAGATCCCACATCCGGAATTTGTGCATCAGCATTAAGCAGGCATCTTCTGTGCATGTGTGTTTAGAGTGATATTGAAAGACATGTGTATTAAGGGTATCACGCCCAATGAGCAGCAGATAGCAAAATTCGTACTGTAAACTGACTTTCTAAAATGTGTAGACCAGACAGAAAGTAAACGGGAATTCACGAGACCCCAGTTCGGCCTGCAGCACAAAAATAAATTTTAAATTAACTTTAAACATAAGAACATAGGAAAAGGTGAGCAATTGTCAACAAATCTCCAGGAGTTGATGGGATGCTCATTTCAAAAGGGACTGGAATCTCTGCTTCCCTGGCATAGTTTTATAGAACTTCAATGGGCAATATACCCAATGCGAAGGTTATTTTTGTGTCTATAGTAAAAATAAGGATATTTTCCTTCCTAAATTGAATTGGCCGTTGAGCTTCATATCCTTTATGGTTAAGACCTTGGGAAAGATACTTGACAGTCACATAAGATTATATGTAACACGCACATCGTTCACCACCACTACTGCACCTTAATCATTGAAATCGAATAAGCTAGTACTTGTCACTACAGTACTAGGTGCTCTTCCAAACAGGCGCGCAGTCAATGCAGACAGCTACTAGACACAAGAATAGCGCAGTTAACTGTAAGTACCTTAAAAGTTAATCTCAAACAAGTAAGAAGGCTCTAGTCGAGAAATCCCGACTACACGATACCCTGATCCCTATACTTTACGCGTACAGTCAGTGCTTGCAAGTATGTGTGCGTGTGTGTACGACCATACTGCATACTGCATACTCAACTTCAAGGTTCCATATCTCCGGTGTTTCTCAACCGATTTATCTAAAAAATTTTCAAATTCAAGATTTTATTGTTATCGATCCCATGTGTATATCGAAAACGGGATGAGTTATCGAAAATCGAAAACAAACTTGTACTGCCTAGGGATTAGGCGAGCTTAAGTTCCAAATCTGGAGTCTCTAGCTCTTATAGTCTCTGAGATCGACGCGTTCATACATACAGACGGACAGACGGACATGGCTATATCGACTCGACTGTTGATGCTGATAAAGAATATATATACTTTATGGGGTCGGAAATGCTTCCTTCTGCCTGTTACATACTTTTGCACAACTTCATGATACCCTTTTTTCCCATTTTTAATGGGATCAGGGTATAAAAACAAGGGGATGCACGCACGTAATCGCACGCTGAGCGATGCGCCCCTCGGTCAGTCGGTCGGGCGGGACCACGCGATAACGTAATAACGTTCTTCGTATCGTTGTTGTACTTAAATTTACTGTTTGTTAGTACATCTACGTCTGTTTCTCCAAAACAAATAATATATATATGCCCACATGGTGACGTGTTATCGGAAGCTCTTAACATAATTTACAAACAGTGGACTAAAATGCTATAGGTATGCCAACGATATAACCAATATCTGTACGGCAAACTTTCAACAACTTTCTCCTATTTTGTGCCTTTTAGGTTCGTGTTGCACTTAAAAGTACTTGTCGAAATTATTTAAAGTTACGGGTAGAACTAAAAAGTGTAGGCGATCACCATCCACCTAAGCATACCGTCAAAGACTGGGGCAGCTTCAATTCCGGACATATACACCGTCCAGCTGGGTGTGAGATTGGGGGTGGAAGTATTAGTGGTTGATTTGGGAGTGTAAAATAGAGCGAAATGGCATTGTTGTTGATGTTGGTTCTATTCCCTGTAGGCAGAAAGCTCTAAATTATAAGGTATATATTCAATTCCCTTTCCAAGGCAAACACCATTTAAATACATTTTTTATTCCATGAACAATCTTGGAAAAGAACACATGTTTACTTAAACCAGTAATTTTCCAGGGGCTATATCTTCGTGGACAGCTACTTGTCCCAAATAGTATTTCTATGCATGTTATTCCCAACAATGTAATTCTATTAAAAGATATTTTTTTACCATTTAAAATTTTTTTTTTTTTTTAACTCATTTCCACAATGCTTCAAAAAAAAACAAGTAAGAAGGCTCTAGTCGAGAAATCCCGACTAGACGATACCCTAATCCTTATACTTTACGCGTACAGTCAGTGCTTGCAAGTATGTGTGCGTGTGTGTACGACCATACTGCACACTAAACTTCAAGGTTCCATATCTCCGGTGTTTCTCAACCGATTTTAATAAAAATTTCACAGATTGTTATTATTTTGATTAATAATTCAAATGTCATCTAAAATTTTTTCAAATTCAAGATTTAGTTGTTATCGATCCCATGTGTATATCGAAAACGGGATGAGTTATCGAAAATCGAAAACAAACTTGTACTGCCTAGAGATTAAGCGAGCTTAAATTTCAAATCTGGAGTCTCTAGCTTTTATAGTCTCTGAGGTCGACGCGCTCATACATACAGACAGACAGACGGACGGACAGATCTATATCGACTCGACTGTTGATGCTGATAAAGAATATATATATTATATAAGGTCGGAGATGCTTCCTTCTGCCTGTTACATACTTTTACACAAAACCATTATACCCTTTTTTCCCATTTTTAATGGGATCAGGGTATAAAAAGTTACCTACATATGTGTTTTTCTGATATATAAGTTTTATTAACGTTAAGTTTCATTAAAATCAACTCATTAGTTTTTTTTTGTTATTATGCTAGACGGGATATGCATGTCCGTTTAAGTTAAGAGGACACCGGAAAGGATGTTCTTCCGTGAGCAGCCGATTGTAATAATTAAGTCCTCTTTTCTGCCAAGTTTCTTCGGAAATTGAGAGCATTCAAATCTGGTTTGGCTTTCTGGTAAAAACCTTTGAACGTTCGTATATGCTGCCTGAATACGAACTTCAAAAACGAAAAAAGTATTATTTTCGTAATGGCCATTTAACCGTTAACAGCTCCACACAAAAAGCCAGCAAAGCGAGAAGAGCGCCACCTTAAAATAAGATATTTAGTTTTAACAAGTTAGAAGGCTCTCACGCGTTCAATCATTGTTTGAATGTATTCAATCTACGGAGTCAGCGAATTAATTCCGCGCGATATATATATCCGCCAAACTTGTTCCGCGCGGATATAAATATATCGTTTTGAAAACGGCTTAACTCCATTCCAATCTGCGACATCTTCGGTGATTCTAAACCGATTTTGATTGCAGTTTCGCAGATTTCCAAATTTAGGATTTTATTGCTATTGATAACAATGTTTACATCGAAATCGGAAAGAGTTTTCAAGATATCATTTCAAATAAGCTTGTCCTGCTCGGGGTACTCGAGAACGTTAATATAAAATTGAATCGATGTGTTTGTACAGACGGAAAGACTCGGTTGTTAAGGCTGATCAGGAATGAATATCTAAACATTATTAAAGATTTCAGAAATGCTTTCTTATAAAAGGACGCTGAACGCATGTAATGGAAAAAAGAGTATAACTGTTTTGTGCGAATGTATCAAACAGAGGAAAGCATCTCTGACCCCATAAAGTATATATTTTCGTGATCAGCATCAAAAGCGAATCGATTTAAGGTCTGCATACATGCGCCAAGCAATTTACCTTGAAGGCCTAGATAGTCCAAATTCTTAATATAAGATCACCTATTTCGCCATTTCGATAACTCTTCCCATTTCCGATATACACATATTATCGTTATTAATCAAATCTTCAACTTAGAAATTATTGAGCGTATGTTACGACTTATAGACAAAATAATGAAAAGCTGTGAAATTTTCTTAGAAATCGATCGAAAAACACCGGACTTATCGATAATTTAACTTTAGTTCTTATGCGGTAGAAAATTTTTGCACACATCATTACGTTATCTCATAGTCAACCTGTCTCGACTAGAACCTTCTTGCTTGTTAGTACCTAACAACGTAAGAAATGCTGAGGTTACTCCTGATATAGTAACTGGGTAGACGGTATATAGGGACTGACATTCTGGCTTCTTCATTTGTCGCTGTCGCAGAATTCTTTCCACAAGGCCAGCCTCACGAGCGTTACACATCCTGTATTTAAGACTTTCTATATTTATATACCGAATGCATGGGGAAAATAGATGGTTTACTTACGCTGTTCTAAAGAGCTCTGTATATTGACTATTCTTATGAACAATCCAGTTCATAATCTCCACTTCCATTAGGCCCGAAACATCGCGCAGATCACAAATCTCATTCGCATCGAACAATTCGGCTATTATTGGATAGGCGTCCACTACTTCGCAGTGAAAGGCGAATCCTCCCTGTTTGAGATACGGAATCGCTTCCTCTATGTGACCATAGACACCCATTTCATTGGGACCTCTTGATAAAGATAATTTCTTACCTATAAGTCGGGTCACAATCGGATTTTGACTTTCCTGATATTAAAAACAATATATTCATTAACTACAGCTTTAGCATTTGACTAATAGTTGACTTACTCGAAATAAAACTTTATAGTAACCAATGTCTTCAAATGATATTTTCAGCGGGCTCGATATGATTTCATCAACAGAAGCGGGACCGTGATCTGAAGAGCTAAGCAATCCACCAACAACGGATGAAGTATAATAATTGTACATAACTACCGAGAATAAGAACACGGTCAAGACAATAGAGTGAGATGACAAGCCAGTTGGAGTTGGATCCATTCCCTGCTGGCAAACAGCTCCAAAAGTGTGAAGTATGTGTTCAATCCAGTTGGTTTGGGTATTACCAACAGTAGTGACCTGAGTAGTTACTCTAAACATTTTATGTTTCAATCGATAAGCATGACACGATTTTGTTTTTGAATCAAAATTATTGGTTAAGTCACGATTTGATTTTGTTGGCCATCTTTTTCTTGTGTACTCAAGAAGAAACCAAATAAAGTTAATTGCAATTAAGGTACCTACAGTGAAGAGCCACACTTTTTGACTAAATGGTGCTAGAAAATTTCCGCTTTTACCCTGCGTATCCAAATCGGGTGTAAAGCGAAATAGAAACGCCGTTTCAAATTTCCAACTCTGATGTATTGTGTCGAATTCAGCAAAGCGATTAATACGATTAAATGCGCCAGATGCTGCAATATCTGCCTCATTGCGCATTATTACTCCCAGCAGTCCCAGTCGAAATGTTGTGTTGCCCAATCTGCCAGCCCAACCTCGTGAATTCCGAAATTTGACTGTGAAATTAAATTGATCCCGGAGCAAAGATAACAGTTCATAATGATACTTAATGAATGCAGCTACACCGGGATCCTTAGTTGGACGTGATAGAATTGTCTCAATTTGCTCATTAGTTACTATATCCTCTTGATCAATCTGCGATAGAAACAAATAACCTTGCTTTATAAATACGTTGACATTTGAACACGCTGCAGAAATCTAACTTCTTCAAAAGTCCTCTGAAAGCAGTAGTATATAATACTGGCCAAAACAAAGAAAGTTTGGGTCGGGCGGTATTGGGTGTGCGTTGCTTGACCTTCAAATAAACTTGCTTCTAATTAATATTTAAAGTTTGAAAAGATCTAAGATTTCACAATATTTAAAATTATTCACTAGCTCTTTCTAGAAATCTGGCCTTCAATTTGATGACTTTTTTAAAAACGTGAAAGTTAACCACTTGTCATTTGCCATTGATATAATATATTATATATTATTTAAAAACTTGACTACTATGGAAGTCTTTTCAATTGTTCACGCTAGTATATAGCCTATGACACTCACAAATAATGTTGGTAGAAGAAGTCGGTTCAGTAGATCCAGAGATAACCCACAACAACCTCACAAACTTTTCCTCTTTATAAACTCTACCTTTAAAGTAGTTTGTACTAACTGATTAGAAATTAACGTGGAACTTTAACCCTAAGAGTCAGACAGTTGAAGCTTTAAAGCAAGTTTACTTTTGTACAGAAAGTAAGCACTTAGAAAATGTTAATGAAAAGGTTTTTCGGCCGCGGAATACTTACCACACTGGCTCCTCGTAAAATCAAACCATTGAACTGACTGCGGTAATGGATGCTCTGCAGTTTGAATATATCCTGAACGATACTTAAATGTGTTTGATTATTTAAGAGCTTTGCAACTAAATGCAATTCCAATGCAGATTTCAAATGACGACCCTTTGAGTGAATGTCCCACAGATAGTATCCGTCATTTGTCTTATTCACATAGGTAATTTGCGCATTGGGACCAACATAATCCAATTTGAGCGGCAGCAAATCATCAATATCTCTATCCACACCCCAAAGCAGCCACTGATATGTCTTGTTAAAGTATCTATTTGCAGAAGCTTCTAAGAAAAGTTTTGCGGCACCTTCACACCTTGCATTTACAATCACAGAAGTCCGCGCATAATTTTCTCTTGTTAATACTGATGTTAGAGAGTAAGAACTTAGCAGGTTGATTGGATATACGAATTGATTACATTTCATTAGAGCCAGGGCATTTAAATGAAGATCTTAGTAGGAAAATACATTACATTAATGGCTACTTTTTGGGTAAATCTCTTACCTTCTTCAGAGCAGGCAAACATAATGCTATGTTGCGTTTTTACTAATTGGGTCGTAAATTCGAGTAAAACAGAGGATTCCATCGAGGTTCCTTCTACCCGAAGCATACCTTCTATACTAAGCACTATAAAAAGTAGGTGTCCAAAATTCATTTTGAGTTTTGTTTTCGAACTAAGACAACAATAAATTAATACGGCAACTTATATAGTAAAATGAATTGGCAATTGGATTGACAGCTTAAATGGAAGCAAAGAGCACTATTGATTGATCTAATTTAACCATGAACGTATAATAGTGCGTAAGGACCTAATTTACCTGTCAATCAAAACAAAACCGCCTACGTTTAATTATTACACTTTATTTAAAGTTTAAGCTTAGACCACCTGCAATTGCATTTGGTTTTGCATCAACGAATCGATGGGATTTTCATACCGTATTAGTTTGTTTAATAAAAATGTGCCGTCCTGATGGTAATCGGCATCAACCACAAATACCTCCACGACTTTTGTCATTGCGAACTGTTCGTTTTTTAGCGTGTCCACAAAAACTAATGGCGTTACTTTAATAAGACCCAATTTCGATGGACAAATGGTGAGTGGGAATTCAACCATCTCCCCGGGCTGAAGAAGATCCAGATCGAAATCGGCAGAACCGGTATATGGGCAATTGACATATGCTTTGGTATCCAGATTTACATGCAGTTTCATCGAATGTGCAGCTGTATTGGTTACTCTGCACTGGAATGTAAAGATTGTGCCAATTTTAACAATGTTTTCTGCATCAATTACTTCTAAGCGAAGATCCTTGTATTCAAATGGCTAAAACATAATATAAAATATGTATTTATCAACATTTTGTTAGATCACTTTTCAGAGCTCTTACCAATCGCTGTAATTGGCTTGTTTGCAATCGGCCCTTTTCACCAAAATTTGATCTCCAGACAATATCGAGCTTACCAACATTGTTTGCTTGACGCAATGTCTGTATGTCTTTGGCAATTTCAGGCTTTGGCTGTAATATTATTAACATTGTCAAGGAAACTAAAAAAAAAGGTTTTGTAGGGTGGCGTACCTTAATGCAATAGAGAAATTGACAGCTATTATTCGGTTGCAGCATATTCTTTGAGTTAAAAACAGACTCGCCATTCGGCAGAGTATTTAGTGATGTTACTGTATATTGCTCAGAGCTATCCAGCTCGACTTTCTCCAAACAAAATGGTCCAGTGGTCACATTTTGGATTTGCGCCTCCAAATAAATTTCATCCATTTCTGCATTATAAAATTTCGTCTTTACATCCAGTGGCTTAAGAACTTGAAACTTAAAGAACTTCCGCAGCGACTGAGCAAACCCAGCTGGACTAGTATAATTCACTTCACACACCAGTCTTAAATAGAGTCAAATGTTATAACTTGATAGTTGAACAGGAACTATAAATAATTTAAAGTGTTACGCACATATGAGTACCAATTTCCTTAACTTCATAGCGAATGACATCATCGAGGGTTTCGTCTGCCGTTAAGACCACCGAAGATTTTTTGTTTTCATGCATTAGCAAATTGATTCGCGATGTGTTCGATTGCAAATCCACTTTTACAGAGACTCCTTCAACCGGATGTGTTGTACAATTGTGCACACAGATGTAACTGGAAAACGTTTCGCCCAAGTATATATTGCCAAAAGATTGGGGTAGAAGCATTGTTTGACCAGCGCCTAGAGCTTCTGCACATGTTTTGGCAATGCCATCGTACTCCACCAGTCGATTGAATCTTTGGGGCAAATCCTTTGGCTCACAGGTCACAATTGGCCCAAGCCCAACTAACGTGGGTCGGGTCAGTCGCATTACTGTAACATATGCAGACTTATTAGTAAATACAGTTTAGATCGTTGCACCATGACAAACTTACCCTTCAATGCCAATAAATGAGACTCCGTGTCAACAGTGTTCATTTTTCCAAAAAAAAATAAACAAACAATTTTTTAAGGTAATTGCGATTGTTGCTTATTAGTGATGACACCAATGAGGTATATCGCTACTATCGAACCAAATAAATAAATGAAATGAAATATATTTAAGACGTTTTAAAAAAGTTGCATCTCATTAGTTTCATTGTGCAAATGCGGTTTAAAGCAATTTTTAATTTATATTTTTTTTCATTATCTTTCTTTTTAACATATTATGATATAAGTAATTATCAATTAAGTTTTATTTTAATAGTTGAAATTAATGTGACTTCCATTCCTAACTCTCTAATGAAACCATGTCACGACTTATGAAGAAGGCAGATACCAGCGCCGCAGTTTGGGCCGTCTCGGTGCATCCCTTCGATAATCGCTCCTCAACTTGTGCTAGCTTGACGATCAGTTTATTCATCACCGACATTGGCAATTCAACTGTTTAACAAATATAAAATCAAAAAAATAAATAGTTTGATAGCAATGTAGTATCTTTTTTGCTTACGTCTCATTATAAACAAATGCAATTCAGTGACAATGTCCTCAAGGGCAAGGCCTCGCTTACTCTTAGCTTCCTCAATAGCTATAAGATACATAAAATTCAATTACTAAACAAAACTATTTTGCTACAATATTGTTCACTTACTGTCATATGCTAAATCAAATGTGGCTGCAGAAAGCAATGTTTGCAGCATATACTCAATTTCACTCCTTAGCGGGTAACCCACACACATATAAACATTATCTTCGTTTACAATGTCAAAGGCCATTGAGGTGCTCTGCAAGACATTCAACACCTTTCGCATATCACCTTTGGATAGCGTTAGCAATGCGTTTTTGCCATCATCCGTAACGTTGACACTGAGAAAAAATAAATCTTACTTAGTGGATTAAGCCATGGTGGATTTATATACAAGGTGACGTATTCAGCTATGGTGAATTGCATTTTAAGCAAAAGAGTCCTATGCAAAAGATAGCTTTGATTTCATCTTCAGAACCGCTCGTGCAGGCACACAAACAAGAGAAAGCAGAAATTGTTCCGCAACATGACTATTTGCCACTATTGGAACATTGTGCATACTTACAAAATATAAGCATTTTAAAAGAGAGCAGTCATGCAGAGTACGTCACACTAATATAATTGCACCATTCATTAAACTGTTATCTTCTAGCTGGACGCTTACTGTTCTTCCTGTACAATTTTGTTAAGACGCGGCAGCATCTGTTCCGGTGACAACGGCGCAAAGCGAAAGCGTGTGCATCGAGATTGAAGGGCCGGTATAATTTTGCTTAGGTAATTACAAATGACACAGAAGCGCACGTTTTCGGTGTACTTTTCGATAATGCGACGTAGGGCATTCTGTGCATCGTTGGTCATTGCATCTGCTTCATCCAAAATTATTAGTTTAAAGGTGCCACAGAAAATGGTTCGGGTCGAGGCAAAGTTAAGTATCTGTCCTCGAACGATGCCAATTCCGCGATCATCCGAGGCATTTAGCTCCAATACCATTGACTTAAAGTGTGTCGACGAGTAAAGTTGACGGGCACAGGCTAAAATTGTACTCGTTTTACCAGTGCCCGGTGGCCCATAGAAGAGTAAGTGCGGCAACTGCTTTTGATTGATAAAACGTGTGACTGAAAAGTATAATTTGGTTAGCATCAGTTTTTCTGTAGTGGTTCCTGTGCAATGTGCAACTTACTGGTAGATATTATTTCGTCGTGTGATATCAAATCATCTAGGCAGCTAGGACGATATTTTTCTACCCATGGCATGCGTGCCTCCGTTCCACTGATTTCGGACATCGTTGTATTTGTAGGACAATAATTTGTGATAACGCAGAAATAAGTCTTTACGCATTCGCGCCGTTTTCTGAGTGACCGAACTTTATCGAAAACTTATCGATTATTTGCGAATTGATGCGACTTATCGTTGTTTCTACCAATTTACATCACTGATTATAGAAAGTAATCAGAAGTAAAATAAAATATTTTTTTGCTGGCGAATCTAAATCTAATCTAAAAATCAATAATGTCTTTATCTTATGCCGTTCTTATCAATTCGTAAAAAGATATAATTGTTTATGTAGTTTTTACCATAGCTGGAAAAATTCAGGACTCGTTTTTTTACGTTCTATATTTTCAACTGCATCCAACATGTTTTTAGTTACAATATACATTTACATAATCTTTGTGTTGTTTACGTATTAAAAAAACAACCACAACTATTTAATAATCTAAAGACCACTCATTCTCGGCTATAAATGAATCGACGACTTCCTTCATTGAGAAATTTGGTATTAACTGATCCTGTGTGAGTTTGACTCGCGTCACAGGATCAAAATGGCCAACTCGCTGCAAATGCTCTTCAATATCCTTACGCTCATAAGTGATTCCTGATGGTGTAATCACTGGTTCCGTTAAAATTTCAAAACTTATTTTTCCGCATAGGAAATCCGGAACATCACGTTTCTGGCAAATTGTGTGCAGCGGTTATTATAATATTACAATTTATAACCTGGTCTTAGTGTCTGTACTTACCCTTCGACGCTCATCTACTTTGGCGAATATGTTATTCAGCTCTTTAATGTGATCATCCTAAAAAAGAAATTTTTTATAAATTTGTCAATTTCAGCTTTAGTTATTGTGAAGAAATATGTTATATTTGCATAAAGAGCTTACACATTCTTGCTCAATTTCCTGCTGTTTCTCTTTTAAGTTATCCTCATTTAAGTTTTCATTCAATTTCAACTGGGCCAAGCGATTTTCCATATCATCTTTAACTAAGCTGCAAATCAAAACATAATTTTATTAATTTATAACCTAACTTAAGAAGTATTTTTGTGCCTACCGATTCAAATAACTTTGCAATTCAATCTCCTGGTGTATTCGTTTTTCTTCCATAACATTCCAACGTTTTTTGCGTGCCAATCGCAATTGCAATGTAATATCATCGCCAAAGTTTTGTTTTTGCTCCTTTGACAAATCATAAGCTACAATTTTAAGAGGACCAGTAGATCGAACATTATCGATTAACTATACTAATAATGAAAATTTTTTACCGCGTTGAAGATGCTTTATAGCCTCATCATAATTGTCAATTTCCATAAGGCCCTGGCCCAAGAAAAAATGTCCCTTTAGTAAATTTCCATCGATATCCAAAGCCCGTCGGCAATCCTGACAGCAAAGCTCCCAACGCTTTAGTTTTAAATTGCACAGAGCACGATTTGTAAAATAAGTTGCATTTGTTGGATTTTTAATCTGTATCAAAAATTTTTAGTTGGTTTATAGATAAGTTTACATTTTACGTTGGACTTACAATGGCCTTGGAGTAACAAATAATCGCATCGTCATATTTGCGAGTTGCAAATAAACAATTACCCTGCTCTTTCAATTGCAGGTCAGATAAATTTGTGGTCGAATAAATATGCTTGCTCGTCATGCTGAGAATAGATTTGCTTCCTTAGATGTATTTTATGCCTGACAAAAATTATTGATGTAGGAGTACGAATTGTCAAAAGCAACTGACACGAGTATCCTGAGTAGTCGAAGAACTACACGAATTCCGTATCATTTAAACCAAATTCCGATGCACCAAAATTACAAGGGCCTCTTATTGTTTTTCCTTCAACAATAAAAACATATAAGTGTGTGTACGTAATTTTATAAATCTGTCTAACACTACAACTTATCGATAGTTTCTCATCGATTTGTGGTCTTATTGCAAAAGTGCCGTTTTGGACAAAAATAACTTTTTACGGTGCTAGTAACATTCATCAAATATGAATCGTAGCACCACAGCTCTATATTGTCAAAGCAGTCGTAGTTTTAACAGATTATTAAAAGTTTTCTATAAAGGGAAATAGTTTTCATAGGGACTTCGTTGTGTTTTTTTCTAGAAAATCTCGAAATCAATTTTACTTTTAGCCGCAAAGAGATAATACTAAAAAAACTTTATTTTAAACTTTAATAGCTTTCTTTCCTTTATTTTCATGGGTGATAAGTCATTGGTATAAATAACATACTGGATTCTGGTCCTTTTATTTATTAATTGTTTATGGGATTGTGCGGTATTTTTTTTTCGTGAGTGCCGAATCATCGTTTCGTTCATTCTTATCGAACTGTAAACTTAACAGATAGGCAAAGAAGAAGAGGCAAATTTTTTTTGTCAATCCATCTAAATTATTTTTTTTTGCGATTGCAACAAATAAAAAATTGTTTAAAAATCATAAGAAAGATAAGCGCGATAAACAAAGATTAAATGGCTTCAACATCAAGGTAAGTAACACAATTATAAGAGGGTTTTACAATTTCGCTTAAATTAATTTAATTGACCATTCCAAAGACTCGAAAACAATAAAGTTTGCTGCTATGCACACCCAGAGTCTCCATTAATTGAAGACCACCGTGCTGGTGACATGATATGCTCAGAATGTGGCTTAGTGGTCGGAGATCGTGTAATAGATGTGGGTTCCGAATGGCGAACATTTAGCAATGAAAAAAGTGGCGTCGATCCGAGTCGTGTTGGCGGTCCTGAGAATACCCTGCTCAGTGGCGGTGATTTGTCCACCATTATTGGTCCTGGCACAGGCTCGGCGTCATTCGATGCATTTGGCGCACCAAAATACCAAAACAGACGCACAATGAGCAGCTCCGATCGTTCGCTCATTTCCGCATTTAAAGAAATTTCTTCAATGGCCGATCGCATCAATTTACCAAAAACGATTGTCGATCGAGCGAATAACTTGTTTAAGCAAGTATGTAATACATTTTATATCACATGTATATATATTTATTTCACACAAATTATACATATCCCAAAAAGGTACATGATGGTAAGAATCTTAAAGGTCGCTCAAATGATGCCAAGGCATCAGCTTGCTTGTATATTGCCTGTCGCCAGGAGGGAGTTCCACGCACATTTAAGGAAATTTGTGCTGTAAGTAAGATTAGTAAGAAAGAAATAGGAAGATGCTTCAAGCTGACACTCAAAGCACTTGAGACAAGTGTCGATTTAATCACCACTGCTGATTTTATGTGCCGTTTTTGTGCAAATTTAAGTAAGCCATTAAATTACTCTATCTTATTTTATATCATTATAATTCCATTATTTTAAGATCTTCCCAATATGGTGCAGCGGGCAGCTACACATATTGCGAAAAAAGCTGTGGAAATGGACATAGTACCTGGTCGTTCGCCAATCTCTGTGGCAGCCGCCGCAATTTATATGGCATCCCAAGCTTCGGAGCATAAGCGTAGCCAAAAGGAAATTGGTGATATTGCCGGAGTAGCAGATGTTACAATTCGGCAATCGTACAAGCTAATGTATCCATATGCAGCTAAACTATTTCCCGAGGATTTCAAGTTCACGACACCGATTGATCAGCTACCGCAAATGTGAGGGTAGTACTTAAAGAATTATGCTCAATTTAACAAAATATGTTCGTAAAATAGGATTAAAATAATCAATGTACATGAATTTGTGGGGGATTTGATTAGTATAAACTGAAATGACTATACTTTTACTCAAAAGAGAAATACGATTTTATTTATATCATTAAAAATGAAGAAGTGCAAAGGCATATACATAAACTCGTCTTGTTGAAATATACATATATGTAAAATAATAAATCAGGGTAATAGTTGCACCAATTTGTCAATATTTGCTCCCACTCCTCCCATAATCTTGAGATATTAAAGCATATTATTCAGCCAAGGCATATATAATATATAGTATAGTTTTAGAAGCACTTGCTTAAAAGCTTTCATCAATGATAACATAGTATAATGGTAATTGAATACATTTAGTATACAATAGTTTTTAAATAATTAAGAGTAACAATAGAAGCCACATTAAATTAATCAATGCCCAAAGAGCACTTCTCGTTATCCGTATGGCCGACGCATTCCAGTGCAGGTCGATGCTCCGAATCCCACATGCCGGGACCACAACGCTTGCACAATCCACTTAATGTGCATGGAATCTTTGGCAACTGTCGATATTGGTACAGTAAGCCGCGTGCCTTACGTAAAATCAACTGACCATCCATATACATGGCTAATGAGCTAAAGTGCAGCAGCATCTCATCGGCACGCAAATTCTGAGCAATGACATCATCCGCATAGACAGCAATTATGGCCAGGCAGAGGAACAAATGAAAATAGTCTGTAAGATAGTTTGACCAGCAAGCCTCCCACATCCGAATGACCACGGCCTCGGTAAATTCGCGCTTGAAACATAATAAGAGCCATCGATGACAAAACAGCAGCTCCATAGCCTCGTTGTGTCGTTGCAGGTGCTCGTAAAAGCGAGGCAGCATCAATCTTATCAATTCACGAAGATAACTTAGATTATGATCAACATCGTTGTCCGTTGGTGTACAAACAAAAAATGCTCGTTGCATAAGGCCCACGAAACACCAGAATGTCTCCGATTCGTTTTGCACTTCGCATAACACCGGTGCCAATAGATCGCTCATTCCCTGCAAAACAAAAAAAATATATTATATGAATAAAAACTCTAAGCGTCATTTATCCTTCTATACTAAGTGTTATAAAGAGGTAAAGATTGTGACGTTGTTGCGAACAATCTCTTGATCTGCTCAACCGATTTTGAAAATTATAATGTAAGTAAGAGTAAAGTTTGCGAGTTGAATCATTTATCAACCTTTTTTTTTCGAAAATAAACTAACTGTATATTACATGTTTTCTACGTAGTTCTATTTTGTCCCCTTGAGATTGGCTTTATGGAGGTTCGACTATATAAGATTTTCCCGAGTGATTTTAAAGCGTTAGGCTTTGAATTAAAATAAAAGTTTTGTTTGCTTGGGAATTGACCTTGCTACCTACTCTCGACAATTGCGAATTAAGTTAACCATATTTATTGGTGTCTTACCTGTGAATAGGATATACTTGTGTTGTAAATGGCAAAGTTGAGTAGAATGTTCTTCATCATTTCGGTATTGGGATTGTCTTCGCCACAAAAGAAGGGATTTGTGCGATCCGTGCGAACCACATCTTTTTCGACAACGCACTGAACAGTTCGCCAGAATTGAACTTGTTGCTCCGGCGACATGGAATAGAGACGCTTGCGTGTGATTTCATCATATTCTTGCCTTTTAATATCCATGAGCACCGCCCGATCCTCAAACGTGGATGAGAACGAGTAGCATTTGAGAATGAAGGGCCAAACGGTTTTGCGCAAACTCTTTTCTAAGCCGCCGAAAAAGACGCACTTGCGCAACAGTAAATCGTCGTCAATTTGTCCCTTCTCATTGAGCATAGTGCCATAGAAAAAGTTTGTTGTTATTCTTTTCACATTTCCTTCGTCGGGATGCATCTCTGACTGCTTAACTTCCGGGCGACAGACCATAAAGTGTCGGTATGGCAAATTCATCTTCTCCTGCCCCGGTGCCAATGTAATATTGTGAAGGAAGCAGTGCCACTGGTGCAGCACCTGAGCCAAGTGATCCAAGCCTCCGTAGTGGAAATGGAGTATCTTGTATTGGGATTCGCGTGATGCAATCACCAACTGACCGGAAGTACACTTGTCATCATTAAAAAACAAACGTAAGGAGCGCATTTGGCTGAGATCAACAGAGAAACGACGACCCCGAATTATGGCCTTTCGGCGCACAATTGGTGTTGCATTCGCACTATCCGGGAATACAAGGTTATGCTTGAAGGCCAGCAGCTCTGGTGTCATCCAATTGGGATTATTATCATCGGACACGGAACCGTCCGAGTTAATGACTTGATGTTGTTGATGCTGATGGGCCTGTTTTCCGTTTCGAGTTTCATCTTCACTGCCTTCGGGTGTGGTCAGAATGCAATTGTACGACTGAGAGATATTGCTATTCTCGATTTGGGGATTGGAAATGGTAATGTTAACCGATGTTATTGGATTTTTCTTGAGCAGCGCCGCCAAATCACCAATCGATGCAGTCTGTCCACCCAAAAGTGGCTGCAATTCGTTCTTCAACTCCTGCATTTCGGCAACACTTTCATCCTCGGCGCGTATGTTTCCAAGATCCTGTTCCGCATCGTCAACTAGCTTTGGGGCAGGCACTGCCACCTGAGATGTGGGCACAAAGTGTCCATTATAGGGCAACATATCTGCATTGCGATTGTTCATCGATGACTCGGCATCGCCGCCGCCGCCGCTGCTCGTCGAATTGCATTTGCAAAGGGAACTATTTGGTATCCATGTAAGCAGAAGTGTAGGTCTTTTGGCGCTATTGTATTGATCTATGAATGTTTTGGTGGTGCACGTCAAGTAGCCGGGATAGTGTAGAATATCGGATTCTTGGCGTGCAACAGTCGGTGGATGAATGCAAACATTGTTCTTGCAAAATAATATTTCGTTGTCTTCGTAAGAGATATCGATTTTTTCATCTGACCTTTCTTCGCCCAGAATCAGTATGGATGCCTTTTTGATTATATTTCCAATTGGCATTTTAATTTTTGATTATATGTTCTCGTTATCAAGCCAAACGTATTTTTCTCAACTCTTTAGCCTTTTGATTTGTAATTTATGTATGTATATTTATATAAATGTGTAAGGAAGCGGGTGAGGTTTTTAGGGGTAGGAGGTATCACGGCGCCTAGTACTTTCGATCGAATCTCACATTTGAATAACCATCATGCAAATTGAATCATCAGTTTTGAATTTTATTGCTGCTAATGTTGTAAATGTAAATCCTTATTGGATGTTTGCAAACTAAGAAGAAGGACACCGACCTTACGGTATAAATACTTTTGAACACAAAAGTATAACAAAATATCGAATATGTAAATATTCGATAGAATGTGCAGCTCCTATTGGAAAAGTGTTACCTCTTTTATTTTGGGAATTAAAAATGGCAAACATTTAAGCTGAAGGGGCCACACTGATAATAATTTTTGATAAAATAAGTTTATTATTTGTGATTCATTCAGTTTATTAAACGAATTAACAAGCAAACTTAATTCGACATCAACACTGGACACGCTAAACTTTGTGTTATTTACCTAAATCATTCGCACGGATACACACACACAAAATTCCATCACACATAAGTATTTGTTTTACTCGTAGATCTTTTAACTTTCCATTGTTAAAGAATGGCAGCCGAGATAAAGCCAGCACAGCGCAGCAACAACGACCGCTTTTTGTCGACCAAAAAGCCGGAACTACTTAGTAAATTAGAAGGAAGTGGGGACGATGTAAATGCAGCTATTTTAATACCAGGCGAAAATGGAGTTATAAGCGTATCGGACGATAAGTAAGTGCATATTACTACTTAGATAAATAAATACGACAAAAGCTAGTGTTAATTGACTTTTCATAGAACTGTGCGTGTGTGGCTTAAACGCGACTCTGGACAATATTGGCCCAGTATTTGTCAGTACATGCCCTCGGGCTGCTCAGCAATTGAATACGTTCAGGAACAGCGACAATTGTATGTTGGGCAAGACAACGGCACAGTCACACAGTATACTCTGTCCGAGGACTGCAATCGGTTATCGTTTGTACGCGATTATCTTTCGCACCAGGGTCGCGTTGTGGCTGTCGTGTTCACAAAGACCCACAACTGGATTCTCTCTGCTGGCAAAGATAAACAATTTGCGTACCATTGTACGGAAACTGCTAAGCGAGTGGGCGGATACAATTTTGAAACACCATGCACAGCGCTGCAGTAAGTATGATTTCGTGAATTATCAGTTCAAAATTAATTTCAACACAAACGTTCATCTTTATCTAGGTTTGATGCCCTGACTAGATATGCTTTCATTGGCGATCATGCGGGTCAAATAACGATGCTGCGCTGCGATGTGCAGGGCGTGCAGCTTATTACCACATTCAAAGGACACACCGGTAAATTACAATAATAATAACCTATTCTACGTAAATGTTACTTATCTGAAAATCGAATATCAACTAATAACAAGGAAACAATGTAAACAAGTTCACTTATGGGACAAGTTGACACCATTTGCGGTTCACATTGCACAGTTTACATTAATTGAAGTGGTTTATCATAAATATATTCAATTCAATTAATGTTTTGGATGGCGGCCGTAGTTAAATATTTAATAATTCAATGGTTTATATCCAATTTCGTGACGGACTCAGAAAAAAATGTAAAAGTCTTATGACTGATGGATCAATGTTAGGCGGGCACTAAAAGTTCCATTTGTATTTGAATTACATATATATATATATATATATATATATATATATATACATTTTTCAGCTGGTATCAGGTGCTTGAGATGGGTCGAGGGACCACAATTATTGTTTAGTGGTGCATGCGATCAATCCGTCATTGTTTGGGATGTTGGCGGCAAGCGGGGCACAATTTACGAATTGCAGGGGCACAGGTAATTAAATGCTAATAAATACTATATCGCTATAATTAAATCTATATGTTTGCATTTCGAATTAGCAACAAAGTTTCGGCGTTGGCATACGCTAATCACACTCAACAGCTGATAACATGCGGTGAAGATTCCGTTGTCGTATTTTGGGAAATGAATGCTATGCGCAAAGAGGTGCCCGGCTGGGTGGAATCAAACAACTGCCAGCTCTGCTCGAGGCCTTTCTTTTGGAACTTTCGTTCGATGATGGACCAAAAACAGTTGGGCAAGTTTACAACTGCTTCGAATTCTCTAATATAAACTTAAAAGAAATATTTTTTGTATATAGGGATCCGACAACATCATTGCCGTCATTGTGGCAAAGCGGTTTGCGATAGTTGTTCAACGAATCGCATCAATATACCAATTATGGGATTTGAATTCGATGTTCGATGCTGCGATCCATGCTTCAAGCAGCTGCAGACAGTCGAGCGTCCTTCTTTAGCAGCTTTCCACGATGCGAAACACTCCATAGTGCATATGGATCTGGATGAGGAACGGAAACGCCTGCTGACCGTCGGTCAGGATCGACTTATCAAAGTGTGGGATTTGTCCACCATTTGGGTATAATGTTCATAAATATATATTACCATTTCCACGCATGCAAGCATGACCTTTGACCGCAAGTTCGGTGTATAAAATTTAAAAAAAAAAATTATATATTCATATATATAAATATTGCATTGTACGAATCAAAATATATAAAAAATACCAAATACACATGTAAGTATTGAAAAATGTAGATTGCGAAAGTGCAAAGGGACGGACGATAAAAATCACTTTTATAATATAAGTAATGTTAAACATAAACCGTATATGCATATTATACTATATATTAATATTACATATTTATATTTTCATCGAAATGAAACTGATGTAAAATCTAAATTCATGGATATCAATAAAATCAGATCACGAATATCATTTAAACCATATTAAAAAATGTTTTTATTTATGGCTTATTTTTAATTAGTTGTTGCAAATGATAAACACAAAAAGACCAACTCAAAATAGCTGAAAGTTGGTAGAAAAAAATGTACATTCAGATTTTTGACTGAAAATTTTGTTTTATTTACTATGATTATAAAGATGACCGGATGCTGCGCATTAATAGCCTCCACGACCTGGCGGTGGTCCGCCACGCATCATTGGCGGTGGTCCTCTCATTGGGGGCGGTGCGCCGCGTCCCAGACCGCCGGGCATAGATGGGATACCACCAGGAATCATTCCTGGCGGGGGTGCGCCCATCATCGGAGCTCGTGGAACACCACGGCCCATTGGAGCCATGTGCTGTTGGGCGGGACCGCCAACGCCTCTAACGGGTCCCTGCAAGCCAGCTGGCACCGACGAAATATTCATGGGTACGCCACGACCAGCGACACGACCAAGACCTGGACCGGGAGCAGCGCCTGGAATTGGTACTCGTGGCAGACCCTCCTCCGGTGGTGGTGGTCCCTCGACTGTGAGGGAAACAATGTTTTCACCGCGCAACAACACAAATCCAAGTACCCGCTTCTCTTCTCGTTCAGGTACCTTGGAGTTTTTGGAACGGATTTTACGAAACTCTTCACAGTCACCCAATATAAGGTTCATGTGCTTATCGAACGCCTTAAATGTTCCAATGAATGTCCTCGAATCCTGCAGAACGATTCGCACCCGGTAATTCAGGTGCTGAATCATTTTATTGTTCTTGCCAATAGTCTAATGTAAATTAAAAAAAATTTTAATTAATAACAAAAGAACTTTAATATACCCATTTTACCCATTGACGATGGGTATAGAGTATAAAAAAAATACACATGGCCGGCAAAACAGCGCAATGATGAAAGCTTAAACGTTTACGTTTATTTGGATCTACGTAAAAACCATAATTTGTAACTTACCATTTTGGCGAATTTATTTTATTGTTACAGAAATAATTCAAAAACTTATACAGCGTATTTATAAATTTGCAGACTTTGTGAAAATAAAATGGCTAAACAAAATAATGCTTCTTCGTCCACAGCCAATTTATCGACGCACCGATAAGTAATTATTGAATTTTCTTTTATATCGATGTTTGGAACAATTAAACATATCCGATTGGTAGTCGAATTTTCAATGCAGCCTTGGTCTTAGAATTTGCTGTGAACAAACAAAATTCGCTCATTCAGCTTAGACGCTCATATATGTATGTGGCCACGTCACTTTGGCTCTCTTTGTTTCTCTCTTTTGTGCCGACATTCTACGTACATTATAGGCGGCACAACACCAAAAAGTTTTAGCTCGTTGGCAAAACAAGTGAAAATTAAACAAACGCTGTTGTTTCGGTAAAGTACGATATTTAAATTGATTAAACAAATTAAGATGTGGCAAAATAATCAAATATTCTTTAAATAATACAGGTGTCGTCGCGCAAAGTTAAGCACCAACACAGCACAGAACACATCAAAAGAAAAAGAAGAAGAGAAAGAAGATACTGTGAAATTACTCAGAATGAATATTTTTCGGTTCGCTGGAGATTTATCGCATGTATTTGCCATAATAGTACTATTACTTAAAATATGGAAGACGCGATCATGCGCCGGCATATCGGGCAAGTCTCAAATACTATTCGCCGTTGTCTATTTGACACGTTATCTGGATCTCTTTACGACATACGTCAGTCTTTATAATTCGGTGATGAAGGTGCTCTTCTTGGCTACTTCAGGCGCCACGGTCTATCTGATGTATGTGAAATTTAAGGCAACCTACGATCACAATCACGATTCTTTTCGCATTGAGTTCTTGCTGATTCCATGTGCTCTGCTTTCCTTGGTTATCAACCACGAGTTCACATTGATGGAGGTGCTCTGGACGTTCTCGATCTATTTGGAATCGGTTGCTATATTGCCGCAGCTGTTCCTAGTCAGCAAGACGGGAGAGGCCGAGTCGATTACAAGCCATTATCTATTTGCTCTTGGCTCGTATCGCGCCCTCTATCTGCTCAATTGGGTTTACCGTTATATGGTTGAATCCCATTACGATCTGATTGCGATCTTCGCTGGCATCGTACAGACGATTCTCTACTGCGATTTCTTCTATCTGTATATAACCAAAGTGCTCAAAGGCAAAAAACTGCAGCTCCCAGCATAAACAATCAGCAGCAATTAATTTCAGATAAGAAGATGCGAGGAGAAACAGGAGGAGCAGAAACATTGAAGATGCGGACCGCTTATCAAAGCGTTATTAGTAGTTCTTAATCATATAACAACAAAAAAAAAAAAAAAAGAAGATAAACATGATATTGTGTATCGATAGAAAAACATTTATGTGTTGCATTAATGAACGTTAAACGAACGTAAAATTTAAAAATGTGGCACCAATTAGAATGCATACAATTTCCAACTCATGCAAAATATTAAACAATACAAAATAATGTACAAAATCTACTCATTATGATTTCCATCTTCATACAAACAAAATATCCAGCGATTCAGTACATTTGTTTCGGTGCATCTGTACAAAAGTATCTATGCAAACCCTTTATGCATCTTAAATTAACTGGTCTATTCCTATCAACCAAAATCAAAATGTTAATAATTGTAATTCATTTTAAACTAAGTAAATCCACCAGTTGTAACCAACGTTTCTGGTCGGATTTGACACCGTTTATATTGCATTAACATTTCGCCTTATTTCAAAAAGTATATATTTTTCATCGTAACTCTCCTCTTGTATTACTTTAAAAAACCAAACAATTTTCGGGCTTGATTCGACAATAACTTGATAAAATCACCAACCATTGCAAATTTTATGTTCTAAAAAATGCAGATAAGAATTCTTTTTATAAAAAGCGTTGCAGTTTTAATCTTAACTAATCCGAATCTAAAGCTTGGCGAAATTCTAGTAACTTTAAGCATATAAATGGTGTCTTTTATTCTTAAATTCATTTAATGATGTGAACCAAAATATTTAAAGATCGTATGCAATAAAAATTAAAATATAATTGATCCGTTGAATTGTGTTTTGGAATTTTGATGTGCCACCGTTCAGCCGATTACAAGCACATGCGATGATTTTAGTCATTGGACTTATGAACAACTATCATCTCTAAGCGGAACCAGTCCAATTGGACTTTGTCAATTTACCAAGGCGACAGAAGGAACCTAACAAAAAGATGTCAAACTTTCGGCATCATATGCTAAAGAGCGTAAAACCGTACACCGCATATATACCACAATTAACAAAATCAGCTTTGCGCGTTCTAATCCAAGTTTCTGTGCATTACATTGAAACAAGAAAATCTTCGCCCGATGTGTTAGCCTTAGCAATAAATAAATTAAGAAATGCTGGACACGAAGTACCCAAAAACTTTTGCGAGCTATTCACAATGGTGCTGCTGATAATGCAAATGTATCTGCGCTATCCAAAAGGTGTTGTGAAAGATCACGAGCTTCGACAATGTCTAATGGAAGACTTAAGGTATCATCATACAGACAACCTATTATATTAAATTTAAATACATTGTTTTTTGTTTTATATATTAGCTTCACAGATGTCTGCGCAGAGGATTTGACAAAGGTGCTCCTTAATCACCGGACAACGCTTAGCCGAAATTTCTCTGAAACCAAAATGGAAAGAGCCAAAATGCAGGATATGCAGTGGCGAATAAACATATCCTTAAACTCTTCGTAAGTTACTTTTACATCAAGTATAAAATCATTCCCAATAAACTTAAATTTTAATCTCTTTAGGATGGCACAGCTCAATAAACCAACAATTGTGTTGCACTTTAAATTAAATAATGGCGAATATCGAACATTGGAGTTGCCATTAACAATGTTTCAGCGCTTGCGGTACAATGTGGCAATGCTGCTCAGCGAATTGCAAGCATTACAGAATCGCCCTGTATTAAAACAGTTTTAGATATTTTAAGATATACAAATAGTAGACAAAACTCAGATTAGGGTAGGCTGTTATTAAATAAAGTTAATGTATTTCATATAAAAAGGATCCCAAAAAAAAAATTGTATACATTTTTATGCACTTTTTTTACGTTTTTTGATTAATTTTTTTTCAATTGATATATTAAAGTCACGTTTCCTTGCCGTAAGTTTGTGATGCTCCTTAAATTGAATGTCCAAAGCTTTTACATATTCTTGGGGTAGTGTCCACTCTTCAACGTCGGAATACTTTGTAGGATCACTCTCTACGGAGTATTCTGGAATTTCTATGCCTAGACGTTTGCATACTTTTGTTAAAATATCGTCAATATAACTAGAAATATTTAATGACGCCTTTTTGTCCTGTAATCAAAGAAAAAATAAATAAAAAGGTGAAATATCTTTAAATAAAACCTATTGAAAAACTTTTCTTACGTGCTTTGTGGGTTGCAAGTTACATATGACGAGTTTACCACCATGTTTGAGATTTTTAAGTGGCAAATTACCACTTGGAACAATTTGCAGAGTCGTTCCCAGTGTAATGTTAAGATCAGCTAAACTTATATTGGGAGAGCATATATCAATCAGATAGACATTTTTAAGCCCTATAACTTTTCTTACGTGGAATTCATAAATGCCATGTCCAAATCACGCTCCGGCAGATCGTGCTCCCAATCCAAAACATTATCTTGCATAAGTCCACCGCGGCAGCTGCGACTTCTGCCAATCTCAACAGATCGGCATGGAAGACCCAGTAGCTTTTGGCCCACCTTCTCGACAGCCGTCTTGCGCACGAATTGGCGACGACATTTTTGGCACTGCTCGATGAAGATATTGCCATGAAGTTCAGCTAAATATTTTCGATCTAGTCCAGATTTTAAATGCAGGCCATCAATGTTTTGCGAGACAATATACTGAACATATCCATGCTCGACTAATGCTTTGAGTGCCATATGA
Source organism: Scaptomyza cyrtandrae (assembly GCA_035044605.1). Lineage (NCBI taxonomy): Eukaryota > Metazoa > Arthropoda > Insecta > Diptera > Drosophilidae > Scaptomyza > Scaptomyza cyrtandrae. The sequence continues at coordinate 4,112,890 of JAWNNS010000648.1, forward strand.
GATTTTGTTGGCTTAGCTTCATCAAAAGATGTGTTAAATGTAGGTTTTTCACCTTTTTGTTCAAGCGTCCAGACTCCCATGGGTCCTCTGAAAATGAGTTTTCACTGTACTTTAATGGTTTTTAACGAATATGGTTTTTACCTAAAATCAGGAATACCCGCCGATGTGCTTATGCCTGCGCCCGTATGGAACACAACGTGCTTCGATTCTTTAATTAGATTTGCCAGTTCTTTGGATTTCTGATTCACAATTTCTTCGCTGTCGAATTTCTTAAATAAAATTATAATTTACATGAAAATTTCATTATTAGTTTCATCAGCTCTTTCGCTTACCTCCGGAACACCTAGAATACCCTTGTTTTCGTATTCTGATAGCCCTTCCGCGTAGTTACAACTCATTTTGAAGCTATATTTGGCGCATGTGTAATCTTTTGTTTAATTTATATTTATTAGTTTGTTTATGTTTACGAATAATAAAATACAAAAACGCCCATACGCTATTAAACAATCGATTGCTTGCACTATCGATAGTTCAATTACCTTTGTAAATAGTCATCAGCTGTTTGTGTTTTTTTTTTCAAAATGCAGTCAAAATTTTCAAGAAATGCATGGCAAGTATGCGGACAATTTATACATCGAAATTTATTCCAACTCAGAAAGCGGTATGGTCTTTGATTGATTTACGCGTTCTTCATAGTATTGTTTCCAATCTTGTTTTCAGTTAATATGACATATGTAAGAAATATAAAAAAAAATATATACGCCCGACTTTATGTACACGGAACTGATTCTTCCAAAAAACAATACAGTATTATGCAATGTAGAAAATATTTAATGCTGATTTTTTTTTAATTCAATGTAGATAAAAGATTGTTTTCACTAATCAAAACTACTAAAGTTACAAATAAATGATTCCCTCTATTACAGAGATAAGGGCGAATGGGAAAAAATCACGTCCACCGGCAAAGTGTCGGCGGAACGAAGCGTTCCAGAGCACATTCAAAAGCCACCCTATTACTTCAAGCAAATGGGAGCTGGCAACACTTTGGGTATTCCTGAAATTAAAAATGCAGATCAACTTAATCACATGCGTTCCAGCGGAAAATTAGCAGCCCGTGTTCTACGTGAATGTGGCAAAATGGCCAGAATCGGAGTAACAACAGACGAGATAGATAATTTTGCACATGAGCGCATACTTGCAGAGAATGCATACCCATCGCCGCTGCGTTACGCCGGATACCCCAAGTCCGTGTGCACATCCGTTAATAATGTAGCGTGCCATGGTATACCGGACGATCGCCAGCTGATGGATGGTGATATCATTAACATTGATGTGACAGTCTATCAAAACGGCTATCATGGCGATTGCTCCGAGACCTTTTTGGTGGGTAATGTGGACGAACGTGGGCGCTTTTTGGTTTACTCAACACGAGAGTGTCTTAGCAAATGCATTAAAATCTGCGGTCCCGGAGTGCCTTTCAACAATATTGGTAAATGCATCCAAAGATTTTGTCAAGAGCAAGATCTAGAAACAGTTGCTGCATTTATTGGCCATGGCATCGGTAGCTACTTTCATGGTCCACCCGAAGTTTATCATTACGGTAAGAAGTCCCATTACCATAATTATACAGTGATATTTTCAATTATGAACATGTGCTTGCTGTGTAGATAATGAGGCTCCCGGTCGTATGGAACCGGGCATGACCTTTACAATTGAGCCCATACTGTCTCTGGGTTGTGGTGACATTGGCATATTGGAAGATGGCTGGACGGCGCTAAGTTTGGACAATTCGCGAAGCGCACAATTCGAACATACAATATTAATTACCGATTCTGGTGTTGAAGTGCTGACAAAAGCTGAATAAGCAAGAGAGAAAATCTAAATTTGTACATAATTTAGGTGATTGTTTTACTGAAAAGTTTTAAGCGCATTATTTGACATAGAATTGTGAATAATTAACACTTATGCCAGTTTGCATGAAAATTTGTTGTCACGTGATTTGGTTGGTTAGTTGAAAAGTTGGTTGCTTAGCATTGGTTGTTGTTCAAAGATATGCGTACTATAGATTTTTGGGCGGCTTCTAACTGCATATGGCATTAGACTTTTGAACTGGCTTCTGTATGGGTAGGAATAGCTTAAATTCCGGCGGCAGTTCATCTTCCGAGTACAGGCGATCCGAAAAATATACACGACGTATACGGCAATTAGCATGAATCTGGACACGCAATGTCTCAACGTAGTTGGTGCCATATGCGCGTCGGGTAAAATCAGATAAGTTAAACTGTATCTGGTTCCAACCCTCATCCAGGCGCATGGGCATTGTGCATATAAAGGGCTTTACCCTCGTTGTCGATTGATAATTGCTAGCGCGAAATCGTCGTCTCACATTTTTGTCGTCAAGAACCTGTTTATAGTTACACAATAATACAATTCGAATGCAATTTGGGTGCAAATGAGATGTTTAACATACCTGTACTTCAAACGTAAAGTACTTTTTCATGTTCTTAATGATCATCACCAGAAATGGCAACTTAATGCCCAGCGTCTTCTTTGGATCGGCCGGACATGTTATGAACGTTGTACTTACATTGGTGCCAACTATTTCCAGAACAAGGCTCTGTATATCATTATCCGTAATGCGCTTAATGTGTCCGTTGCGCACTTTTTTGTCCCATAGCTGCAGGGGCTTAGAACCAATGCTGTAGAGAATTGACAAAAATCCCGATTGAAAAGTGTTTTTGAACATTTCGCGCAATCAAAGGGTCGCCGACGACTGTTCTTCAGCGGTGATCAGCGGGTAACTCGAGCTTTCAGCAAATTTTTTTTGGCCAGTGGATGATGCTGACCGATAAATTTGCGAAGCCGGAATTTATGTGGATTACGAACACAAGTACAAATGAATTTTTTTATGTCAATAAATTTGTAAACAATGTGTTGCTATTAGCAACAGAGATGTAGGTAACTACATATCGGATTTTTAAGTATCGCCGGATCCCCTATTGAATATCTAACTATCGATACATATAAAAATCTATTGAAAACCAAAAAAAAAAACCATTTATATAAAGGGTGTTTCAAATGGCGCGGGTAGATTTTGGCGGCACGTGGCGGCCATTTTGTTTTAGCTACAGCTGTTCAAAATTATTTTTATTATTAAGTTGCTCATGCCAAACCATCATGGAAAGTTACACGATTAAACAGCACGTACAAATGATAAAACTTTGGGCGCATGGCGCCCATTTTACGGAAGACGTGGTGGCCCTTCACAGTCGACTCTTCAACGTTTGGTGGCCTAATTTCAGACCACCGGTTCAGTGAACAATCAGCCAACACCCGTACGTTTAAGGAAAGCAAGATCGACCGAGAACATCAGCGTGGTCCGTGAAAGTGTGAAGCAGAACCCGAGGCAGTCGATTCATCGCCGTGCACAAGAACTCGGTCTTTCGAAGACTTCAACTTGGCGAATTTTGCGTCGAGACTTGGGCCTACACACGTACAAGATCCAACTGACCCAGGAGCTCAAAGTTGATGACCATAGACAACGCCGTTTGTTCGCTGGCTGGGTTTTGAATCGTTTGGAAGAGGACCCCAATTTTGGCCGAAAAATCATTTTTAGTGACGAGGCGCATTTTTGGATGAATGGTTACGTTAACAAGCAGAACTGCCGTAACCCACGCAACACTGAACAGGTGATAATGCATCCTCAAAAAGTTACCGTTTGGTGTGGACTTTGGGCCGGTGGCGTCATTGGTCCGTACTTTTTTGAAAACGACGTTGGTGAGGCAGTCATCGTCAACGGCGAGCGCTACAGAACGATGGGAACCAATTTCTTATGGCCCAAACTGAATTATATGGACCTAGACGACAAGTGGTTCCAGCAGGACGGCGCTACGTGCCACACAGCGGACGCCACGATTGACATTCTGCATGAACGATTTGAGGGTAAGGTTATCTCTCGCAGGGGTGATGTGAATTGGCCACCAAGATCATGCGATTTGACCCCGCTAGACTTTTTCCTGTGGGGTTTCTTGGGATCACAGGTCTATGCAAATAAACCGCAATCGCCCGATGCCCTAAAGGTGAACATAACACAGGCCATCGCTCAAATTCAGCCCGATCTATGCGGAAGAGTCATTGAAAATTGGACCACTCGGATTCGTGCCACCGTAAGAAGCTGAGGCGGGCATTTGAATGATGTCATATTACATAATTAATGGCATACATGGGCCTTTCAAATAAAAAAAAAATTAGGTTAATACCTCACACACACATCTTGTTTTATTCCATTTCAACATCTACCCGCCCTTATTGAAAGACCTATAGTTCTTGTGTGCTTGTTTTATCTGTAAAAATCAAACACAAAAACGTTCTTTATTTATAAATATAAATCAAAATCTATTCTATTACTTGAATAAAAGTTTGAACTCTCTCCAACTTTACGAACATATACACCATCCTTAAAGTAGTCGGATTGAGACCAATTGTACATTTTCTCTGTAGTGTACGGACCCTGAATGTCTTCATCAGTCTGCTTCCATTTGAACTCCCACTTAAGTTCGTTGTCGCTTTGATCAGTTTCTTTTGGTTGAGAATCTTTTAAAAGCTTTGACTCTTTTTCCACAAAATCGTCCGCATACATATCAAAAGATTCACCAGCAGCTGGCTTGCTAGTGCTTGGCAGATCTTCAAGCTTCTGTTTGATTTTTTCGTACGTTTCTTGATAAATATCCATATTGCCCGTATTTGTAAGAATTTCGTTTGCCAGTTCGGTAAGCTTTGATATTTGTTGCGATTCAGTGTTTTCAATACCGGCCTTCTTTTGCCTAAGCTTCTCAAGCGTCGTTAACTTGGGCCTTTTGCGTCCCAATCTTTGCAAGGCCATTTGAACGCTTTCACAAGGTTTCATATACTCCAGCATTTTGCCAAATGCCATTAAAATGTTAAAAGGTTTTACGGCAAGACTTTCATCAGTTGAGTTTTGCTCCTCGTTATTTGGATCAAAGTAGTTCTTGTCCTTCTCCACCTTTTGTATAAATATGTTAACTATATGCATGCTATTTAAGTAAGTTTATCAGGTACCGGCCTTACCTTAACCCAATCAATATTATCCAACCAGTTGTCCTTAATCTCCGACTCTTTATTCCAATGATAATGCCCATCTTTATCAAAGTGACCTTCTTCGAGTTCCTCACGCATATTAAATGGAGTTATTTTGACGTCGTCTTCTACTTTTCCAACGCCATCCTCGCCACCTTCAATATCGCTATCGTTAAGGTTATCCCTGTTTTTGAAATATATACAATTAAAATCCGATTTCGTTGTTGGTTCTGTAAGTACGCAAAATAAATCCCACTTACTTTTCGTATTCGTCAGAGTCTTCTTCATCAGAATCTAGTGTGTGTTTCTTTTTAAAAGTTTCACTATTTGACTGGCCAAAATTCTGTTTCCTTTTTGATGCCATATTTTTTCTAACTTAGCTGTTTTTACCGAATTAACATTAATATTATTGTTTATGTATTATTTTTACAGAGTTGTATCGAGTGCTCGAATGAATTAAGTTCCAAATTGTGGTTCATGCGAGCTAGTTCGAAACAATTGCCACATTTAAAGGTATCGAAAACATGCACCACTGTCTTCTCTAATGTGCTTGAATGCTTGATTTATAAAACAAAAAGATGGTAAGAATTCATTATAATTATTTTTAAAAGATTAAATCGGAGTAGAAAATTATAATCAATCTTATTTCAATTTGCTTTAGCTACCATTGTCATTACTTAAAACAGCCCAAAGCCATCCCATGGTAAGTTTGCAATTAGTGTGCACATTATTTGTTTTGTTTGTATTGAGAATTAATTTTTTTTGTTAGCTTGTAGAGCTTAAAAATGGCGAAACCTACAACGGACACCTGGTAAGCTGTGATTCCTGGATGAACATTAACCTACGCGATGTCATTTGTACGTCAAAGGTATGAATCGAATACGCTTTTGTTTTACATACCGGATCCGGGCCCCGGAGTGTGTAATCAACTGACAACTGTATTTTGTTTTCGTTTTGCAGGATGGCGATCGATTTTGGCGCATGCCGGAATGCTACATTCGAGGCAGTACAATTAAGTATCTACGGATTCCAGATGAAGTCATTGACATGGTAAAGGAAGATGCTCAAGCTAAATCGCGAAACCGCGCTGAGATGAACAAAAATCGTGGCGGCAATTCATCACAGAACCAAAATCAACGTGCCCCTAGAAGTGGGAATCGTAATGGCTTCGGTATTCGCAATGGACCAAGTGGTGGTGGTCTGGGAAATGGCAGTATGCGTCCTGGTCCTTCGGGGCAAGGCAATCGACCTCCTGCACAGGGAAACAAACAAAGGAAGTAGTATAATGTAAAATTAATACATGATTAAAATAGCGACTCTCATTCGTTTTTTTAAAGAACATAAATTTCGGTATGCGATATTTATATATTATATTGAGTATTATTAAAATAAATTAAATCGGTTGTATGCCGATGAAAATTTCGAACATCTATACATCGCAAATTCGATAAGAACATCGAGGGTTGTCAGACAATCGTCGATAAGTAATCATTAAAATATAGCATTTCTCTTAAAGCATTTACAAAAAATAAACAATGGACTCAACAAATCAATTGGAATTGACTCAATCTAAACAGAAAGCTCAGGAAAACATAATCGAACTACAGAATTTAATTGAAAAAAACATTGAGATAGGTACGCATGGGTTTAAAGTAAAATAATCAAAGAAATTAAAGGTTCAACACTTCTTTATAGAGCAACAAATTGAATCGCGCTCTTTTTGTGAGTCTGTTTCGGATATTGAAGATATATTAAGCAAAGCAGATGAAATTGCTAAAAATTATAAAGACCGAATAGTAAACCCAACAGAACTGGTCTTGGATACAGAGCTCCTCAAACGCAATCATGAAGTAATTGGCAAGGCCATACAAACGAATACCAATGTCACGGATCGAATGTTTTGCTCAGCAATTGTAAGTAGTATTTAGAGTCCTGCATCTGCGCAACCCAAACGCAGTGTGCACGGCTCGTCAAATCTCAATTTGAAAAGGAGTCAGTAATGCCAACGTTTCAATCAAGAAAAATTTTGTTTTTAAAGATGATGTTGAGGATTGGGATTCCCTGTGCAGTCTTGGTTGTCCATATGGTGTACCATTCTTCACAAACGCACCAATGCTACCATTTATTGATGTTGAAACGAAGCAGAATATTCCCAAACAACGTGCCCCGCGCAAAGCTACATTAAACGTAAGTTTTACAATTACAATTTACACAGAAAAAATTTGTATCTGAATCATATATTTCTCGGATAGGCAGTAGAAAAGCGTCCCAGACAAAGCGACAAACTGGAACGCAAAGGCGAAGGTTCCACGGCTGTCAGTCATGTTTTAAAACAGATTAAACATTTTTATCGTGCTGGCAATAATGAGCCAATTCCATATTTTAAACTGATCTGTAATCCAAATAACTTTATGGAAAGTGTGCAGAATGCTATGATGATTTCGTTTCTGGTCAAGGAAAATCTCATTTCGCTTGATAATGGTGACGACGGTTTGCCTCAAGTGAAAGTCAACAGCAGTTCCGATGAAACATCTGCAAATGAGCCCTCTCAGGTCATCTGTTCTCTAACTGTTAATCTCTGCGAGGTATTTGTTTTTGCATATTGAGCGTTTGCTATAAACATTATTAACATGTATGTAATGCTTTACAGAAATATGCCAATCACTACAAAGTTAAGGAACCAATGTTAAAACGTTTAGATCGCGATGAAAACAAATAATTACTAAAATGCGAACGTATTATAGAAAAATGTATATTATCGAGTAAACATTAATAGTTTTGCTCTTTACTTTATATTCATAGTTTATCTGTAAAAATTTCTCCCATGAGCGAAATAAAGAGAAATGCATGATTGATAAACATACAGTGACTCAGAGCATATTTTGAATTTGCTGCCAAGAACAAACATTTATTTTTTGTTTTTATATTTCAAATACAAAAACTTTAAAGACCGATGGTATGATCTTATTTTAAAATAAAAATGTAAAAATAAATTTACTTACACTGCATAAATGAAGCACTGAGCCACTGTACATAGTCTATGTTTATTTTGATTTGGGTTCAGAGTGCTTAAAATTTTTCGGAATATTTTAGTTGCGTTTCGGATGTTTTTATGGCATAACGACACACACAGTTCAACGCCAGAAAATACACAACCACAAAAAAAAAAAAAAAAATATGCAGTTGATAAGGTTATTATTTATTGAAGTTTTATGAGTTTGTTTGGAAGATAACAAAAGTTTGAAATCACATTTTTGTACGGAAACTTAATTTGTTGGCCATAGAAATAATATTTCAATCATTGTCAGCAATTAACCTACCATTGTTCAAAGTGATTAATAAATCAGAAATGGAATTAAATTATAATTTAATAATTACTATTTACTGGTAAATAAATTTTAAGTCATTTTTGCTAACCATTTCTGCGACGTATAGTTTCAGTGTGCTTATTGTTTTAACGATATTATATTTGAACGAATTCTTCGCCGAAGAAACTCAATTAAATGTTGTTACAACAACAACAAACTCAGCATTTAGTGAGGATAGCGATGATGATTACACCGATTATGAGGATGTTAATGAAGTAAGCAAGCAAAACCGTCAGCGAAATCAAAGCGAATTTGATAGAGTTGGAACATTCTTTAAGTGGGATCGTTGGGAGAAGTGGAGCAAATGTGCAACAAGTTGTGTGCAAATTAAAAAGCGGAAGTGCATCGAAAGGTCAGAGCTTAAATTTTAACTTAATTTAATTTTTTGATTGACTATATTATTTTTGTTAAAGCAACAAGAACTCAACCGATGCGATTGCTGTGGAAAATCGTTTTTATCCGACAGAGGGCAAAATTGGTTGCTTTGGTATATTGAAGCGGTATCGACAGTGCAGAAAGGAGGAGCGCTGCAAGGCTGGCAAACAGCAGAGATTGCGTGACGAACAATGTGAGAGATTTAACAGTGTGCCATATCGTGAGACGTTCTATAATTGGGTCGGTTATGAGAAAGAACATGATGAGTGCATGTTGTTCTGCCGCGGTGTCAACTCTGATTTATTCATTAGTATGAATCAATCTGTTACCGATGGCACGCCGTGCAATCGCCCGGCTGTCTTCTATACGCATTTCTACAGACGACAGGCTGTATGTGTGGAAGGCATTTGTCGGGTAAGTCCTAGTTAACATCGTTAGTTAAGCATAGTGGAACCATGGTGGAATTATTTACAAGCTTGAAGCATTCAGCTATGGTGAAGTGCATAAGTTCTAGCAAGACAGACCCAAGAAAGACATAGCTATGATTTCTTATTTTGGACTGATCGTGCAACCACATTAAAATCTCATCTCTTTTCCGTTTTGTTGAATGTACATTTATTGAGTCTTACAACTACAACTATATATAACTAAAAATCAAACTATAAGTATTTACTTGCTAAATTACACAAGAGCAATCCCAACTTAAATCGCTACATTACTGCTCGCCTCAAAGTGCCAATGTGTACTTCAAAAGAGGGAAGGCAAGCTGAGAACGTGATCAGCATTCCCTGAACTAGGGTTTTTAATCTTCGGTTTGCCGATCTTTTATGTTCCACACAACATCTGTAAATAATAAGTTTGCGTCTTCCGGTCTAGTGTTGGGATTTTAATTGCGCACATTTTATCCAATTGCAAATTGGAATTCATTGGCTTGCCGAATGTTCCATATCAATAAAATTTCATTTTAACTCTTTAAGTGGAAAGTTTATGATGTGCTTGTGATTATGATGTCATATCCTAGATCTACTCTCTTATGTTTTGCTACTTTAGTAATTATGTGTTAAGTTCGAATTTGTCATTGTCTTTCATTACATCCATGTAAGTTCGTTCTCCTTTCGTTCGTTACTTCTTTTACCTGTTTCTGAAAGTATTGTTCTCATTTTTCAGATGACAATATGATGTTATTACAACCACTCGCGTATCTAGAAAGTTAAGGTCATATGTGTGCTATGTGCTACATACCATCTAAGGAAGATCATTTCATTGCTTTTCATTTTATTTGCTTTTCTTCTGTTCCAACATATTTGACATTTAATAATGGCACTTAGCAAGGGCAACCACAATTCAATGTTCAATGCATTTGATTTCTGTTTATGGCTGTGTTAAATTGGCCAAAGCCAATTTTCACCATAAGCATGCAAATTGCCCAAGTGCCTAGCACGAATATAGTAATAGATAGAAGATACTATATACGTATGTTGGTATCTATATATATATATATGTGTGTGTGTGTATGTGTATGTATGTAGATACTCCTCCTCCGTCCGTTAACACTTAATGCTTTGTCGCGTGGCCACACACATGGAACTGTGTTTTCTTGAAATGCTGCCAAATGTCATAAGTTTTAATTAATATCGTTTGCCAATGATTTCCATATTCATTTGGCTTTCGGGTCACTTTTTTCCAATTTATAATTTAATTAGTTTCGTTCGCACTGTGTGGCAAGTAAAAGAAAAAGTACATAGATAATGGGGCTATGCCATGCCATTTGGGCTTTCTGTTGACATGACCCCATTATTGCCTAATAATTACGGATACTTACTTACATACATACGTACAAATGTTCATACATATATGTGTAATTAGCCCAGATACAAAGCCTTCGCATTGTTTTGATGTTTCACGCTCCATCATCTGCTTGCCCGCTCTTAAAAGAGAACTGGAAAAACTGTGTCAATACATTCAAGTGGCTCTTAGGTGCATTAGAAAAGAGCAGCGAATGTTTCATATAGTTTCGCTGAAGATCAAAGCATATGACGATAACTCTCTTACTCTCCCTTTCAATCTTACTTGTTTGCAAACTGCAGGCTGTCCATAGCAGCGGCCTTATTCGTCCTGTAACAACGCGTGATAGTCAAGTTAAATGTGGTTCGGTTTTGTGCAAACATGTATCTGCCATATTTAACAGGACAAATCTAACCAAGGGGTATAGCTATATTACAACACTGCCAGTTGGAACAATAAATCTTTCGATTAGGCAAGGCTTAAAAGGCAAAAATTCATTGGGTAAGCTTATGCGTTCCGTACACATGATTCGTATGAATCAAATTCATTATCGTTGTATGCGTAAACTATAGCAAATCAAAGCATGTGAATGTCGTACGTGTGACACTCGGTCCGGGTCGCAGGTTATTTTGATATCACTCTTCGATCATGTAGCTTTATTATTGCCTATTTACGCTCACTCTCATATTCGAGCGCGCGATGTAAGCGCATGTAAAGCAAAATGTTTAACATCACTACCTCTGTCGCACGCACCTAATCTAACTAAGAGACTGCAATCAAAGAGAATTGCATTGCTTAATTTCACACCTACAGGCTTGAATCTGGTTCATGAATCACGTGTATGCATTAATAGAATTATAATAAATACTGTACAAAACAATGAAGCTTATGGGGTTTTCAGCGTTAAAAAGCCCTGAAGAAGTGTTTCTCATAAATGGCGATCGAAACAAAATATCACACAATGGAATATTCAACTTTAATAATGATGCGTTTGAATACAATCAAACAAATGGGTTGCTAACATCTAGGGGACCGCTTTCTAAGGCCGTGAACTTAATGGTAAAAGTTAATACTTACTGAAAAGAAATGAAATAATTAAGAATATTTTAATCTTTGCAGTACTTTTTGAATGATAGCCAGAGCACTTTGAATGATGTTCAGTATAACTACACCATACCAATATCCTCGCCATCCGTCAGCGAAGAAGAAGAACTACAGTCTATTTGGGATGAGGCTGGGAAAGCCGTAAATTTCACCGATACCAGCTATGCACAACGCATTAAAGATCGAAAACGTCGGAAATTTAGCTGGAAACTATTGGGTTTCGGTGCATGTAATCGTTCCTGTGGTCCGGGTACTCAAACACCAATCTTTCGCTGTGTTTGCATGCGCGAATCGTCGCTACGATTTTACTCACCACGACGCTGTGCCCAGATCGCGAAACCCACCTTCAACGATGACATTTACAACTGCAATCGTGGTTTGTGTCCTGCATTCTGGCGGCCGAGCAACTTCAGCAACTGTCAATGTCCCGTTGGCAATTCCCACGGCCAACGCACACGTCACTTTGAGTGCATGCAGGAGCAAATCAAGGGTAATGTTATTCTAGTGCCAGACAATCTGTGTCCGGTGCGACATGACCAGTCGGAGGACTGTCGTTGTATAATCAAAAATTAAATAGTCCACAATGATGGTCATTAAACTGATCGACCTTTCATATATATATATTTATATTTTAAAAAAATGTTATTTTTCAATAAGCAAAAAATGTACTTTATTGTAAAGTAAACATACCATAAATGTCCATGTGCTATTTTGTAAAGCTTGTCCTGTGAACACAGACTCACACTCACTTACTTTATTAACCAGTTTCACAAATGAGTGTGAATGGAAATTGAGAAAACCCACACAAGCATATCTTAGCATAGTAAAAGAGCAGAAGAAGAAGACTCAACGCCGATCTCACTTAAACTTTAGATCTCTTTTAAGGAGTGAGGTATCTATTATTTATTTGGCTAATGGCTAGAGTCACCAAAAAAAACTGGGTAGATATCCTGGTGACATCCTGTTACAATCTGCATTTAATAATTGCATAAAAATAGTTTTCTTAAATTGTTTTTTGGCGGACAAGCGCGATATCCAATTAAAGAACTAAAGAACTCGCAGTTAAAAAACTAGAAACAGGGTTGGCCACTTTCTCAAAAGATTGAAGGAAAAGCCTGCAATGTTTGAGCTAGATTTACCACACCTTAAGAACAAACGGTTAAAGTCTAAGTTCGAGCCTTAACTTGTCAATTTCCTAAAATAAATTTTTCATTTATAATATTAATGCTTTCTTAGGTATTTGTCAATGTTAAATAAAACATTTAAATACTTAATCACTGATGGATTTACAAAAAACTCGACCAAAAAATAAAAGAATTAACTTCATTTTGGTTTCTCCTTTGAATTGACTTTAATATATTAGAGAGAAGTCAAAGAAGCGGGTCAATAAAGACGATTATCCATTTAAAATCTATGACTTTGTGGCGCAATTAATGACCCACAATGCTTATGAAGCTCAGCTCACAGTTTCTTTCTTTCCTCTTTTTTTTTTTAATTTTCAATTGCCCGCAATAAAGAATATCAAATCAATTAAGAAAAAAAAAAAAACTATTAATTAATGTTGAAATCAAATGAATATATTCAATTCATCTAACTTGGCTAGACAAACTCTGGATACTATCAAGTTACGATGATGATTTTTTGAATTTCACTTTCATTCTTAAACAATTAGTTTTTACTTTGGAATGTGGAACTGGCGCCAGGAAAATAACGTTTACGAACAAATTTATGGACCGAAGGAATTTTATGATTTTTGCGATGTTTGCAACTAATTGAATGCAGCAAACATTTCAATTGTTAAAAAACATGTTAATTGAACTTTATGGTAATTTTATGCCCAACTTGAATTTTTGGATTCTAATAATTGTCATAATAACAGAGCTTCTCGTTTATATGTATGTTTGTAAATGTGGTATGTTGTAAAATATTTGTACTTAAAGCATATTAAAACTGGCACTTCAAAATTTATTTGAAAGTTTATTTATGCTGGAGCCACCAAAGTAAAGTACATATAAACAAAAACTAGCTAACAGATAACTCTTCTTGTATATTTATTTATTGATTGGTTTGCAACCGATAAAAAAGTGCCAAAAATACGGGTTTTTGACATGTTTAAGGGCATCTCACATGAAGAAAATTGGTTTTTAATTGATATAATGCATCTATAAGTTATATTCGGTCGCTTTGAAACCTACAATAAATTTTAAGTAAATTATTTTCTTTTTCTAAGTAGTTGTCTGTTGAGTGTTCTGATTTTGTTTTTAGTTCAACTTTCCCTTTAAAAAAAAACTGATTAATTTGGTTTCAAAATAGTAGGTTCTCAGAGACAAGAAAAAGAGATTTTAAAAATGTTAAATAAAAGAAAAAGAGATTTTAAAAATGTTAAATATATTACTCGTACAATAAATATAAGAAAAACCCTGTTTTTGAAATTGTTATTTTCGTATATCTCAAAATATTATCCATTTAAATGTTTTGTTGTGATTTTCATTTTAAATAGCACAACGTTATTAATAATTAACTGGAAAAGAAAGAATTTTTAGGTTTGGTATCCTTATTTTAATTTTTTATATCTACTAGTCGAACAATTAATAATTAAACATTGTCTAAACTCTTGAATTGTTCCACTTCTTTTAGGCTTGCGAATAATTTGCCAGAAAAAAATAAAAATGTAGGAGACGCTTTAAAAGTTAAGATAGTAATTACTATTGTGAGACATTCCTGATATTTGTCATACAAAACTATGCCATCTGTCAAATGTTTCTCACTCACATATTTAGCATATGACATAACGTTAAGCTAATTAAATGTTCCAGTTTCCAATTTGTGTTTTGAAAACAATACTTAGACGTAGCACACTTCTAATGTTTACAAAATTTAAGCGGCAAGGTCTTCGGGTCTTCTGTGGGCTTAATGTGATGCTTTTAGTGTTGCATCTTAGGTAATTAGAAATGTTGTGACACAGACCCAACAACGATTAGCATTGCAAATATTTGATTTACTTCTTACAGTTAAAATAGAAGAAAAGTAATGTAGGCTCGAAATTCAACGGTAAACTTTGAATGAAAGCACCTGCTTGTAGCTGAGAAGCGAACAAATAAGGATTGGCCAACATTTCCGTTTGTGATAAAAACAATGTGTACTTTACTTTACATACTTTGTATGTACTTACTACACACATACTACGTTGTTTTTTGTATTCACGCATGTAAATATATTAGTTAGTTAAGTTGTTGTGATTTTGAATGTGTAACAACAAATGCTTTGGCTGTCGCTGCAAAGTTCCTTTTGTTTGTAAAAAAATAATCTAGAGTGAACTTGTCGAAATTTAGCGACTAGCGTATACCCTGTACTTAGTCGTTATATTTGTTTAGTAATTTTTTTAATATCTTAAAATTTTGTTTGTTTTTTTAACGATATTAACTTAAGTTTTTTATATTTTATAGTTTACGATTAAAGCTTTAAGTTAAGAACATGAACATGCTTATTAAGCTAAGAAGTTAAAACTAGGAAAAAAACGGGCATATTTTTGTCATTTTTGCTGGATGTGCTATGCTTTCTGATATTATTACCCATCAATTACATTCAAATCTAAAGACTAGAGCGATAGAATTATATAATATATATAAGCCAGGTCTATTCTATTCCGGAATTGTGCTTAGGGAAATACGTCAGATTCCCAGATTCTTGTCGCTTTGGTGTTCATTTTCCTTACGTATATTGATGTACATATTTATACCTATTATACTCTCAGTAAACGCCAAGTGTACATACATGCCCATACCATAACACTTCATCCGCCGCGCTTGTCTTTTGCGTTTAAGCTTTTGGGTTCAGTATTGGACTGTCACCAAACAAAATTGTTCCCATTTGAGCCAAAAGTTGCTTGGCCTCGTCAGCATAAATACCTGTGCTACAATACTGAAAATCCTTTCCATGTTTACGTTGAACCCTCTGCAAAGTGTCTCATTTCGTACTGCATCTGTTGAGTCAGTTATGGGGCCGATTGTTTAAGAATTTCCTTTATTTTTCTGATGATCTTTCTTTGGAAACGTTTCAGGACGACTTTTAATTTGTTCAATGGAAATCCGTTTTCGCATATTGCAGGTGCAATATTCTTACAAAAGGTAATTGAAATTGATGTTTGATTCCGCTTAAAATAAGCTGTGAGCCACTGTAGAAGTTTTTAGCACGTCAAACACGTTTTGCGTTGTTTTTTACCTAGCGTATAAATGTTGTCAAAGTCCTGACGTGATTTGCAAATTCTGAAAACGGGATCGTCGATAACTCTGATTTTAAAAAAAAAACCTCTTCGTGTCACCTATTAAAATTTCTTCCTTTTGGTTTCACAAAACACAATATCTATATCTATACAGAATGACAGAAATGTCCAGATGTTTGACCAAAATTATGCGAACCCATTTCCAACGTGACCAGGGTATTCAAACCACATGCAAGCGAGCACTCGCTATAGTACACACACTCACACACCTACATTAACACTCGCACACACTAACACCATGAGTGTGTGTGATGTGTTCACAGAGTAAGCACGCATCATCCAGACATTTTTTGGGCGCACGCCGCTGCTTGCTACGAAGCCATCGTCACCATTGCCACCGACACCTCCCACTGCCCACCTCCCCCGCAGTTTATAGTTGTGTGTGTTGGGTCGCATGCCAGTAGCAACAAATGTTGTTGGCGTTTGTCCGCGTTGCGTCGGCGGCTGTGACTGCGGCTGCGGCTGCGACAGAGGCTGAGGCTGTCTTCATCGCGCTTCAATTCCCAAAACGATTTCCCAGCGATTTTAGTTTGGATTTGCGTACCACGCGATGACGACGGCGGCTTTAATTGAAACGAAAACAATCACAATATCGGAAAGCAATCGTACTTGGTAGTTTTGGAGGCGGTTCTTTTTTGTAAAACAGAAACAGACTGAAACAGACGTGTTATCACCAAGACCCTTTAGTGAATACATAATTGCCGTTATAAGTTATGATTATTTGTTTTGGTGTGTTTAGTTCAAATTATTGAATGATTTATGGCAAATGCTAATCGATCAACGAGTTATTAGATTTAAGAAGCATCTACTATATAAATGCATATGCATTCATCTAAATAATATACAGCAACAAGTTTGTACGTAATTAGGTAAGCGAAAATTTGTATTTTACAATCATAATTAACTTAATTAGGGTATGTTAATGATTAAAAACTGCGAATATCTATGACTTAAAAAAATAATTTTCTTTGAGACATATGTTCATTTTTTACAATCCTTATTCCATCTCCTCAAGCCATCTCTACTAATATTGAAATGAGGAAAGGTTGTGCGTTGATGTTGTCGGGTGTAATCTTTGGATCTACTGAATCGATTTGGAAATTTCTTTAAATTAATCCGAAAAAAAGAAAATACATTTATTTTTGGCTTTTTACCTTTTATCCCGGTATACAGTGATTGTGGTGAAGGCAAGTAAATTTGAATTAAAAGTATCAAACATAAAAAAAGGCTTTCGTTCCAGTTTATTTACTTTTCTACTTTTCTAAACGGAAGCAGACAACTTCACAGGAAAAATTAATTGCTATTTGTTTGCCAAAATATTTTGCCAAGCAAAAATATTAAAAGCAATATTTCTGACAGGGTATTTGTCAAGCAGAGTCGATTGTTTTTGATTAAACTAAACTGCAGTGTTCTAAAATCGGATTCGTTATAGGAAAGTTTGTAATAGAGTAGTTCGACTGTATCACAAATTTGTAAAATATGACAGACATGGGTTTATTGACTATAAACCGTTACACACTTCAAGACCCAATTACATTACCCTCTAAGTAAAAGTATAAAAAGTATGAGTAAGTATAAAAAAAAGATTGAAATATTGTATTTTATGGCTATATGGTCATTTCATCGGAACGTCACAATTACAAAATACACTTATGGCCCCAAACGACATTACAGCCTCCTTCTTGCCATCATTCTCAAGTGCATCAATCAATCTTGCCAAGTTTGATTGTCTTCACGAAGACAATAGCATCGAGAGATATCAATGTATGTGAAATCAAAAATTGAAGTCATTACATTTTGTAGGTAGCTTTAGCTTTTTGTCAGTTTTTTTTTTTTGTTTCTACTTACATAGAAACATATGTCGACGGAGTGTTTTTTGAGTTTCTAAAAAGACTTGCTGAAATTCGAGTCAAACTAAAATTGTCGAAACATGTTTTTTGAAGGCTTTAAATCTTAACAGCTTAATCATCAATAAATTATAAAGTTTGCTAATCCCTTGTATATTTATACTCATATTTCGAATATATAGGGGGAACAGAAATTGCAGACGTACAATTGCCGGCTGTTTTGTTTGTTATTATTTTTAATGATTTTTTTTTGATTGGTAAAAAATAAACTTTTGGTTTTGTAAATGTAAAATGTAAAAAACATGTAAATAGTAAAATTTGTATTTTGTCAGTGCTCACATAATAAAATTTACAAACATGTGTATTGTATTTGATATGCATAAGCAATTGTTAACAATTAAAAAAAACTTCAAATGCAAAAAGCATTTGTTCTGCTTTTTCGGTTGCATGCAAATTTAGATAGCACTTGACTCGATTTCCGTATAGATTCACTTCATATCCGATATTTATACATTTGTCGCTCTCATTGAAGTTTGAAGTTGGCACTTTTCACAGTATTTAATTTTGTAAGAGCCTGTTCACAACTTCAAGTGTTTGTAAACACAAAAATATGAATATGACTTCATGCGTCTAAACAAATATATGTATGTGTTCGTACATTTGTTCGTACATATGTACCACATAAATACGAACAAATGAATGGAATTGTAATGAGCCGATTGACATATATTCGAGAAGTGCGCGGGCTCATTAATGTTGCTTAACGCTGATGCACTCTCTGCATCTCATTTTGCAACCAAATACAATTGTTTATAAACATGCATAAACATATTTATTACATATGTACTAAATACTCAAAAAAGTGATTGTGGTTTGTCATCTCATAATAGTACCCACTAAAAGCAATTACTTGATACTTAATTTAATTAAATGACAATCACTTAGAGTTAAGACATTGTAAATCATATAGTTTAATTCAATTCAAGAATGTTTGGTTGTTTTATTTTAAATATTTATTTGTCTTCAATAAATAGTCGACATAAATTTAAAACTTACTCAAAGTAAAATTATAAAATTCAAAGTTAACAAGTAAGAAGGCTCTAGTCGAGAAATCCCGACTAGACGATACCCTGATCCCTATACCTTATGCGTACAGTCAGTGTTTGCAAATATGTGTGTTTGTATGTACGCACATACTGCATACTGCATACACAACTTCAATGTCCCATATGTCCGGTGTTTCTTAACCGTTTTTAATAAAAATTTCACAGATTGTCCTTGTTTTGTTCATTACTTCAAATGCCATCTCAAAGTTTTCAAAATTCAAGATTTTGTTGTTATCGATCCCATGTGTATATCAAAAACCGGATGAGTTATCGAAAATCGAAAACAAACTTGTACTGTCTAGGGATTAGGCGAGCTTAAGTTCGAAATCTGGAGTCTCTAGCTCTTATAGTCTCTGAGATCGGTTGGCTCATACATACGGACAGACGGACGGACAGACGGACATGGCTATGTCGACTCGGCTGTTGATGCTGATTAATAATATATATACTTTATGGGGTCGGGGAAGCTTCCTTCTGCCCGTTACATACTTTTGCACAAAACCATTATACCCTTTTTTCCCATTTTTAATGGGATCAGGGTATAAAAAGGAAAGGAAGGAAAAATCAAAAAAACCAATTAGACCAGTATGGAATTATTTATTTCAAAAACAATTTTATTTGATTTACCGATATTAAGTGAAATTTGGGTATTTAAGATCTCAGATTCTGTAAAACCAAGTAAAATATATTTGTTTTCATTTTAAATTGTTTAAATTCAAGAAACAAAACGAAACTTTATTAAATCAGACTTACCAAATACGAAATATGATGGCTTGTAAAGGGATTCAGATCTGAGATAACACTTGTCCACTCTTGCCTCAGTTATTGCGCGTGTGCTTAACATGTTTCGAATGCAGTTAGTTTAAATGTAAAAGTAATAAGATTCGGGATACCGAAAAGATACTCAGTAATTAATGTGAATACGACTTACTATAATTCAAAACTTTAAAATCAAGCACTATGATTTAGATATTAATAAAATTTAAACTACCATTAAAAAACTTAAAAAAAAAAATTGGAACATAAAATATTTTGATTTCTTTTATTTGTTTTAATACGCATTAAGAGTTAAAAAATTAAATATGCTCGTATTTTATATTTACTGAAAGTGGGAAAATACTTCATTTAAACTATTAAACTAAACTATTTAACTTTTGATTCAAAGTTTTTTACATTATTTGAAACACAAATAGTATTTAACTAACTATATTAAAAAACTTTTTTTTGTTAAATCAAATGTTTTCATTTTTAACTTAAGAAGCGAAAACAGGTAATATACTCTTTTTTCTGAGTTTTAAGAGTTACAAAACTTAAAAATAATAAATAAATTTTGGACGTAAATTAAGAACGAAAATACAAGCAAGGCTTTATTTATTAAAGCTCAACGTAAAAGTTTTTATTCTAATCGATTAATATTTTGAAGTTGTTTTCACTTAGTTAAAGCCAAATAGGGTGTTCTCGAGCGATGAGTAAGCCGTAAAGGTTATTGGTTCTGCTCTATATATCAAATCGATGTATGTGAGATGGTTCTCGTCGATTGCTAAAGTATGCAAAAAACAAAAAAAAATTAGGCAATGCCTGTTTTGGACAATGTAGAGCATTAGTTGCTAAGCCCAATATCGAAACATTCACTTTGAAAATTATTCACCATGAAGGTCAATACTATGACTATTTCAGAAAAATATCTATTCAACGAATTTAGTATTGACAAATGTACAATAAATTTTTGTTGTTATATGCATTCATTTGCATTGTAATAAAGCAGCTGCCTGAAGTTCTGTGGGAGCCTTCTATGAGAACACACCTTCCTCGAAATTCATACACATGTACTCAAAAAAATGTCCAAACGATACACATTTAAGCGATGCCAAATTCTGCTTAGACCGTTTTGTTCACATTCGCTGTCGTAAATTTTATTTTTTTTTTAGCTTTATTTTTTTGTAGCATGGTCACGGTCGATTTGCTTCACAGTTGGCACGGTGTAGATTATTTAGATGTGTGTACATTGTTTATTTTATTTAAATTATGTTAAGTTGATTTTAGACACACATAGTACTTTGGATGTATTACATAATAAATCTCGATTAAAGAAGCAAGTTCTTTTATAGTGGCAGCCAAAATTTACGTTCGACCCAATTCGATTTTTTTTTTAAATTAAGAGGAAAGTAATTTTTGGGATGGTCCATGTTAAAGTACAATTTTAAGTATATGTTTTGTGCAAAATTTTAGACCGTTTTCGATGAAACTTTTGATTCGTTTTCTCTTGAAATGACTTTTTAGAAGACAGTGGAAGGTCTATCTTAAAAATGTCCGTTTAAAAACAATTTTCGTTGGAATTAGCTTAATAAAACATATTTACTTCCCAATTTTTCCTGTTTTTTGCTTTGAGATCGGTTTCCGTGATATTTTAAGCCCATCTGTTTAGATCCGGTTCTCGTTGATCGATAGCTTTCCTAAAAAAGGTGCTCTACCATGGACAGGATAGCTTTTCACAAAATCGTCACTAATACTTATTGTTAAAAAATATGATATATCTAAGATCTATCCGTTAAATTTTTATTAAACCGTCAAGCTAGAGACTCGAAATTTCGAAAAACTCTTGATTGTTGCTCTTCTCCCACAAGAGGAGCTGTGGAAAGTGATAACAGATCAATACACCTCGCGTGGCAAATATATTTAACATATTAACAGAAAGTTTTAAAATTTGGTGGACAGATAACTACTGCTTTTCCCCAAAGATCGGCGATTCGATGATTTGAATATTTTCTGCAGCTATTTAACTAGAGTCAATAAGAATTTAGTGTCAAGAAAGCTAGTTTTTATAGAATTTCAAAAATTTGGGAAGTATATTACTATTAATGATTACTTTAATTACCTGACACTCCAAAAATTTCAGATATTAAAAAAATTACTTATAAAATTACACTAAATTTAACAGACGATCTTAGAGATAAAAAATAATATCTTTAAAATATAAAATAGGTTTTAAAGGGGCCAAATATTCCTTTCAGGTGCAGAAAATTTCCTGCAGATTTCCTGCTTGTGACATGACCTTAAATATGTCAAAACTGTGTTTTAGAAAAATTGAAGATTACATAAAAAAAAATATTTTCACTATCGTTTTCGGGAGATCAAAATTTAAGCTAAGTGTATTTTCTGATACAATTGCATATAACAAGAAAGAAGGCTCCCTGCATTGTGTGTCTGTGTGTGGGTGTGTGTGTGTGTGTGTGTGTGTGTGTGTGTACGCTTATACTGCATAGTCAACTTTAATGTTCCATATCTCCGGTATTTCTCAACCGATTTCAAAAAAAATTTCACAGATTGTCATTGTTTCCAATTTGTACTTCATAGAGATTAGGCGAGCTTATGTTCCAAACCTAGAGTCTCTTGATCTTATGGTCTCTGAGATAGACGGGTTCATACATACGGACAGAAAGACGGACGGACGGACGGACGGACGGACGAACAGACGAACATGGTTATACCGACTCGACTGTTGATGCTGATGAAGAATATATATATCTTATGCCTGTCACATACTTTTGCACAAAACCATTATACCCTTTTTACCATATTTAATAAACACAACAAAAAGAGTTTTGTTGAAAAAAGTGTATAATGTTTAAACCTATCCAGATTATTGTTGGTTTTTTTCAATAAATAAGCAATCGCACATATGTACGAATCATTTGTTACAAACGAAAATAGAATGTTATAGTTTTAAAATTGTTTCATACACATATGTATGTATGTATAGACCGTACGTTAGCCTTTTCGAACTAACGACTTCCGATGAGCTAGCGATAATATTCTCTTTTCATCCCGAAAATTTTTGACGCTATCGCAAAAAGTGAACCTACGCAGTTAATTTGGTCGCACCCGCCAAATGGGGGAAACACTGAGCACAACAGCCACAGACAATTTGCCGATGTAATGTTTCGTTATTGAGCTGATCTGAGCTAAGTTAAGTTGAGTTGAGTTGAGTTGAGTTGAGTTGAGCAGAGCTGAGCTCATTATAAATGAGGGATGGGCGTGTCAAACTCTGTCGCAGTCGGCGCAAATTACGAGCAGATTAATGATCACATGTTTCAATGCGTTCTTTCTTCGATACTTTGTTTTTCGTTTTGTTTTTTTTTTCGTTGAGCTCAGCTATGCGTAAAAGCATCCGCACGGGGAAATAAGCTATGCATGAATATACACATTTGTATACATAGTATGTGTAATGTGTGTTGAAAGCGTTGAAAGGTTAACGTACTAAAGTTAATATACTCTTAAATTGATTATTTGAGGATAATTAGCATGTACACTCAGATAATGAATCATGTGGTTCTTGCAATATAAAACGTAGTTAAATTAAATATTATTCATGTTGATTCAACTATAAATACAGCTAAAAAGAAACATTATGTATAGTACGCTCTCGCTTAAAGCAAATAATAGAACTTGTAAGTAAGTTGCGAAATTCGAGGTTGTTGTGGAAACAAAGCTTTATTTTTCATATGGACATAATACTAATTAGGTTCCCTTTTTAAATAAGAGATTTTCAATGTAATGTTTTTGTTTTCATTTAATTTGTTTCTCTAAGAACTCTGATATGTTTTTTTATACCCTGATCCCATTAAAAATGGGAAAAAATGGTTTTGTGCAAAAGTATGTAAAAGGCAAAAGGAAGCATCTCCGACCTTATAAAGTATATATATTCTTTATCAGCATCAACAGTCGAGTCGATATAGCCATGTTTGTCTGTCCGTCTGTCCGTCCGTATGTATGAGCCACCGATCTCTGAGACTATAAGAGCTAGAGACTCCAGATTTGGAACTTAAGCTCGCCTAATCTCTAGGCAGTACAAGTTTGTTTTCGATTTTCGGTAACTCATCCCGTTTCCGATATACACATGGGATCGATAACAACAAAATCTTGAATTTTGAAAACTTTGAGATGGCATTTGAAATAGTGAACAAAATAATGACAATCTGTGAAACTTTTAATAAAATCGGTTAAGAAACACCGGAGATATGGGACATTGAAGTTTTCTATGCAGTGTGTAATATGTGACACTGACTGTACGCGTAAAGTAAAGGGATCAGGGTATTGTCTAGTCGGGATTTCTCGACTAGAGCCTTCTTACTTGTTTCTATTTTGGAATATTCATATATTTATGCTAGTCTTCCTAGTCCGGATGCCACATTAACAACAAATTTTACCAGCTCCTTTCATGCGTTTACAGAGTCTGAAATGTTAAGAATAAAGGTGTTGCCTTAGTGATATGTTGTGTACCGTATGTCTTAACCTACATAAGGGCACACACTTTAAATTTTTTTCATTTTAACGGTAATCTTTATACAAAACAAATAATATTATCTTTTTATATATCCTAACTGGTTTAAAGGTATCCAAGATGTTAAAATAAGAAGTTTTATATTCAAATTTAATACAAATAATATTATAATCAAATTTTTAATGTACATCAGTATTAATTCTTTTAATTTGATATGAAAAATGTTATTATTACTATTTTATAGAATTTCACAGTTTAATATGTGAAAAGTTAAAGTAAAGCATAATTATATTTGATATCCTTCTATATGTTTATTTATATTACGCCTTTCTCTAAATGTACATAGTTTATTATTTCAAGCTAATTTTCATAATATATGCACTGAACCTTTGGAAAGTATACAAATTTATCCAAAGTGCTGATGGACTTTTATAGTATTTTGCTTTCTGAGTGTTTAACAAAACTCCCCATTATTAAATTAATTGCTTTAACTATATACACATACATTATTTTGCAACCATTTCACATGGGATGGCATCGCCAGGGAATTTCTCGTTAAAGAGAAAAAACATTTTTAATGTTTACTGTCATAAAGTGCATTTATTAATAACATAAGCTTTATTTATTTGTTATTTTTCAATTTTGGTATAAGAAATAAAATTTAATTTATAATATTGTCGAAATTCTATCATACTATCTTTTATGTTTCTTCCCCCTATTCAGATTTAAGTAACACACCTATGTAGTCCAAGGGTTTAATAATTGCAATACAATGGCAAATCATATTTATATAATCACGTAAGTTTCGGTATTAAAAATATTTAAAAACATTTTTTATTTATTTTTATTTATATATTTCAGCATTTGCCTAATTGTTTCAGTTTTAACACAAATGATCATCGCGGACACATCAACTTTGGAACGTATTAAAGTAAGTTCCGGGTTAGGTTGACTTCTGAGCCATCTATTAAATTTCTATGTTTTGTTTTTTTAAATTATTTTTTTTTGCAGAAACATCAAGAATGGCTAAATCGACACAATAAACTTAAGACGGATAAGGTGAAATATACGAAATGGAAATCATCTTTCGAACGAGCAAACTTATGGCGCATTAATAAGCCGGCAATAGCAAATCAAAATCATGCAAGCATCAATGAAGTATATGCGGAAAACGAAACAACCTCCGTGAACAGCAACACAGTTGAAGATAGAATTAACACCATAGTGATGCCAACAAATACATCACAAACGACTCTGTTGCGTAGCCTTGATACTGCACAGCAAATCAATGCAACGACTTCAACTAAAATACCAGGATCGTTCACAACTGCAGAGTCAGAGATGCATTCCCCTAAGCCGGAACAGTTTGCATCTCAGACAACTGAACCACAAATCTCTTCAACAACAACTACAACTTCAACTAGTACTACTACATCGACGACCACAAAGAGGCCAAAGCTTAAGGTGCGACCTTTTCCCAGATGGGCAAACTGGAATTCATGGAGTGAATGTTCACGCAGTTGTGGAAGCGGAATTATGCATCAAACACGCAAGTGCATTGATCGGTAGGTAACTAAACAAAACTAATTGGGTGGCACATTGAGTTAATTATTTTTCGTTTTGGGGCAAAAGACTTGCACGTTAAAACTTGCTACTTTTAACTTTTAATTCTTCACCGGTAAATATCATTATGGGTCGATTAAGTTTTTTGAGTACGTCATAGTATTTGGTAAAACAAAACTATTTTCAGCCCTATAATAATCATCTACAGATTAGTGGACTGAATGGACTGAATCACTTTAAAATTTGGTTGTTAGATCTTAGTAATAAGCCTTATTAAAATTAACTGCACAGAGAAGAAAGCAAGATTTTTGTGTCAAGTCAAAATATTTATACTGTAAAGTTTTCCAGTCAATTATCGCACTTCAACTAAAGCATGATTAATTTTATTATATAATTAAAGTAATTAAGTTAAATATAATCAATAAAATCAAGTTCAATATAAAGCCAATTATTCAGAATGTTCAAGAACTCAATTCACTCGTTTCTTCAAGAACGATTTTAAGCAATTTAGTTGCAAAAAAAAAAAACAATATAGAACTTTGTGTTACGCCTTTATAACATAACAGTTTGTATTCACCTCAGTGTATATTGTCTTCGGTGCAATTTGGATAATTGCTTTGTTAATTTGCAATTCTAATCTGACGACGTCAATATTAATACTAAAAAAAATAAACAAAGTGACCTCCAATATTGAATCATATGGTAAATTGGCTGCTTAAGTAAGTCATTTTGGAGGCTGGTCACGCGGATCTGATGTGATATTATCTTGATCTGCGTGACGTTCTGAACGATTTGTGTCTTAACCACATAAACTGATGGTTGTGTAAAACTTTAAATTCAGCCCATGCACACTTACATATGCCATATAGTATGTGTATAGTCTATAAAGGGTAGTTGCATGTTTAAGGTCTGAAATTTACAGGTATTTGAAATCTTGGGGTTTTTGAGTCATTTTAACTGAAAAGTAATGCATGCTAATTATTTTGTCAACATTTAAGATGTCTGCGGTTGACGAATATATGAAATGAACGCAAATATTAAACATACAAATGTGCATAGTCGTACATAGCCGAGAGATATTTTACACTATGTTTAAGTATAGCGGACTTAGATCACTTTAAGTCTTTAGTTTATTATGTGATAATGATGTTGATCAATCAAATAAAGTTGTCGCTAATTATTGCAATTGATTTGAACACAAATATGCGTTACAATCGATTTAATTGACAATTTACAGGGTATTTGGTGGTCGTTCACTGCGTGAAAATGCCTTCCGTATATTTTTGCACCTAATGTACATAAATAATCAATTTTTGTGGTTTTATTTATCCACAGCTCTTAAATAGATAATTATTGATTTAACTAATCCGCTCTGTTCGCAAACGTTTGGGTCGTAGACTCAAATGAATAATCGCTTCACTGAAACCTGTATACCATAAAGTAGCAAAAGAAATTTTAGATAATTTTGCCGTTATTTTGAAATGAACTTAAGAAATCTGTCCTCGCGCTGCTGTATCACTATAAATGGGGGAATAACTGAATATTTAACAGACCCAAATACATAATTTCTGAATATGATTCTAAGCTTAAAAGCTCAACGGGTATTTTATAGAAAAAAACATCGTTTACGCTCCAAATACTCTGGAAACTAAATGAAAATTGCAGATTAATTAAACTTAAATAAAGAAGTAAGTGCATTTGGAATAGATGTGATACATACTTATATGCAATTTACAGGGTATTTACACGTCTTGTAAGTGTATCTGCATTGCACTTACTTGTCTTACATGCCTCACACACTACTTTTTGGACTTGTTTTGAGTTAAAAAGAAATCTCAACAAGGCGAGAAAAGCAACAAATACAAGGCTCCACTCTAAACAATGGTAGACTTTGTACGCTTGTTTTGATGACCGACTACAAAGAAGAAGAAGAAAAACCCCCAACACTGAGAGCCGATTTAGCTATAAATACGAGACGTGAGTTTTAAAAGCCGTGAGTTTCCGGCAATCAACGCGTTCGTTCGCATTGAAGTTATTATTAATTCCTACAAAATGACCAGATTAGTATATCAAATTTGCGTTCTGTCGCTGGCACTTGTTTGCGTCCTGTCGGAAGATCCTGCCGAGGGATTGAATATTCACATTCGCGGACAGCTGCAGGAATATGAGAAGTTCCTTTCGAATGATGATGGCACACATAAGGAGGATCTGAAAAAGCTAATCACCATATACGAATCCGCTTTAAAGACTGAGAACTTTGATGAGAAACAAACATTGATCAACGGTGTCACCCAGCAGTTCACTCCCGAATTTGGAGCATTTGTTCAATCCAAATTGCTGGAGGATCAACTTAATGAGGATATTCGTGGTGCTGTCAGCTTCTACAAATCGCTGAAGGCTGGTGATTTTGTGGCTGATATTGATAAAACTGTTGCCGAGCTGGAAGGCCTGCAGAAACTCACCGATGTTGCGGCCAAGAAGAACGGATTTGTTAATCTAGAAAATTCCTTCAGACCCGAATTCGTTAACTACCTTAAGCAAGACTCTGTGCCAAAGATTAACCATGATCTGCAAGATGCCGTCGAGTTCTTTGAGAAACTCTTGGCTGACTCTGAAGTTCAGTATGCCACTGAAATCAAAGCGCTTAAAGCACAAGCCGCTGGAGCCATCGCCGATACAGTCACCGTCGATGATAAGCAGAAGACTCTCTTTGAAATCAGGAACCCTGCCAACCAAGAATTGACTGAATTCTTGAAGAAGAAATATGTTGAACTGAGCTAAACATTTGCATAATCATATCAAGATTCATTGAACTTTATTAAAAAAATAATTTTGCCTCTGAATTTTCAAAATTCCTTCTCATCAGCATTTCCTAAAATAACTGAAATAGCAAATAAATGTAAATAAAAACTAAACAGAAAACCAGCTTTTAATTCACAATATAGATTTTAAGACAATTCAAATACTGACGAACGTACAATTCATCAAAATGAGCTGGTCATAATCAAACTATATGTAAAACTATAGGTTTCTGGGAATTTGGACAAGTTTGCAAACAAATTTATTAAGAACATTTCTGTTGTGATTGTTATTGTTTTTATTTATTGTCAATAAGGAACGGCCCACACATAATTTAATCAAAATAATATTATAAAATTTAAAGTAAAACAACTAAGAAGGCTCTAGTCGAGAAATCCCGACTAAACGATATCCTGTTCCGATTTGTGTGTGTGTGAGCGTATACTACATACTCAACTTTAATGTTCCGTAGCTCCGGTGTTTCTCAACCGATTTCAATAACAGTTTCACAGATTGTCATTATTTTGTTTAATGTTTCAAGCGCCGTCTCAAATTTAACAAACTTGTACTGCCTAGAGATTAGGCGAGCTTATGTTTAGAGAGCTTACGCTAAAGTCTCGAGCTCTTATAATCTCTGAGATCGACGAGTTCATACATACGGACAGACAGACGGACGGAAGGGCAGACGGACGGACAGACGGACATGGCTATATCGAGTCGGCTGTTGGTGCTCATCAAGAATATATATACTTTATGGGGTCGGAGAAGCTTCCTTCTGCCTGTGACATACTTTTGTACAAAACCATCATACCCTTTTTTACCCATTTTCAATGTGTTCAGGGTATAAAAATAAATCTGTTGACATTCGGCGAAAACATGTACATATATATAAATATACATATATGTGAATTCATTAATTCAGAATCTTTTCATGAGAAAATATGGTGTTAGGTAGTATACATTTTGTGAGAATAATACGTGAACAATGTAAAATTCTAAACTTTTGCAACTTGCATCTACATGTACTTAAATGTGGCTTTCTATTATCAAAGAATTTATCAAGTTTATTAATTTGAGCTTATGTTCCAAATCTGGAGTCTCTAGCTCTTATAGTCTCATACCTACGGACGGACGAACGGACGGACGGACGGACAGACAGACGGATGGACAGACGGACGGACGGACAGACGGACGGACAGACGGACGGATGGACGGAAGGACGGACGAACAGACGGACTTGGCTATATCGACTTGACTGTTGGTACTGATAAAGAATATATACACTTAATGGTTTCGGAGAAGCTTCCTTCTGCCTGTGACATACTTTTGCACAAAACCATTACACCCTTTTCACTAATTTTTAATGGGCTTAGGGCAGCGATCGGGGAACCGGGGTAAATTACCCCCAATGGAGGTTATGGTCATGATTCAGAAATGTATATTTTGAATTTTCTATTGTATTGATTTTTTTTTTTTTGCTCATCACCATGGGGTAATGCCAACTTGCACAACAATATTTTGGGGTAATGGCAACTTACACAACAATATTTTGGGGTTAAGTCAAGTTTGACAAACAATTTTGGGGTAATGATTTAAAAAGTTCCCCAACCCCGGGCTTAGGGTATAAAAAGAAATTCAATTTTGCACTTTTGCGCCACTATCAAATGTATTTATATATTTTGTTTCTTTTGTATATTATAATAAAAATATGAATAAATATTTTGCATTATGGTCTTTTAATTTGCAGAAATTCTACAACAGGTAGGGTATTTACGAGTGATACTTGCGTCGGCCTCGCAAAGCGCTATCAGATATGCAATGACCTTCCATGTCCAACGGAATCATTCGATATTCGTGCATATCAATGTGCTGCATACGATAAAGTTAATTTCCAGGGTCGCCAATATAATTGGGAGCCTTACATAAAAGGTACGTTTAAACTATATAAATTAAACATTTAATGTGTTAAAGCATTTATCGTTTTTCTCCAAGCAAATCTGTTTTATTTAAATACCAATAATTTTTTATCAGACGACGCCGAATGTGAGTTGAACTGTAAGCCATTGGGCATGAAATACTTTGCAACCCTAAATGATACCGTTATTGATGGAACACCTTGCCAACGTCCAGCTGAATATTATCGCTCCAAGTCCACTTATGTGAGCCGCGCAATGTGTGTCGACGGCATTTGCAAGGTAAATGTTAATAAACAATAAAACTACTAATCGCAATTATAAGTATTAACATACATACTAAATTGTTGTAGATAAAACTTGCTATCAACTCGAACAGTAGTAGTATCATTAATTAACAAGTAGCCACTTTTCGATACTCGTTCCATTAATTTAACAATTTTTTTTTATTTTTGTTATTTACGCGTTGTAAATGCAAATGACTACAAGATTGTGTGTTTAGTTATACGTTGTGATCGGTTACAGCGGCAAATCTACACAGACTCACCTACAACAACAAGAAGACGTGCTCTTCTTTATTGCTAAGCTATTTTCCATATACTACTACTACTACTACTTCTTGGAATAGTCATGTTATTTTCCAGTACACGAGAGCATCTGTATGTGTATGTGTGTGACTAATTTATCCATACTCTTGGAGGCATCGGAATAATAGCAAAAGTGCCAGCCGGCCTAATGTTTGTATCTGTGTCTGTGTTTCTGTTTGTGTTTGTGTTTGTGTTTGTGTATGTGTGTGACTGCGAGTTATGAAAAAAAAGTCTTTAAAATAAATGAATCGCTTTGCCGAATATTTTAGTAAGCAACGCGAATCGAAGCACGCAACACATGCATATCCGTATCTCTCTAAGAATCGCGCGCACGTCTCGTCAAAGTCAATAAAATCAAGATATCAAACCAGCTAAAAACTATATACACATACATACATATATTAGTTGTAATCGAAATCAGATTTAAATAAATTAACTCCAACAGTTTTGTGCATTATATGCTCATCATTTGAAAAATAAACATCGATTGGTCAATTAATGCACTAATCTTGTCAGTTTAATTAGTGATGTTATGTGATTTTTACATATTTTAAATATTTATATATTTGTGTGGGCTTTTTTAAATCAATACATATCAGAGTTTGGTCCTGTACATTATCTGAACTATAATATTCGTTATATTTTATTTGTCCTTAAAATATATATCGAAACATTTTTGGATATATGTTTATCCAAAACACTTGAGAATTACACTTGAATACATTAGGCCTATACATATAAAATATTTATGTTTGTACAATATACATTTACGTAATGTACTAATATACTTAAATTGTACCGAGTCTTTAATTAGATCCATTTGCCATTTTTTAGAAAATTCCGCGAATTTAGTTTTGTTTTATTTTTTTTTTAAATCCAGATTTACGTCATTGTTAGCATTTAAATTTATCTTTATTTCATTTTTTTTCAACATTTGCAATTGTGAATTGTCTTTTTGCCTGTTGATTCTTCTGCATGTTTTTTGTTGTTGTTTTTGTGGGTCGCTTAAGCTATTTTAATCATACACTTGTGTATATATCTTCATTGCATCTGGCTGCAATGTGATTTCTTTTAATTGAAAACAAACTTCCAATTCGCATCGTCTTCGTTGACCCTTTTTTTATGACGAGTTCGAGTTCTTAAACATTCCGAAAGAACAAACAAGATTTTATTTGCATGCAAACTTTGTTAAGGTTTTGAAAATTATTTGATTGCAAAGTGTATTAAACAAATACTTAAATCAGGTGTGAAAAAAGCAAATTAAGTGGCCGTCTACAAAAAAACTAAATAAAATAAAAGATTCATTTCATAACTTCCTTAAGGATACTTAATAATGTAACTTTACGATAAACGCTCTAAAGTATGCTACACAAGGATAAAAACTCGCTGCTCGTTTTTCGATTGCGAATATTCGAAACTTTAAATCGTGATTCAGCCAAGCTTTTTTAGTTTTATTCTGTCCATACCAAAAGTAAATTACTTTAAACAGTCTCCAAATTCTTTCAATAATGTTCACAAGAAACTGGGTAAAGAGACGCAAACTAATACATTACTTCATGTACATTGTACAAGTTACACTAAGCAACATAATTTTTATGGCAAAAGTCTTCGTTGACTTTGTTTGTGAATTTTAGCCTCCTAACTCTACCAAACATATTTTTTTATGGATTTGTTTTTGAGATTTTTTAAGCCTACAAATTTTACAAACCTCTTTTTCGACATGTAGTTTCGTATATCGAAGTTTTATCTAGAACTAAAGTAATAAAATTATACAGTTACCAAGTTTTAATTCAACCAAAATTAAGTGAAACTTTCATGGACATTTCCTGTCAACAAATAAATTCAGCATTTCGAAGAGGAATTAAATATTTTGTTTAATTTCGATCTTACTTGAACAACAATTAAAAGTCGTTTTTAATTATGACCTTACCATTGAACATAATATACCCAATGCATACTTAGTATAGGGTAGAGGAAAGCACTTTAATCTTGCGCTGGTCGCATCGTAAACAACCAAGTGAGTCTGGGCCAAGTTAAATGTGTCCATCGTAAACTTGCAAAAGTGCGTCAAATGCTGCCGCGTTGCCTGTTTTTTGTTGTTGTTTTTTTTTTGTCTTTATGTCATTAAAATGGAATAATCTTTCGCGGTTCGCAACTCGATGTTGTACTGTGGCACAGCAGCCAAAGCAGCACTCAACGATCAACCATTTACTGTGGCAACTTTTATCACAACTTCAATATGAATGTTGGCACTTAGGATTGGGATATTGGCACTTTTTGGCCCGGAAGTGAATATCAATTTTGCACCTACGCCCATAAATTGTTGTTTCGTACACTCCGAGAAAATCGTAGTATAAATAAGCATACATACTCATGGTAAATCCATCCATTATTTGCAATGATTAAGTATCAAGTACGAATATTCTTAACTTGATAATGGTAAAAATCTATATTTTTCGGATTTAATTTAAAGTAAAGACGCACTAATATTGATTACCAAGAATATTACTATTATATATAACATATCTTTAACTTGTATACGGTTTCTTTGTCTAAACAGTAGACTAATTAATTTAAAATTATCTACGTTTCATATTAAAAAACCGCATTGTTAAATTAAATATTTGTATGGAAAATTGATGTGTGATTTTTTTCTCTGAGTGTATTTAATTGAAAAAAAAATATATATTAATTTTGTTTTTTTCGTGCATTATTTATACAAAAAATTCATTTATACACAAACAGTTTATATGTCTATACAAATATAAATATAAGATTTTGTTTATGTGACGCGCTGACATCGACTATAAATCAAGCAATAAAATCGACGCATAAACATTTAAACATAGAACATTTAGCAGGCAATCTCAACGTTTCACCTTGCATACGTACATATAATACCTAATAGTGTGCTACACATATATAATAAAGTATTTAATATGCTATGGCACTTGGCGTTAACTTGGCTGGTGAGTCAATTTAGACATCTGTCGAGAATTGTTTTCATTTGCTTTTGATTTTTTTTTCTTCTGTTCGATTTGATTTGACAACGCGTGTTCGCTTGTATGCAAAACAAAAATTTTTTTTTTTTGGTTTCGGTGTCGAGTTTTGATTTGTTTCAATTTATATCAATTATACCATAAACATTTATTTCATTATTTAAGGCCGTACTGAGCAGTGGGTCCATTAAGGGCCTCTATGCGAATAGCGGTTCGGTGAGCTGTGGCGGCCTCCTTTGTCGTCCCGTAACTGGAATCTTTACACGCGATCCATTGCCAGAGGATGCTTATGTGCATGTTGCCACAATACCAGCTGGTGCCTCAAATATCTCGATAACCGAACTTAAAAACAGTGCAAATTTACTTGGTAAGCTAAAAATGTTTTTACTTTCTTAAACAAAATATAAAAAAATAAGCCACTCGCATCTCAATTTGTAACTCTTTTAGATTTTTTGTACACATATTTAAAGTATAACTATCTAAGATATTAAATCATGTTGAAAAAGTATAATCTATTGCGTCGACTGAAAACTAAACTTTTAATGCTATTTTCACGAAATTACTTCTGGTCC
The DNA here is from genome assembly GCA_035044605.1 of Scaptomyza cyrtandrae. NCBI lineage: Eukaryota > Metazoa > Arthropoda > Insecta > Diptera > Drosophilidae > Scaptomyza > Scaptomyza cyrtandrae. The sequence continues at coordinate 4,147,568 of JAWNNS010000648.1, forward strand.
GATCTTTAGGTTTAGATTTTAAACAGTTATTTAATGCATAAAAGAACCATACTTTTGTATTTTACTTATTTTAACCACTAATTACATATCATATTGCTGTTCTGATTAAGCCTTTATGGGTTTTCCCTAATCCACGCAACAAATATTTTTCCCAGATAATTGTTTATTCAAATTTATAATTTGTATATCTATATTTTAGGCATACTTTCTTTAATCGTTTAAAATAGTTTCTAACTATTACTTTTGAGACTTCTCCATTTCAATCAAAAACTATTTTATATTAATATTTTACTAAATCTGTTATAGCTTTTTAATCACCGTAAAGTACAAAAGAAAAGGACACAATTTATTATACAACCATTTTTACAAAAATGTTATAAAAAAAAATACTGAAATGAGTTCAAATTATATACTTTTTAAAAAAAAAGTTATGTGGTTTTCGTAAATGGTTTTTAGAAAACTATATTCAGTGTAAATTATTGGTATTTCCTCACAGCTTTACTATAATTATTTCCTGAAGAGCTGTTTGTAGCCAATCATCATTGCATATAGTGATTACTTTAATGGTTTTGTGACAAGATTCAAACGAAATCTTTGTATGGCTTATTGCTATTAAAACTAGTTTTCGAACTTGACTTCGATTAAGCTAAGACATAATTTTATCAAGCGGAATGCGAAACAGGAATTTTAATGAATTTTACATGCGAAACATAGAATTTTTTGTAAGGGATATAATTGGTATTTAGATGTATTAAAAATGTATTTTTTTGATTATTTCACAGTTCTGCGCACAAGCGAACAAAAGAGCATATTCAATGGTGAAAATCAAGTATCTGAAAGTGGAACATATGAGGGAGCAGGTGCCACTTTCGATTATCATCGCATTGATGGAGTTCAGCAGGGCGAGGGTGTTACGGAGTGGATCACAAGCACCGGTCCCATTAAGGAACCCTTGGAGCTCTTGGTATTTAAGCACATATACACTCTGTAGTAGAATTCATAGGTATCTTAATGGTTAATGTTTTCGTCAATGATTTAGCACTAAATACGAATAAGCTTAGCTTATTCAAGTTAAGTTAAGAATTACTATGAAATATTAAGATCAACAATTTTTTAAATTTTTGTTTTGAACTTTTAAACGATGTTGCCATAAGCACTTGTATCTCTGGCATTTATTATTTGATAAATTTTTAATTTTGGTTAAACCTATAAGTTTCGTCAAAGATAATTTTCCGCACGTCAGATATGAGATGTGCAAAAAACTCTTTATCAAATTGATGGCGGAGTATTTTTCTAGCAAAAGTTCACAAAAGTATGACGAGGATGAAAATTATGTTCTTCTTTTGTCGTTTCTTTTACAAAGAAGTTTTTTTTCAAACCTCCATATAACGAACTTCTATATAACAAAGTTTTTTTATACAACGAATTATTTAACAGAAAACTGCACATTGTTTCAATCAAAAATATATTCTATTTTACGACAACGAAGATTTCTTTTGTCCCCTTGAGATTCGTTGTAAGAAAGTATATGTAGATTGTTTAATTCTTAAAAAATATGATAGGCAAGTCAATTTTGTAATTATTATTATTAATTGTTAAAAATATTAGATTCGATTATGATTCATAAATCATTGCAATATAAAACTATTTCGTGTGCAGTTAGTGTTAATGTAAGACGAACAAACTTGGGGACGGGTCAAGATGCCTGCTCTTTAATTTGAATATGGATTAATCGTCCAAATATGCTTGTATTGAAGGAGACATAATTGTTTTAAGTGACTATTTTTGAGCATGCGTGAATACTTGGATTAAAATGGCTTAACGTTAACGCACTTTGATTTAAATATGTTTTAGATTCATTTTGATGCTTAAAAATGATTTTAGTTAGCATTATTTATATATAAATCAACTAGGTTTTATACAACTATTAGCTGTTTTCATTGTACATTTTTGTGTGATTTTTTCTCCGAGTGTACATATGCCAATTTAATTTGTTATTACAAATGACATTCCCCCTAACATTTATTTATTTTTTTGCATAGGTATATAGTAATATACTGAATCCAGGCATTAAATACGAGTACTTGCTGCCCATCGTATCGGACTCGGAGGAGAACGAACTGTCGCTGGAAAGTAGCGATGGTTTCCTACGCTCTGGCGGAGGCAATGAAGATGGAAGCTCTGTGAGCAGCATGCGTACGGGACGTAAGCGGAAATTCAATTGGAAAGTGGTCGGATTCAGTGCCTGCACCAAATCGTGTGGCGGCGGTACTCAATCTCCAATTGTGCGTTGTGCCCGTGAGAATCCTGTGCGGTACTATTCCCAACGTCGCTGCAGTCACTCGGAAAAACCGGTGCTCAATGAGAACCTGCTGCACTGCAACACGCAGCCTTGTCCAGCCTATTGGCGCGTGGACGAATGGGGCGAGTGTCGCTGTCAATATGGTGAATCGTTTCGTCGCCGTGAACTAAGCTGTGTCCAAGAACTTGCATCTGGCATTGTAATTCACGTGGACAAGGCTGCCTGCATGGAGGAGCAGCCACCCAACGAGAAGCAATGCGAGTGTCCAAAGGGTCGTCGACGCACTTCTGCCCGTTATCGCATGCACATGCACTCGGATGCACCGAGTAGTAATGGAACACATCTTAGTCGCAACAGGTCAGCAAAAACTATTGGCGATGCCGTTTGGCTTATGTCCGAATGGAATCAGTATTGTTCGTCGTCATGTGGTCCAGGCATTCAATATCGTACGATTTTCTGCGATCGTCCCAAGACAAAAGCTGAGCGCTGCGAGTCGCATGACATTCCAGAGAACAAACGACCCTGTGAGCAAACTGTTTGCGAAATGGGTGAATGGTTTGCTGGACCCTGGTCACCCTGTAGTGGTGATTGCTTCAATCTGACGCGTAGCCGCCCTGTGCTCTGCATTCGAAATCAACTCATAACAGAAGATGAGGAATGCAAGCTGGAGTTAAAACCACAGCCAATCGAAAATTGTTCACACGATGAGATCGAGTATTGTGCTCCTCGCTGGCATTACTCCGAGTGGTCTGAGGTACGCTCTTAATTAATAAAAAATCAAATCATTTATATTTATTAAGATTTTATATATGTTTCTAGTGTACAAAATCCTGCGATGGCGGCACCCAACGGCGAAATGTTAAATGTTTGGAATACGATGATAAACAGAACGCATTGCGTGAATCCAATAAATGTAGATACGCTTTGAGAGAACCAATCTTTCGCAATTGTAACACCAAGAAATGTGAAGGTATTTATTTATTGGTATTAGCCTCAACACAGATTTATTTTGTATATTTCAAATACTTTTTTCAATGCAGATTTAAATAACGAACTGCTCCAAAACGATGAAGCCGCTGAATGCGTAGACAATTTTACCAACTGCAAGTGGGCTGTAAAGGCAAAGCTATGCAGCTATGAATACTATCGGAACAATTGCTGTAACTCCTGCTCCTCGAAGCTCTATTAAGTCGAATACCATGCTGTATACTTTTGACAAAAAAAAAACAAAAAAACAAATTGAAGCTTTACATGTTGCGGAAACGAAATCAGTGATCTTTATAAGGCAAATTTAAACATTTAATCATAAATGTTCATTAGTACATATACATATATAAATGATAAGCATGCAAATTTAAAACATTCAAAGACTCTTAACTTATTTCGTGCACGCATCAAAAATATCGATTTTGATTTTATTATTAATTTTCAAACTGCACGAAATTAGGTACATATGAGTCATTGAGTCATGAGCCGAAAATTCTCAGTATGGATTCCAAAATTACATACGAGTGCATTTACATATATATTAATAACTTACAATCTAAGTAAACAAAAAGATAAACAAACACAAGTGTACTAAACATATATCTCACAAACGAAAAATGTTGACCTGAAGTTAGTTTGAAGTGCCACACTTAAGGATATTATACAAATTTCTTATAACTTTATAAATTGTTTTGGGTTTTTGTTGTTGTTAGATTTTAAGTATAATTTATCTAGAACTGTTTAGTCAGTAACTAAGCAGTTTCACTGGCTTTTACTTCATTCGGCTTCGAATCGAAATACTTTAAAACATGGACCCATTCTGTAAATATAATGACAAAAGTAAACGTTGCGCCAACTGGTTCAATCAAGTTTGCGCTGAATGCCGCTCGCATTTTCCAGAAAGAAGGGCTAATGATAATGATGGTACGCTAAAAACGAAGAGTTTAATCAGTGCCAAGGAGTGTTATGCGTCCATAAAAAGAAGTTATGAATCGAAGCCATCTGCTGCACATCGCTATAACACAGAAGAAATTTGGTGGAAGGTGCCACTTATTTTACTCGTATTTGGTTGCATCATGGTAATATTGATGACATTATGCTTTATTTGTCAAATGGTTGTTAAAAAAATACAGGATCGGCTAGAACCTGATGTTGATTTAGACGTTTGTGAGAAGCAATCCAAATCGCGTATATCAAGCAAACCGAGCAGTGGTAATAGTGTTGCAAACCGAAACGCTCTTAAGTGAAGCTAAACTAAATATGCTAAATAAATAAAAGTTTGTCACAATTTTTAAGTGAATTAGTATATAATTAAATATGAAATGGATTTGTTATGTCTTTATTTAAGGTTCGATTGTCACGCAATCATCCTTCAAACTAACAAACGAGTCGACTACTAAATACCACTTGCCACGAATACACAACTATACACGGATACACTGGGAAAAACATTATATATCTGCAACGGGATTTGAACACTAAGCGGATATCTGAGCCTTGTTAAGTGCACGCACATTGATTTAAAAATAATTATATTCATTTTCCGGTTAAACAGTGCTTTTGGTTAAATTGTATTTCTTTATTGTCATATTCAAAACAAGTAAGAAGGCTCTAGTCGAGAAATCCCGACTAGACGATACCCTGATCCCTTTACCTTACGCGTACAGTCAGTGCTTGCAAGTATGTGTTTGTGTGTGTACGCACATACTGCATACTGCATACACAACTTCAATGTCCCATATCTCCAGTGTTTCTCAACTGATTTCAATAAAAATTTCACAGATTGTCATTATTTTGTTAAATGTATCAAACGCCGTCTCAAAGATTTCCAAATTCAATATTTAGTTGTTATCGATCCCAAGTGTATATCGAAAATCGAAAACAAATTCGTACTGCTTAGGGATTAGTGCTGTTGGTTAAATTGTATTTCTTTATTGTCATATTTAAAAAAAAACGCGTTTAAGTTTTTCCTTTATTTAATTAATTTATATACTAGTTTTGCGAAACAATAAACCCCATTTGTAAGCGCTTAGGTCTGTTGAGTATCTTGCAAATTGATAGTTGTAAACATTTTGAACACATTTCGTTTTGAAACGTCAACACCGTCGAACCATGAAGTCGATTTTAAACTATATCCGTTTGTACTTCAATACTTGTTGTATTCATGGATTTCGATATTTGGTTAAAAATGTCTTACTTTTGCTTGAAAGGTAAGTAATTGAGTTTTTTTCTATATATATATAGTGACGATTTATTAACGAATCGTATTTTAGATTACTGTGGCTTATTCTCCTGATCGTATCCATATATTTCTGCATTATCTCCTGTCTATCCTCAGTGGATCGCTATCGTACAAAAAGTACACTTATTGGTCTTGAGCGAAACTCATATTATTTCAATACTTCGCTGCCTGCTTTAACAGTGTGAGATTTATTATTTATTTATACATACATACATATATACATATGTATATAAATTGACAGTGTTAATTTCTATGTCTTAGATGCCCTTTGCAACGTCTTAATAAGACATATTTTGATTCGTATTGCCTGTAAGATTTGATTTGATTTTGCCGTCTAAATTTGTGTCTAATATCTGCAATTTACATTTAGTGGCAAGGTTAGGGGAACTGCCAAGGTTGAGTTCTGGCACTTTTTGGAAAACCTGGCAAATTCTACGTATACAAATTTTGAAAATATTCCGGAATACGAAAGTATTGATACAACACTAGATATATTGGGTATTCAGCCCGAGGACTATATGAAATTAATCTACAATCTAACCTATGATGCCACCTACGAACCAAATGAAAAGGTGCGAATTCGTTGCATTGATGGAGTTGTTTCCATCAACGTGAGGCAGATACTCACCGAGTTTGGATTGTGTTACCTGTGCAGCACTTATTTGGGTATGGAGTACAGCTCTCGTTATCTCATCTATGGCTTGTATCCAGAATCTACTAAGGGTCTAACAAGCCTTCGGGTGTTAGACGTTAAAAGGGCATCATTCTATGAGAAGGATGTGGGATACACACTGATGGGATTCGATGTTAGCGGCATTGATGTACGGATGTTTTTTTTTTAAAACCCATCTAAATGAAAATAATTTTGAAATTTTAATACCTATAGAGCTATATCCATTCTGCTTTCGAGGTCATGAAGGTGGATAACAATTTTGGCTATTCACCCGAAGGTGCTGCATATGAACCCGAAGTCGAAGAAATTGTTGCTGATCCAGATCTTATAACGTCTGTCTAGAAAACAAACTCCATAAACCTTTTATAGATGTCATCACACTTTGTTCCTATACTTACAGCGAGACTTCTATAGAACAACGCAAATGCCGTTTTTATCATGAAACAAATCTGACGCATTTTCCATTTTATACCAAAAACACTTGCCAGCAAGAGTGCCGTCTTAACTTGGCATATAAAGTTTGTAAATGTATTCCCCACTTTTATCCAAATCGCCGTAAGTAAATTTTTTTTATTTTTCTTTTTTATATTTTTGCGAACATACAAACATGCATATTTATTAGAGTGGGTCAAACTATTGTCAAAATCTTAATTTTCGAATTATTCTAAGGATTGAAAACCATAAAAACTCTTTTTGTACTTTTTTTTTTCAATATGTTAAAGTTTTTTTAAATCTTCTAAGAAACTACAAAAAGTTTAAAGAACGTTGAGATTTTAAAACATCATTTCGATGTTTGTTATATATAAAAAAATTTTGTCATTCAGATTAACCAACTCTAATGTGTATAACACATTTCTCCTTTTTTTTTTCAGTGGATAATCCGAAACCTGTTTGCTCATACAAAATATTAAAATCTTGTTTCCCAAAGCATGCCGGTAAGACCTTAAAACTTATTGGGCTTTCTTCACAATCATAAAATTTATTGACACATGTGTAATTTGCTTATTAGGATATTTTCTAAAATTTTACGAAGAGCACGGTCATCATAAGTTGGAACCAGCACACTGTCCCTGTGAACAGAATTGTATGGATGCAGTGATCAAGCTGAAAAGTGTTCAGGTAAATTGCAATCACATTACATTACATTACTTATTATTACTTTCTCAATTTGTTAATGAAAGAAATATTATTACAGGCTGCGCGAGGTACAAAGCAATTGCTTGGAAGTATGGGAAGCGCACTTACAATGAGCACTTGGCCAAGAAATCAATTCAAGCGTCGAATCATATTTTCCTTTACTGATCTTTTGGGTAAGACAATATTTGATTCAAGTATAATTGATTATTATTAATTGTTTACATTGGTTTTCAGTTTCAATTGGTGGAACTGCTGGCCTGTATCTGGGTTTCAGCGTTTTAGGATTAGTTGAATTAATATACTTTTTTACTCTGCGCTTACTGTGGCAGTTGCTTGGATATAAAATTTAAAATCGCAAATTTTTTATATAACCAATAACTATCCAAAACTTAAAATAAAATAAATTTGAAGACAAAAAAGCCGTTCACTTGTTATGGGACACCTTTCGAAACAAGTTCACACTTTCTAAGTAATTTAGGTGCCATATCAGTAAAGGTCTGAAACTATTTCACTTACTGAACAATAAACAACACTATTCAACATAAATTTTATGTCAAGAAAATCTCAAAGACGAAAATCACAACCAAATATTTTTTATGAGTAAGCTTTTAAGATATATTTGGAAAACAGTTTCTTTTTTTTTTTAAGTAATAAAGTAATAAGTTAAGGTTTTGCTTCTTTAATGTCTGATTCGAAATTTTTGTTCGATTTTGTTGCATAGTGTAATTAACAAATACGTTATGTGAACGTTTGTGCATAAGCATGGTTTTACCTAAATACTTATTCAAAATATAAACTGCATCTCAATAGTTTGATAAGCTTCTTAACACATTAATTGGGAATGACAACAAACATGATTATGTCAAAAAAGAAATTTAAGAATTGAAAAGCAGAACTTATTGCACAGCAAAACATTCATTTACATACATACATAGTATGTGAATACATATATGAGTGAGAGCTCGAGCCCCCATTCTCAGATAGCACGACAAAAATAAAGTAAACAACTTTACATGGATCTTGCTTTGCGAAGGTTCCTTATTTATTTAAGAGCAGAAAGCTTCCCGTGACGATTGAAATATGCGTTGTCTTTGCAACTAAAGTTATACAAATAAGAACATTTTTTAATTTTCAATAAAAATTTCTCTTAGCTAGGCGCAAAAATAAATAAGCTCAAAGTATAATATAAATATTGCATTTCTGCAGATAGCAAAATATGAAAATGTGATGTCACTGACCTCTTCATCTTCCGTGAGAGTCGAGAACCTGTGTAAGCTAATTGGAAATTTGCTCTCTCAGTTGCATTCAAACTAATTCTCAACACGATCGGGAGATGGCGCTCTCAGCTGTTGGTTCTGAGCTCGGTTTCAATGCATGTCGTGAGGGAAATTTAGTTCGCTTTGTGTCGTTTAAGCGACCGGTTGCTGATTTCTGTACGCTTATTGCAGGCAAAACGTTTTGTATGTATAGCATTTTACTTGGTAGTTTTTAATTAAATTTTCTCTTATCACCATACATGAAATACACCAAAAAAGCTGCGAATAAAACCAACAACTTTGATTGGGACACACTCAGTGTTTAGTGATATTAACTTCATTAAATTACAATGTGTGGCAAAGCTGGCGCTTGGCTTTCATTGCTATATATATTTAGCTATAGCGTTCATAATGTGGAGCTCAGGAATATAAGAACAGTAAAAAAAAGTATTGAAGGACCGATATGTGGTTATGCGGTGAGTTGTTTACAATATTTATATGTCAGCTCTATGTTTATTTGTACATTCATATATATATATATATATGTATATATATATGTGTGTGTACGTAGTTGTGTAGCCATTTTTATAGAGTCAATATTCGCTTATCAGCATAAATTGAAATGAAAAAAATCACACAGAAAAGAAGTAAGAAGGCTCTAGTCGAGAAATTCTGACTAGAAGATACCCTGAACTCTATACATAACGCCAACATTCAGTGCTTGCAAGTATGTGTGTGTGTGTGTGTGTAAGCATACACTTCATACTTAACTTAATTACAATGTTCCACATCTCGACGCGTTCATATATCCAGACGGACGCACGGACTGTCAGACGGATATGACTGTATCAACTCGACTGTTGATGCTGATCATAAATATATACTCTTTATGGGGTCGGAGATACTTCCTTCTGCTTGTTACATACTTTTGCACAAAACCATTATACCCTTTTATATCAATTAACAATAAGTTCGGGGTATAAAAACTTGAGCTGCTATTGTTTATTTGAGCTAAGTCGAGTATGAACCTTAAAGACCTTATATATATGTACGAACATTGTCAATGTTTTCACAAACGTTTGTGATTAATAGATAATGCATAGACTGTGGTCAGAACCTATTTGCTTATGTATGTATGTGTATGTGGAATAACGATCTAATATTCTTAACCAAAAACAGTAACACTATGAAACAAATCAAATCACAATTTTTGTTTCAAATATATTAGTTAACTTTTCATTTCGACTTTCACCTATTAAATATGTATTTTGAAATGATGGAGAATCATGTCACATAAAGACAATTTTCGTTTTAAAATTTAAGCTCTTAGCAACTGAAATGAGTATTTGTATTCTGTTGAGTTTCTGTAAAAGGACAGAGTTTTTAAGTTCTTAGGTTAGAATATTTCTGAAACTTATCCACAAAAATATTTTTGTTGTGCGTTTCGTGTGTAAAAGGCTAAAATCATTTTTTCGTCTTTGTTGATTTTTATATGAGAGCTTAAAGAGAGAGTCTAAATTCGTTTATTCGAAAAGAAAGGTACACGAAACACTTAAATAAAATGAATAAATAAATAGTATTATTGTATTCAAAATGGAAATATTGCTTTTAAGGACTTGACTATCAACAATTATATAATAATGAACTGCAAATTTTTCAGAGCTGTCATCCGTTGAAACGAAATATGCTTAATGTTCATCTGGTAGCACATACCCATGATGACGTTGGATGGCTAAAGACCGTGGATCAGTACTACTATGGCAGTGAGACACTAATACAAAAAGCTGGTGTGCAATACATAATCGATTCTGTTGTGGATTCCCTGTTGAGAGATCCGGATAGACGATTCATCTATGTTGAGTCAGCGTTCTTCTTTAAATGGTGGAAGGAGCAAACTGAGGAGAGGCAGAACAAGGTAAAAATGCTAGTGAACGAGGGCAGGTTGGAATTTATTGGCGGCGCTTGGAGCATGAATGATGAGGCAACAACACACTATCAAAGCACAATTGATCAGTTCGCTTGGGGTTTAAGGTACGTGTTAAGTAAAAGAAAATTATTATTATTATTATTTCTTTAAGCCCTATCCCATGAAATGGTTAAAAATTGTATGATGGGTTTATGTATGAAGCATCAGAGAGCATCTCCAGACCCACAAGTATATATATTTTTTTGATTAGCATTAACATCAGAGGCGATATAGTCATGTCCGACCTTCTGTATGAACGCGTCGATCTGAGGAGCTCTTCTGGGTTTTGATATACACATGACATCGATAACAATTATATGTTAAATTTGCTACAGTTGGAACTTGAAACTTTTCTTAAGCTAATGAAAATCTGTGAAATTGAAGAATTACTTAATGCTTATTCCTCTTAGACGTCTAAATGATACATTTGGAGAATGCGGTCGCCCACGCGTCGGCTGGCAAATCGATCCGTTTGGACATTCTCGTGAGATGGCTTCCATGTTTGCTCAAATGGGATTTGACGGTTTATTCTTTGGACGCTTGGATTATCAGGACAAAGATGAGCGTCTAATGACACAGAAGGCCGAAATGATTTGGCATGGCTCAGCAAACTTGGGTAATAATTTTAATCATTCGATCGAAACATCAAAATCTTTTGCTAACTACTATATTGCTGCAGGTGAAAAATCTGATTTGTTTACGGGTGCTCTGTATAATCAATATCAAGCACCCGCCGGATTCTGTTTCGATATACTCTGCGCCGATCAACCAATAATTGATGGAAAGCATAGTCCCGATAATAATGTGAAAGAGCGCGTAAGTTAAAAGTTTATAATTTTTGGTGATTATTAGATCAATTAACTGTTTTCCTACCATCCCCAATTCATGTATGAACTATCGTCACCTTGTTTTGTCCTTTCACGGGTTCGTTAACTGGTTCACTAATACTGCGTCAGGTTGATACGTTTTTGGATTACGTGAAAACTCAAAGCCAATACTATCGTACCAACAATATCATCATAACAATGGGTGGCGATTTTACCTATCAAGCTGCTCAGGTCTATTACAAAAATTTAGACAAACTTATACGGTAAAAATTTATAAGAAAAAAAACAAATATTTCATTATACCTATTTAGATATGGCGTACTGTTAACGAAAGCTTCCCAACTACATGCATCTTTGTGTATTTGTGTACATTAGTTATATATATATCTAAACAACATATTATCAATAGATCATAAAGAGATTTAGTTTGTGAGATTTTCGGGATTAATCTTTGAATATTATTAATAATAATATTAATAGAAAGACACGTTAATTGTGAGTGGAATAGGATATATGTTAAACCGAAAAATGAAAAGACTTTTTCGTTCTAATGATTTTGTTGTGTAGATCGATGCGTTCTTTGAGTTTGTCACTAAGATGGCCAAAGGTTATCGAACATCGAACATACTTATTACAATGGGTGAGGATTTCCATTACCAGAATGCTGAAATGTGGTATAAGAATCTGGATAAACTTATTAAGTGAGTAGCGCGTTGGGGGCTTTCCTTAACTCAGTAAGCCTTTTTGTGTGTGAATTAAAGAGAGATCCATAAATACATTTTTCAACAATATACCTACAACATTAGGTATGCAAATGAGCGACAGTTAAATGGATCAAACATAAATCTGCTTTATTCGACACCCAAGTGTTACTTGAAGTCGCTGTTTAATGCTGGCATGACCTGGCCTACCAAAAGCGACGACTTCTTTCCTTACGCATCGGATCCACATGCCTACTGGACGGGTTACTTTACCTCGCGACCGACACTAAAGCGTTTCGAGCGTGTCGGCAATCATTTGCTCCAAGTGTGCAAACAAATTACTGCACTGGCACCCAAACGGTCGGCAGAGTTTGATCCTCACTTGACCTTCATGCGTGAAACTATGGGGATAATGCAGCATCACGATGCCATCACGGGTACAGAGAAGCAAAAAGTTGCCTTGGACTATGCGAAACGAATGAGTGTTGCTCTCCGCGCCTGCTCGGCAAACATAAAATCTGTATTGAATCAACTATCGTCTAAAAATAATGAAGACACCTCAACGCCTAATCCATTGGAGTTTAAGACATGCTCATTTCTTAATATTAGCAGTTGTGCTATATCCGAATCAAACAGTCGATTTGCACTCACACTCTACAATCCATTGGCTCATGAGACCAACGAATATATCCGAGTACCCGTTACAGACTACAAATATATTGTTATTGATCCTTCAGGTAAGAACATAAAGATATCCATTATGCAATAGCATTATACATGATACATTTAAATTTTTAGGTCAAAGTGTGCCAACTCAGGTGGTACCTGTGCCAAATGCCGTGACGAGGATTAAGCATAGAAACTCAACTGCTCAGTATGAGCTTATTTTCCAAGCAGTCAAACTTCCAGCCGTTGGCTATAAGACCTATTACATTGAGAAATTAAATAAGGATCCCGGTGACCTAAAGCCCTCTTCAATGCCAAAGAAGACTTCCAGCTTAACTGTTATCGGAAACGAAGTAATTGAATCTTGAATAATATGAATTTGTCTATCAATGAGTGATTATTTGATATTTTCTAGAATATTAAATTAACATTCGATACCAATGGCTTTCTTTCCGAAGTCACAGCGGATGGAATGACGCGTCAGCTTTCCCAAGAGTTTCTGTACTATGAAGGGGCTGTTGGAAATAACGAGGAATTTCTTAATCGCTCATCGGGCGCTTACATATTCCGTCCCAAGGCAGACAAAGTGTATTTTGCCTCAGATCGCGTTGCCATTGATGTATACAAGGGTCCATTGGTGCACGAGGTGCATCAACTATTTGTCAAAGGAATTAGCCAGGTGGTGCGCATCTACAAGCAGAGCAATCATGCTGAGTTTGAGTGGATGGTTGGTCCCATTCCCATTGATGATCAAGTTGGAAAGGAAGTGATATCACGCTTTAAGTCAGACATCCAGTCTGAAGGCATATTTTACACCGACTCAAATGGTCGCGAAATGTTAAAACGTCAGCGAAATCATCGCGAAACCTGGAACTTAAAGCTACATGAAAGTGTTGCGGGAAACTATTATCCGGTCACAACAAAGATCGCACTGGAGGACAAAACAGCACGTATGTCTATTCTGACCGACAGGGCTCAGGGTGGCAGCTCTTTGCAAGATGGTGTCTTGGAATTGATGGTTCATCGACGTTTGCTACACGACGATGCATTTGGCGTTGGCGAAGCACTCAACGAAACCGAATACGGCGAGGGACTGATTGCAAGGGGTAAACATCATTTGTTTTTCGGTCAGTCATATCTACGTCCAGATATGTCCATGAAAGCACTTGAACGTCTAGCGCAGCTGGAAACACTGTTGCCTACATGGAAGTTTTTCAGCAATATGTCTTCATATAACTCGGATCAATGGCTTACATCTTTTACCAATTCAGTAAGCCTTCCCATTAAATTATCATAATGGTTAGAATTAGTTCATATTCTGATTTATAATTCACAGTATAAAGGCATTTCATTGTCCTTGCCGAAACCGGTACATTTGCTCACGTTAGAGCCTTGGCATGACAACGAGTTACTTGTTCGATTTGAACATATATTGGAAAAAGATGAAGACACTCGATATTCAAAATTCGTACAATTTAATGTCAAAGACGTGCTCGCTGTCTTTAATATCAAAAGTATACGGGAAACGACTTTGGATGGAAATGCCTGGCTAGATGAGCATCACCGTATGGAGTTTGTGCCTGATCCAGACGAGGAGTCTTACAATTCCTACGCCACGTTCTCTAAGACATCGGGTGCCGGCCACTTGCTGGATGCTGCTAAACCTCTACTAGGAGCAAAATATACAAAAGATACTCTAAAGGCTGGAGAGTTGGGCGCTCAAAGTAGTCGAGTGAAGCGTAATGCTAGTTCCCAACACTTTACTCTACATAAAAGACGGCCACAACAACTCAGTCATGAAAATGTTGAAGAATCACAACAGTTTCTTATAGAGCTAAGCCCCATGGAAATACGCACGTTTGTCGTATACTTATCCAAATAGTTGCATAAGATTTTCATCTGATTTTAATCAATAAAAACTTCGTATACATATTAATTACATTTGTACATTGTACAAGAAAGTTTGTGCATTTAGCAACGCTTATCTCTTAAATTAATCTCACACTTAGCTCCGTCAACAGAAGCCCAGCTTGGAAGCTCTGTTGTATACTCCCAGCCGATACCCTGCATTATTAAAAGTTGCATTAATTTCTTAAACTTTTGTATACTACAATAAGATGAACCATACTCTATATTTCCACGCATGCAGATACATAACAAGGTCTGAAGGCTTTGGATCTCGATAGTTCTTCTTACATTCATGACAATGTGGATCTACAGACACCTTACTGCGATCAAAACTACAATCAGCCGGTTCATGTCCAGTTTGGGTAGATATAGTAGCCTTAACAAAAATAAACACAGCATTATTAAATCACTGCTTCACATTAAATAAAATTACAAACTACCTTTACTTCAGGCGTCGACTTTACTGCAGTTGGTATATTGGAGTTATTGGAAATCGGTGTGCTATAAATGGTTTCGTTTGACACACACTGATCATCGTCAATACTCAACCAGTTTTCGTGGTTGTGTATGGCAATCAAATCGCTAATAAGCTGATCTGATGATTTGCCTCCAAGATCTCCACCGCGTCCTTTTAAGGGACCAAACACTTCGTGATTATACAAGGGATCGTTGACAATCGGATAGCCTGAAAAAGATAAGAAAAACCGGATACCAAGTTACTGCTATAAGCTGTTGCTAATGCAAATATATTTTCTACTCACCCAAATACTGCAAGTGCACTCGGATCTGATGCATTCGTCCTGTGAGTGGCTTGCAATGCACAATGCTATAATTGCCAGATTGCGCTACTCTTGTGAAAGTTGTTTTGCAGTCTTTGCCCTTTGGCGACACTCTGCAAACACCAATTTTATAGCTTACAACTTCAATCGGTTCATTGCACTCAATAATGCCACTGTAATTAAAATATATGCACATGTAAGTTATATACATACTACTAGATTCACAGAAGGTGTTCAAGACACTGTAGGTAATACTTACTCGGGAAATTTACCCTCCACACAACAGACATATTCCTTTTGTACTTGTCTATTTCGTATTTGTTGTTCCATTTCGCGCGCCTTTTCCGAAGTCCGTCCAAATAATAATAGGCCTGATGTGAGTCGATCTAGTCGATGTATAGTACGTAGATTTTTCAGATTAAACTCCTTGGCTAGTATAAAAATCATTGTATTATGTCTGTATCGACCACACGGATGCACCTACAAAATACACATTAAAACCCATTTAGTTTGCAAGATTCTTTGTAGAAGACTTAAAAAATTATCTTACTGGTATTGAAGCCGGTTTGTTAACAACCAATATGTCCTCATCCATGTGTACTATTTCAATGGGATCCGAAGTAACTGAAACTTCGTGCCTGAAAATATAAAAAAATGTGTTGGTTTACTTCGAACACACTACAAGATTTTATGGGGATATATATATTTAATACCTGTGAACTGTATTTGCAAGCAGATCATTGTGTTTCAGGCGATAGTCAACGGGCACCTTTTCCTGATTGACAGTCAGAGATCCAGCTTCAATGCTGCGCTTATACTCTTCGGCAGGATGGGCCCGAAATTCACGCGCAAATACATCAAGAATTCCCTCGCCAACCCAGCGACCCTTTGTAAACGTTGTAAATGTAAAAGAGTAAGGATAAACCTTTCGCAAGCCTTCAATTGCGTTTATCTTTGCTGATCATATAGTGCTTATTAATAATTGCTTACCATTCTCTATATAATAGGAAGTCTCTTCATATCGCTCCTCACCAAAGCCGGGTCGTGACATTTTCTGATCTCTTGTCTCCAATTTGGGCTTCTTCGATTCAACAATTTCATTTTCTATGCTCGCATTTCGTTTTTGGGGCAATTGTACAGCTGGTTCTTCAGCAACAGTTGCTAGCTAAAGAAAAAGTGAATGTAAAAAAAGTTGAATCAGAAATAGATGAGGAAAATTTGCTGGGTTCTTAATGTTTTTTCTTTTTTTTCTCCCTAATTTGACGAGCTAGAAACATCTAAATGGTCTGAAACTAAAGCTTAAGCCCGGCACAACAAGACATCGATATCAAATTTACCTAATTTATATCTGATTTTACTAAATTAAGATTCTTACCATTAGAAATATTTTATTAACGAAGTCATCGGCATGTGAAATTTAAGCGAAAGCATTTTCTGTTGTACGCATGTTAAATTTAAGTAAGTCTAAGTTTCAAGTGTCTTTATTATAATAAAGCTTATCAAAGTGTAGGTTCAAGGAGTTCCAGAAAATGACACAGTAAGACGCTAAGTAAGCTTTACAATAAAAACACGACGAGTTAAAAAAGACTGCAAGAAAAGTAATGTGGACTTAGTAACAAACCCAAATTGTTATCATAAAACAGTAGTCGGTCGTATATCCTTAGAGGAAGGAACGAACACAATCACGTTTCCACACCACACACACACAGAGCAGAGCAAAGCGAAGTGTACCCAAAGGAATGCCGAAGTGAGTGACTCTAAAACTGCATTCAAAACAAAGAAAAGAAGCTAGAATAATAAAGATGTGCTGGTGATACTTGCATACACCAATACACATTCACACATTTGACATCCTCCATTTTAATGTCGAGACTCATTCCTTATTTCAATAGCACTACTCCAACATGCAGTACACACACACAAACATACATACATACAAACACATGCAGACATACATGTACATATCTGTACAGCTGTATTGTGGGAAACTTTAAATGCAAGTGACACAATAGGCGCATAATGGAAGACAAAAAAACATTTAGAGCAATTTACTTTCAAGGAGCATAGCGAGCGATACCTACTTAAAACAGTATAACAACAGCGATGACAATTGCGGAAGCGTCAGGTTGGCCAACTTGACGAGCAAGAAGCTACCTTCTCCTCAACAAATAACAACAACTATAATAATAATAATAAGAACAACAACAACAACCACAAGAAGCGTCGAAAGCACCCTTCAAAATGGAACGTGCAGAAAGGAAAGGCAAAATGAGAAATAATTATGCCAAATCCGCGGTTAAAATATGAAGGTAAACGACGAAACGAAACAAAACGAAATGAAACGAGAGACAGCTACAGCCACAGCCATAAGCTCTATCGTCAGCCAACAACAAAACAAAAGGTAAACTAAGTAACTCAAATGTTTGTTTGTGTTGCGGCGGTGCACACAATGTAGTATGTGTATGAGATTATTTAGTAGAGGTTAGCATAAGCCATATAATTAGTGTTCGTTTAAAGAAAACTTTAAGCATCGCATTCAAAAACAAATGGCAAAAACCAAAAAAAAAAAACACAAACGGATGCTGTTAAATCGATTGCAAGAAAAAAATCATTTTTTCAACTACTTTTTTTCCCAGTCACCATAAGAAATTCATAACGCTTCGATCGGATTTCGTCTGTGTTCAAATGCAGCGAGATAACAAAATATGTAAAACTCTGTCAATGTGTATAAATATTTTATTTGTTATCCTAGGACACGTTGAATGTGAGATGAATGTCATATGTTAAAGCCTAAATGTTTTGTTCCTGTTCCCTGATGCAGTTTTTGAAGAATTTTTTACTTATACTTTATACTACTTTATACTTTTTACTTATACTATATGTCTCCTTACAAATTAGCAAACTGACAGACCGCATATTCACGCGGAAAGTGAAGCAAACTATGCAAATATCGTTTTGGTTTCAGAATGGATTAGCGCTCTATTTTACTGTTTGTGATTCAACCAAATCACATTCTTCCTGAAGCTCCTTCTTCCTATAAAACTTTGCCTCTTTTTCCGTATGATTATGTGCCCTTTGCTTACTTTTCTATTACGGCCACCTCCGTTCTTTGCTTCAAGCCTGCTTTCGTTTTGCACGCGACTTCATGCTCTCTAAAAAAAATTGTCTTATGTCATTTGTCTTAATGTTCGCGATCATCGTAACTGCACGGTACGTGGTGCGCCCCTCGGACGGACGGGCGGGAGGGGGTCGGGTCGCTTTGTGCTTGGGTCCGCGCGTTAACAAGCCGGTGCTTGGTATCGTTGGGCCACTTAAATGTACTGTCCGTTAGTACATCTACGTCCAATAATACAAGGTTATTGATGCACCACCCCGGAGGACCCGATCGTAATATTATTGGTATTTTTGCTATAGCTTTTTCACAAGTTAACTTAATAACTTGTTCATTAGTTTATCATTAAAAAAAAATTATTTAAAGTTTTTTGCAGAGCGTAAAGTGTTTCTGGACACACTTACACTTACACTGTTACAAAAGACAAAAATATTAAAAACAAATAAAATTGTATTCTGTTTTATGTAATCTCTAGTTATTTTCAAGTATAAGTCATTTGCAACTTGTTTTGATGCCTGCACGAAACTAGGCATGATCCAATGTACCTTAACTACGAGGCACATTCCGTACTTGCAACAGCCTTGACACTAACAAACAAGCCCTTAAATATAATTTGGTATGGGGTAAATACTATTGAATAAAGAGTAAAGCAAAGACGCCGTTATTAGTTTAGTTTCCATTCCATTAAAAGTAACAAAGGAATCCCAGGCTCACTTCAATTATTACTGGAAGCAATGCGAAATGAGAAAACAAATTGTGTTTCTATATTGAAAACTATTCAAATGACTACAGATAAAAGCAACCTTTTTTATATATATTTTCCATTATGTTAACGAATTAATAGTACTTTTATTTCTCATTGCTTACCTGACTGCCGCAATCTTCACTGGCTTCATAAGTCCACACACCGCTTAGTGAGTTTGGATTTTTAGCTTTGACGTCAACGTCAATTTCCGAGTCAGAAGTTTTGCCAGTTTCAGTTTCAGCTTCAGGTGCCTTGCTGGTGTTTAGATTAGCCCGAAATAGGAAAATGTTATCCACGTCCACCGAATCGTCACCATGTTGGGTTTGGACATGGCGTAGGGTTTTGGGTAAAGTCATCATTGGCCAACACAGGAACGCTTTATTTGTTTGCTTTGTTTTGATTTGCGTGGCGTTAAGTAAACGTCTCGTGATAAATAAATTAAACAACTGCAAACAACAACAAAAAAAACCATCAACACGTGTGCAGCACAAGCAAACTATTAAACTAAACTAAAACACAAATAAAAAGCACAAGGGACAGTAAATAGGTTCGTGCCCAACTGTGATGAGCACTAACCAGGCGAATTGTGTTGTCGGCGTACTGCAAATACTTCATAGAGTCTATAAAAATGACTTTATTTTACTATTGCAATGTAACAAGCAACATAACAAGCGAGTTCACTTTACTAGTTCGATTGTTAGCGTGAAATGTAAAATCGAGCTGAATCAATCGGTTCATAAGTTCATTTTGCTCAATTCAAATACTATGTAAACAAACAAATCACACGGGGTATATTAACAGAATGCATTGAATATAAATTAATTAGTTCCGCAATTGATTAATAAATGGAAATAAAACTTTTCTACCTATAAACATAATTAGGTTCATTTCACAAGCAATTTAACTCCAGTTGCTTATGAGCATAAGCCAATATATAGAGCTTGAGGCTAACTAAAAAACGACCAATCATAGATGGCGCTTTGGCTGTATAATTTACTAGCACTCACCATAATATCGTGTTGGTTGGGAAGTTCCATGGTGAGGTAAAGCATATCACATGAGGATCCCTGTAAAGCAGATAGAATAAAAACAAAGAAAGCTAACTCGCTATGCATTTATCTTAAAAAGGCAGTGACTTTAATGAAAATGAAAACAGTTAATGCAAGATATCTCTTCACACATATTGATTTTGGAGTGAGCTAGCTATAACTAATTGTAAAGAGCCACCTAGAGTGTTATATTTTCGACATAGGTGAATTTCACCATTTGTTAAGAAAGGGAATAAGTTCACTATGACAAAAAAAATAATAAAAGAAGATGGTAAACAAAAGATTACCACTCATTTTACTAAATGCTGATCACAATAAAAACATCTAACGCACAGCCCAAAGGATGCTTTGATTGGTCACCCCAATCAAAGCAAATGGGTTGTCTAATATATTAAAATTTATACAAATTGTTTATTTTTGATTAGTTAGTTCATGGTCAGTATTAAACATTATCAGGTGCGTTATGCGAACGAAACACACCTTGTATATAAGTAAACACATATAATTTTTATTTAAACATACATACACGTTTCTATATAAATATAGATATACATTTACATACATATACATGAATGTACATATGTTTGTTTCTGTGTAAATATGCAACTACTATATAAGATTCCGCACTCTCTATATTGTTTGTAAACACGCGCAGTAGTCGTTGGGTAGGTTTTACAGTTTCTATAGTTTTTTTTTTTTCGTTGATGAGGAAGCGTGATGTCGTCATTTCTGGCGTTTTTGTCCAGGCGCAAAAGTCAATTTACAACACATACATACAAACATAAATCTACACACACTAAGAACAACAAAAAGAAGAAGAAGAAAAAAATGTAATCGGTGAGTGCGCACACCTACAAAATATCGTGCTGATTTAATCACTTTCTTCGCTTGGCTCTAGCCAGCCACCAAGCCAGCAAGCCAGCCAGCCAGCCAGCCAGCTAGAAAATGCTAACTTTTACTCTCATACTATATACACGCACACGCCCACACATCCCCACCCCACGTCAACCGCATATACACAAGCCACCCCCAGCAAAGACTAAGAGCCTTATGGCCAGTGGCCATTAAATGTTGCCCTAAATAAGGGGCAAGCCTTTATTTTGGTCGCCTTAACCTGAGTTGTGGGTTTACAGAAGTTTCGTGACCGAGTGCTTTTCAAGGAGAACGTCCTTTTCGAAACACACAGAGAAAGACAGAGAAAGAGAGAGAGATAGAGAGAGAGGGAGAGAAAGAGAGAGAGAGAGAGGGGAAGTATTTGGAGAGTGCAGGTGGGTTAAACTAGTCACGCAGTCGGACATGCAATAGTTGGTTGCGCTCCTAGTTGCCTCTACTAACTAACTATACTATACACGATAGTTTTCTATTTGGGGAGACATTTTAAAAGACCCTCCCGAAATGAATTACGTCAGATCATCAGGCAATAATAATAAAAATAACTCCGAAAGTTATGCAGTAATTCATTTGTTTGCATTGAATTGAACTTTACTTTAAAGTAAAAAAAAAAATCCATGAACATGTTTCGGGTGGTTATCCCAACTTTTAATATTTATAATCGATCTAATCACAATTTACCAAGATTTTTGAAATCGGTGTCCAAAATGTAATCGAAAACTACTAAACCGAACTCTTTACTATTTTGCCGGCTTTATCAGTTCTCAATACCCCAGTTGTTAATTTTCTTTTGGGACAAAAATTAGCTATGTTTTTACACAATTTATTTAACAAAAATGTAAAATATTAAAACGTATAAATAAATATAAAATATTTTAATGTTCAATAAATTTATGCACTGGAAATTGAAATACTTTTCGTTTTTAAAGGTCTAATGGTTAAATAAACATTCAAGGAGAAAAGCCTTTGGATGAACTCCAACTTATATCTAAGAGGAGCTAAGCACAAAGATATTTTGTTTCAATGTCAACCTTAGAGAAGGTCAAGATAGTTCATCCACTTCCTTTTTTTTTGACCTTATCGAAGCTTGGTAGGTAGAACAAGAATAAAAATTAATTGCAATATAATTACATACAATGCAAATGTGGGTCAACATAAAAAAAATACATACATACATACATGTATATGTTAACCAACTAGTATTTCGACCAAAGTGTTGCTAGTAGAAACATGTCGGAACAGAACAGAACAGAACCGAACCGAACCGAAAATAAATATAATTATCTTTGTTTATATCAAAAAAATGCGATTCGTTTGTAATGAGTTCGAGTTGATTCTGCTATACGATATATGTATATACATACTTATTAGTCGTATTTATTTAAGTACACACTTACAGACCTATTTGTTACGAGAGAGTGACATTAAATGAGCAAAGCATAATATCAGTCTGTCTGTCTGTCGGTCTGTCTGTCTTTTAAGAATATTTTGAATATACTATATGCATATAGTACACAATGTGTATTCGCTTGTAGTATTTATGTAGTAAGAATACCTAAACATCTTGTGGATCCCGCACAAAGATGACTCGATTTTGCCCTGTGCAACTAAATCATGAGGATTTGGGCCTCAGCCAAAAACAAAATATTCTTTTGTTTCACGTAACAATATGAAAGTTTCATCAAAATTAAACAAATGAAATATAGATGTCGCTCATCCCATGTACATTTATATATATATACAGTATATATATATAGTATGTATAAAAATCATATCAAAGGCACGTGAATGTATGTATGTAAACTTGTATGCACATATTTATATATATATATTTACCTAATGAAAATTCTTATTTACGGCATAAGTCTAAGAATTTATTATAATCCATACATATATATATATAAATTGATATAATAAAAAAATAACAATACCAGAGCATAAAAATTGTTTTTAAGACCTAAAACTTGAAAGTCATAAAAGTTTTCAGTTCTTTATATCTTATCTTAAATACTAGTATCATTAAAATATATATGATATTCATTTTTCGACGCGACACATTTTGCCATCCAAATAGTTGACAGTGCCAAAAAAAACAATGTGTTACTAAATATGTTAACTGAATTAATTAAATAGAACATACAAACCTTAACTTATGCACACTTTATAAGTATATCAAAATTGTTTTTCAATTGTCTTTTTTTTTAGTATTTTATGGAACCAAAGCACCCGTTCATAGAAACAAACTCTTTTTAACAATTAAAATGACAATTAACAACAAAAAACTCAAGCTCTGTTGGTCCTTTTTTGTTAAATTTCGTTTCCAAATGTTTCTCACTGTAAACAATTTCGCATAAAATACAAATTCGAAGAGAAAAATCGTTGCTCTCTAGTGCTAAACGATGCAACTTATACATTCAACCGATAACATTATAAGTGCGTTATAGCAGAGCGCGGGCGATTTAAAATTTCAAAAAGCATTACAGTCGACTGTCGACTGGTGGCGCTCTTCGTTTGCTGCTGCTACAATCAGTCGGCCGTTTGCTGTCAGCCAGTGCAGAGGTTTGTCGCGTGAATCTTGAAACGTGTTGCGACGAAAGAATTGAATTGAATTGTATTGAAACTCGCCGACGCTTGCTTTACACCTGACAACGACATTGCTACTAGCTTACAAATCTGAGTAGCTTGCCTTACCGAACGGGGATATGTGTGTGCGGGTGTTTCACAAAACTTAAAAACAAATAATAATATATAAAAACCCGTTTCGTTTGGTGTTTTGGTTTTTTGCGTGGTATTAATAACTAAACACTTCGGCGCCAGGCCACATTCGTTATCAGATAATCAAAAACACCTACAAAGTGAAGTGATTTTAAGCCTGTAATCGAAGGTTTTTTGAGATACGATTGCATACAACATAGAAATTGTTTACCTTGTCTTTCTTGACGCATCTTTTACGCACACGTGCTGTCTTGCCATAATAATAATAATAAAAACATAAGAAACAAAAACAAAAACAAATTATAAAAGTTTCAAAAAATGTTTAATGAATGAATTATTGCTGCATCAACCAAATCCAATATATAATATGTTGTATATAGTATATAACTAACCTACCAGAAACTGAACGTTTAGTGTTTTCTACTAATATTAAGTTCACGTTCAAGCTGTCCGACATCTGATATTTTAGAACATTTCTTTGGATACCATATCGTCGTCGTTGTTGTCATTATAATTATAATCAGTCTTTTCAGACATTTGACAAGCGACTAAATAGAAGGAGTGTGTATATGACTAGAAAGCTATTTGAGGACAACGTTTTTAGAATTTTTTTTCCTTGGTTTGTGTGTATGTGTGTGTGTGTGTGTGCCCGTGCATGGCTCTGTACCAAAAATATGCGCCATTGCTGTAGTCTAACATTCGTCCATTTTTATGTACGCAAATAGTTTTTGTTCTGAAAAATTGTATATTTTCTAAACAAAAATTTTTCTGTTGGCAAGACTTTAGTTAGAGGTGACGTTTTCAAATGTATATATATATATATATATATATATATATATGTACATTAAGTAATTTCAGAAGCCCTTCGCCTCGAAAGGCCTTTTAGTCAACAAGAACAAAAGCGTCAAAGCCACTCTCCACATGCGATTATCTAATAACACTATGCAACGTTATAAAAACTATCTTTATATATTGGTTTTAGAGATTTCAATCATTTTTCTAATCATTTTTGGAAATTTTAAAACAAAACTGACTATGTGAAATCGATTTGAATAAATTGTTCCCTTCTGTTTAAGTGTAAAGCATTTTGTGAAGCGGACAAAAATTACTTTCAGATGCAAAAATTATCTGTCAAAAAAATGTTCTTCTTCACATAGCAAAAAACGTCCTTTAGATTTAAATATCTCGAAAATATACAAAAAATCTTTTTGGTTCCTAAGGAAAGTCAATTGGAATATCTGACAATACAATGTGCGCACACATACATAGTCATAGTCATGTTTGTAGACAATGAATAAGTTTTCTATTTGAAATACCTCATAGTATAAGTAAGCAAGGTGTGGGTTGGGTTTTTGCTAGGAATTCCCATTTTATTAAGATATTTTAATTTTGTTTTATGTGCGATAGCTTTTGACATATGTATTGAGATAAGATTTGTCAGCACTGTCCCCTCTTCCCCATCTATACAAACAAAAGCACACGAGTTTGTTATATAAGAAATTAGTTTATGAATATCTATTAAAAATACTTCTACATCATCTTGTCATTATATTATGATCAAACAAAAAGAAAACATCAAGAGCACACAAGAAAAAAAAAATGACACACACTTCAACATACATACAAACATACGTATAGAAAACTCGTGCAGAGTACAAACATACAGACATACAGACATGCAGACATACATGCTAACGTACATATGAAACGAAAAATTTTCAAAAAACTTGTAGCTATGTATTTTCTTTGTGTCTGTCTGTCGAGCAAACCTAGTAATACATCAGACTTATTTTAGCACAAAGCCCCCGAAAAACAAAATATAATACATAAGTAAATAACAACACTATAAGAAATGATAGCAGCAGCTGCCCAAAAAAAACAGAGTGCGAGGTTGGGGGTGGATATTCATGTGCCGTCTCATAAAGGGAGCGGAAAAAGGGGGCACATCATATTAACTCAACACTAGAAACGATAAGTAGCGCATTTTATGTGCCATGAACGATATAATTCTAATTGCAAATAGGCATTTAAAAGCATGCCAAGAAAAATACAATTTTAAACGAACACTACTAAAAAGTTTGCCTTCGTTACATTTTTTTGTCGGCATGTAACAATCGTTTAGTAAGGCTTGGAGCGATCGCTCTTAACTCGGATCTGGTTTTTGCGAGCGTGAATCTTGCTTGAGTTGGGCTGTGACCCTTATTTGATGTTGCCTTTTGTGCTCTATTGACATCCGTTCCATGTCATCATCAATAATATCTATATTTCTAAGAAGCTTGTATGTATGCCAGTGTTGTTGTATACAGTAGAAATGGGTGCGCGCACAAGCATTAAATGTTATTTACACTGTTTTGGCAGTCGGTGGCATCCGTCTATGGGACCAGTCAGACAGTCCATCAGCCAGCCAAAAACCATCAGCTATCAAGCAGCCGTCAGATGTCGAATGTGCATTTAAAATCCATTACGCTATATTTAGTGGCTTTGCTTGTTGCCATTGTTCCATTCCATTTCCATTTACTAGACGATAAACAAGTAACAACAACAAATGCACAGCGTTGCCTTCAAGACAGGTAGCTCCTAGCTCCTCTACACGCAAACACCTACACACACGCTTTTGTCTTTGGACTTGTATAAATGTTTGTGTGTTTGGATACATTTTAACACTGCGTCGCTAATGATAATAACACAATTTACAAATGAACACATACTACCATGCCGAAGTTATTTACAAGGTGACGTATTCAGCGGCGTTGATGTGCTTAAATTCGAAAAAATTTATATCAATGAAACACTAACTTTCTTCTGTTAATATAACATGTTTAATATATTAATATTTATAATAACAAAGCAAACAATGTATAGTTGCGGGACCAAAACTAAGCACTTCAAAAGAAGGCAGACATATATCGATATACTCTATCGATTAATATCCCTTTCTTATTGGCAATTTAATTGCATATGAAATAATTTTTAATTTCCCTTCTTTATTGGGTATTTGGGTATTTACAAATACGCATTTGAATTTGATTTAGTTATTTTTCTTAAAAGCACCTTTTCCTTTGCTCGGCGAGATAAATAAGATTTATTCCATTGTGCTTGGCATGAAATCGCATAGACTTGTGAACAGATAAGCCAAACAAAAACAGGCAGTTAAAGTAAACTCAACTACTACCAAAACATATTCAAATAAACGCGTCGAATGTGGCAGACAGCACTGAATTGATCTTTTTTCGTACACACACACACACACACACCCATAGGTAAACACTTATGTATAGTATGTAAAATCACAGATTTTTATAGTATATTAACTGTATGAGCAGGCAAAGGTAAACAATGTCTGTTTTGAATATAAAGATCATCGAGCAAGAGAAGTACCAAAAATGAATTAGATTTTAATTATGTTATTAACTATGCAATAAAAAAAAATTTCTGCACAAAGCTTGTGAGTGATATACATATACATAGATATATGTATGTGTACATAAAAACACATAAAAAAAACACATCACATTTAAGAATTTGAAAGAAAGCGAGAGAGAGAGGGATAGAGGAAAAGCCAACAGAATGCAGAATTCATCTTCATCATGTGCGTGGTATTTGCCTTGGTCGTTGGCTGCCCAACAGCATCACCACAAGCTTCTGGCCATGCAGACACCCTTTACGGACAAAATGGCCGTCACTCCGCCGGGTGCTATATTCACCACACAGCCACAAATGCAACAGCAACTCCAGCAACAACAGCACCAACTTCAGCAACAGCAACTCCAACAGCAACAACAACAGCAGCAACAACAACAACAACAACAACAACACTCACCCAACACGGCAGCAGCACCGCCAACAAATTATCAACAGCCAGCGTTGCATCC
This sequence comes from Scaptomyza cyrtandrae, assembly GCA_035044605.1. Taxonomy (NCBI): domain Eukaryota; kingdom Metazoa; phylum Arthropoda; class Insecta; order Diptera; family Drosophilidae; genus Scaptomyza; species Scaptomyza cyrtandrae. Next base: position 4,175,396 of record JAWNNS010000648.1, read on the forward strand.
GAGTGCCGGCACACACTTTTCCTTGGCACCCGCCGCCTATAACTTTGGCCAGCCGTTGCTTGGCGCAACCCAAACGTCAACCACCTATCAGGGACAACCACATCCACAGACGCATCTGTTGCAATCGACAATGTTTTCGCCACTCTCTCTAAGCGCCTATTATACGGCAGCAGCGGCGGCGGCGGCAGCAGCAGCAGCAGCGGCAGCAGGACAAACAGGACAGGCAGCTAATCATGCATCATTTGGCGGCGTCTCCTTATCCACACAGCAAGCGCTGTTGGCTGCATCTGCGGGCGGCACGCCACCAGGTCTGTTGCCACATCAGACGCCAACGGTACACATGCCGGTGGCACGGTCAACTGCACCGCCAGCTTGCACTCTGGTGCCATCAATGAACTGCCACATGCCACAGGATCTGCAGCATCTCTCTTCCATTAATCTCAACCTTGGTGGCGTTATGGCACTGCGTAATCATGCTGCTAATGCCTCCGGTCTCACGTCCATCCAAACGATACCAAATGCAGCTGCTTTAACAATTAATAGAAAGGTAAAAATAAACATTAAATTTATTTACATAATGTATTTAATATCTACATATTTTAACTTGCGGACCTTTAAGTTTTTTGGCGATAACTATTTTCCCATTTTTAACTAAGTAAAGCAATAAAGCAAGTTAATTATCATTTTGAATTAGTTTTGAATTACGAACAGCGAATTAAAGTACGAATTTGCATTAGCTGGAATAAGTTGAATCAAGCTGGGCATGCTTAAATGCTGCAATTCACCTCTTTAAATTCACCTGTGCTTACAATACTCTTGAGCACAACAACATTTTATCAAACTGGTTGGTCCCCTAAACGGCATGTCATGATTTCTGATTGCAATCGAGTACTACTACTTGGCGCGAAGGTCATCAAGACACAATTGATGTCAGTGCCTGAGAGCGTCAGCTGAGCAGCAGGTGCTTTTAACGTTGAAATGAGCCGTGCTCTTGAACTACACACATACATACATATGTACATAAGTAAGAAAGATTTATGTGAGCTCATCATAATGATTTATCGATAGTTGTGCAATTGAAGGGTTCGATTGTACAAACACAATGTGTGCGGGTTGTAAAAAGCTTGTCAAACAATGCACTGTCAATATTTTAATTTTTATAATGTATTCACACTACAACAATAGTTATTTACACGTAGGTGCCGCGATAATTAAAAAACTGGAAGCTGTTGCCTTTTAGCTAAAACTTATATACTGTCTAGACGGCATGCATGCCACAATTTACAGAATATGGAAATATATAGACAGAGATAAAAAAAATCCGAGATAAATCGAATCAACTTAATGACTGTTTAAGTTTTAAAAACCTTTATGTTTGAAGCATGACAAGCAATTCATTTCACATATTAGTAATTTAATGGATAAGCATTACAAAATGTACCTAATTAGCCACAATTGATAGAAGTGCTATAAGCAACACGTTTTGCTTTGTTTTCTTTTGTTTAATACGTGTGTACATATTTAAATGTTTAGCCAGCATCACAAAATTGCTATTCGAGATAAATTAGTTGAAGTTTCGATATCAATTTAGACAGCGAAATAACGTAATACGGAATCCAAATTGAGTTTATAGCGGATGCATAAACTAAACAGACGAAAGATTCGAAGAAACTAACATCGAGATTTCATACATATGTATGTATATGTACATTTATGTATGTATGTACGCTTGTACGTGTACGTGCACTTAAATGCTTACACTTAGAAAAAAAACCACACTCACTATGCATTTATTTATTTTGAACAATATTTATTCCATGTATATCTAAAAATAAACATTTAAAGTAATGTTTTCTATCAATACAATTTTTTTTCATTACAATCATGTTTTATGGATAATTTTAATTTAAATGATATATGAAAATATTAACTCAAGCATTTCATAGAAAATTTTGAATTTAACATGTGCACTACGTAATTTTAAACTTTTTATTCATAAACAAAAAAAATTTGATTAATAATTTATTTGAGTGCAGCTTACCTTAAAGTGTTAGCTTGTGGTACATACATACATACATATGTACAGATTTTAAGTGCCCCTCAAATTGACTTGGATTATGATTATGACAAAACTGCATCATGTAAGCCCGACGCTAACTGCCAATCTGTAATGTTTTGGACATTCACTTTAACTTAAATAACAACAACAAACAACAACAACAACAACAAAACTAACGACTTAAGTTAACTCCGTCACCGCCGTCAATTGTAATCAGAAATTGCTTATTACGATTTCTATTGTATGTATGTATGTATGTATGTATGTACGTATGTGTGTGCAACTTATCGGCTTCTGAAATATTCGTGTGTAGCTAGCTACGATTTAAGTAGTTGTACTATGTATCATTGTTGTTTTCTATATAATTGCTAAATACATTTTACACAATGTGGCAACGAAATACTATATATATTTATATATATGTATATATATAAGTATATACTAAACTAGTAAGATGATATCATAAAAAGCAAAAGTAATTATGTGCTTAGCGTTTAATAAATAAATAAATACAAATACTATTTTTGAACGCAATCTGCAATCTCCTTGTGCTTATTGCTACAATACACTGAGAGAAAAGAATAGTGCTCACAAGCAAATTCGTGGTTAATCCAACTACTTTTTCAACAAACATGAATACTCTGAACTTCAAACATGCTATTGTTAATTGAAGAATTAGAATTATGAAATAGTATAAATAACATTTTTCATATTATATTTAAGAATAAATTTCATTTAATGCACAACAATTCATTAGATTCAAAGATAATTCATATTCAATTTTCGTGAGGTTTTTCTCTGAGTATACATTATACTTTTAGGTATATGAAGACCTTTCAGATTTTCCGCATCGCTACGCATGCTGTTGGTTGTTTTCTACCCAGTTTTCTACACACAGTCTTTTGAAATGCTAAGCGGCTGGCTATAAGCAACAACAACAACAACAACAACAAAAAGCTGTAAACGTTGAGTGAGTTGGTCAAGGTTTCTGACATAGCCCATAAAGTAGCCACATTTGCCAGTTAAAGCCAAGCGCTCTTTTGTCTCTTTTGTTGTTGCTCTGTTGCTTAAACAATTTCATAATACGCATGTTCAACTTGGCCATATAGAAGTCATACAACAAACAACATCAACACACAACAACCTTACGCGAAAGATATTTACTCGCTTACAACTTGCGGCCCTTGAAAACAAGTTAAGGAACAGCTTTGTAGGAAACAAGTACTTCAAAATGCCGCTATAAGAGTAGTAATCTCAAGAGTATGACAGAAAAAAAGTAGTCCGGTATCAGGATTCTTATTCTAACTTATGTCATATTTATTTACAAGTATATAGATATAGTATATAGTATATAGTGTGAAAAACTCAAAGTGGACAGGCAAATGCGGTTTTAGAGGCTTTCCTTGATTTAATTTTGATTGTGTTTTTTTTTTTTAAATTATGATTGCAGCAGGTATTATTATGACTATAATTATATTTTTGTTTGTATTGGTTTTTTGTTTTGAGTACTTGTTTTATTGGGAATCTGTTTCGTTTGTTAGATAGTATAGATATATTCTCGCATATAAAACTATGTTTATGGACAGGAATCTCAGCCTTAATACTGACGGCTAATGATTAAATCGTATGAACGTTCGAAATAGGTTGGGTACTTTCAGGACATGAACACAACATTATTAAATTATTCTATTTATTGTTTCGTAGATCGTAAAAATGTTCTCAAATTTATCGTATTTATCGAACTTGAATATAATTTTTTAAAGCTCGGTTACTTACAGGTGCAACTTATCAAAACAAGTTTAGCAAAGTAGACTTAAATTGAAAGACTGGCTTGCTTAGAAATAGATACATTTACAAATAAATATGTAGATGTCATTAGTGATACACTTCCAATGAAAGACTAATATTTCATCAGAGTTATCAGCTGATAAAAAAACATCGTAAACATTGTTTGGCAAATACATGCGGTCAAGATACTCGTGTGTTTGTGTCAACAGCTTTCCTTTAGCGGCACATTTACTTGCAGAACTAGAATTTACAGTATTATCCATACTTTGTTGACAACAACAGCAACTGGTCAGACAAACAGATATGGTAGTTCAATGTCGACCTGTCTTCCATGGATGTGTTTTTATTTTTCGTTAGCAACTGCAGACGCAATTGTGTGGACATAATCAGTGGTGTAATTAAAAGTATGATTTTGTTATAATCTGGTTTTCTACGCCTTATTAAAAGGCCAGGACAGGTTGTCTCTCTTATATACCACTAGAATAACAATGCAAAAGAATGCTTTTGTTTTACACAAACTTTTGGAAAGTTGAATTGCACAACGTACAAATTAATCAGGTGACAAAAACATAAGAATTTATACTGTGACTTATTGTAGTATATAATGTATGTATATGTATGATAATATATAAGTTCTATGTAGCGAATGATGCTTAGCGTCAACAATAAGATAAATATATTCATTTTCCTACCTATCTCCTACCCTTCAAACTTGTAATACTAATTACGCTATACATAACCCTTGCCGAATGATTTATGCTCAATCTATAATGAGCTCTCCAACTTATTTCATGGTGCCACTTCTAGTGCCTCTCTTAAAATAATAGTTTAATATCATTTGTCTATATGTTCGCGATCTTCGTAGTCGTACGCTATGCGATGTGCCCCTCGGTCGGTTGGGTGGGAGGGGGTTTGCGTAATGCTTGGGTCCGCGCGCGCTAACAAGCCGGTGCTTGGTATCGTTGGGCCACTTGAATGTACTGTCTCTTTTAGTACATCTACGTCCAATAATTAGCGGTCTTAAAAAGATGTTCTACAATCGATCTGATATTTCAACAATACAATTTCTTTCCGATTTTCGTTTTAAAGGTATTTATTGCATCCCCTTGTTAGAAAGAATCTTGTATATGATACATGATCTTTTGAACGCCTAAATAGTGTTGGATATATATTTATGATTTGTGTTCCCATACTAATTTTAATTGTTATAAATGAAAATATAAGGTCGTTATGCTTTTTTGAAGGCATTTGCAACAATTAGAATCGTGCAAAAGAATGTACTCAAAAAGGCATTTAAATAGTCGAATTCAGTGCTATTGCAAATCACGGATAAGCACACAGGTTTATAGAGCCATGATGGAATTATATACCAGTTGCTCCATTCGGCAAACTGGAGTGGGTAAATTCTGAAGAGAGCTGATAGCAAGAGAGGCCCAAGAAAGAGATATAAATGATTTCATCTCGTGCAAAAATATATCTTAACCTTAAATCTCTCTTTCATTTTAATAACATACATAAGTAATAAACAAACAAATTTTGTGTATTAAAATACAAGAGCAAAATTGCTTACCTTAAACTATTAAAGCACACTGACAACAAATAAGCATATCACTTCATGAAGGCGGGCATGCTGAGTAGTTCACCTTTTTTATAATTCCACCACGAATTGAGTTAGAGCAAGACAATGCTAGCAACAAGATGCTAGTGATCTTGAAATTGAAAATTGATAATTAACCGCTGCGTGGTCACGTGCTGGTATTCAAATACATATATTATTATTATGAGGAGTATGTGTGTGTGTGTGTGTGTGTATGTGTATAAATTGGACTTCCAGTTCCCGCACACACACATTCGCAGACGCCCGGTGTTATAACACATAACGCAACCGAGTGAGGAAAGATTATGTCGCATTTATGAAAATATTTTTATAAGTTTGTATCCATGTGCGTCGGCTATGTGGGTGTAACCATAAATATTAGATTTTGCTTCGGGATGCTGTCCAAGATTCAGCAAGCAGGCCGGCAGGCAGCCAGTCGTGCATCGTTTGCTTGGAACAATATAAAAAATTGTGGCGCTAAACTTGGGGAGGCATTCAATGCACAAAAATATAAACAGAACCAAACATGCTTTTGCATATGCATATATCTATCTATGTAGATACGTATACGTGTGTATGTATGTAAGAAAACATATGTATGTCTATGAATGGTCTTGCTTGCCAAGATCGCTGGCAACAGGTCTCTGCTGTGTTGAATGATTCAATTAATTTATCAAGTCTTCTTATATGAAAATCATCTCATGGATGAGTAAAACAACAATTCTCATCGCATACATATTTATATAGGCGTATTATTATGAGTGTCGGCAGAGTTCAAAAGTTTCATTTAGCTCTGCATTTTCTCTTATTTTTTATGGCAATAACAATAACAATAAACATAAATGCTTATTGATTATCACTGGGTACTTATAGCGTGTTTTATTAATTTGAAACAAAAAAAATATATATGAAATTGTATCTTAAATGTGTTTTAATTTTAAACGGGATCTTAGTGAACATTGTAAATATTGTATTCAAATGATATCACAGCTAAATTTAAACCCATACACTACAAAATCAAAAACTTTCGAGTAGGTCTTTTGTCTATCATGTTATGGGGGGCTATTGTGGGACTTCTTCTTGTGTGCATACATACATATGTACATGCACATGTGTGCACATGTGAGTGTGAAACATGCCTTGGAACTGTAAAATATGCTGCTTAAGGGAAATTGACCGACAGCCCATCTCGGACGTCGACATCGTATTCTCGTTGTCAGACTCTCCCATCTCCTTACTGCTCTTTCACTCTTGTCTTCTCTCCGCCCTCCCACACAGCATTTTCGGTTATGCATGTACACACAAAGAAAAAACGTTGTGATTCGATTAACTTACATTAACATTTTTGTTTTTTAAATTAAGTTTAACAAAAACACTTAGTTCAAATACTTTTTATATTAATTAATTAATATCTCCTACACCTTTTAACCAATTGAGACATTTCGACTTCCTATTTACTTTATTTTAATTATTAAAAATACAAAATATTTTATATATAAAAATATTATATAAATAACTAAAAAAATTGATTTTTAAACTTAATTATTTTATTTTAAGTGGTTAAATTCTTAAACCAAAAATTTTACATTTTAAGTTTGAGTATTAAATATTAAAATTAAAGTTTTTTCACGTTAACGATCAAACTATTTAAGAAGATATTTTGTTGCGATTAATTTTTATATCAAATAATTTGGTAAATAGTTTTAACACAAAAATTTAAATGGAAATTTTTGGTTTTGCGTTGGATATTTTTTTTGTGTGTTTACATACATATAACAGCGAAAAAAAGTAATAGCACCAACTTGCTAATTTTTCTTACTTCTTATATGATTTTTATTGGTACGGTAATTGGAACATTTCTTCTTCTTTTTTTGTGTTTTGGGAAAAGCGGTAAAAAAAAAACATGCGAATGAAATAATAGCATCACTTATGCGTTCTTTCTAAAAATTGTTTGATTAAAAAGCTTATATATTTTTTTTTTTTAATTTCACAGCATAGTGTGTCGGTTGGTTAGGTTTTTAATTAAAATCATACAAAACACTCAAAACTATACAAATAAGGTGTAGTGTCTTGACATAAGTTTTTGTCAAAAAGTTGTTCTGCGCAATCAGTTTTGGTCCATTCAGAACTGCAACAAATCTGAAAAATTATCTGGTCTTATATCTCTGGAAACATAGTTTAAAAGCCGGAAGCCTTTGAAGAAGTCCCCCTTTCTTTGATACAAACAAAAGAAGTAAAAAAAAATTGGTTTCTTATTGGAGTTTTGATTTCTAAAGCAAGTTTTTACCTTTTGTCGCAAAACCCAAAATGTTTAAATGTTTTAATTATCGTAAACGTAAACTTTACGTTTAAGGGCAACTCTGACTATTTGAAAATTGGAAAACTTGATGTTTGTTTTTTGTGGCTACAAAGTAAAAGTAGCAAGGTGGTGATATTATTTTGTACGCAGTTGTACGTACAGCTAGTTTCCATCATTTGTTGGGCGCACTGCCAATGAAAGCAAAGACAAAAGTCAGCCAGCCAACAGTCACTCATGGGAGTCCACGAAATAGACGGACTAACTGCAATACAAGTATCTGTTCCAAACACATGTGTCTATGTGCACACATATGCATGAATCTATGTACGCATAACTAGTGCAACAGCTTCAGATATTGTACAAATAAATTTGTACTACAATGCATATGCAGTAAGACAAAAAAAAAAAATAAAAAAAATAAATGCACAAGTAAATAATGAATGTCTAAGAAAAATTAAAATTGTTGCCCAGCCCAGCACAGATCACTTGAGAATATTCACATTCAAAAATACGGTGATCAAATTCTAAAGAGATAAAAATGCCAGACGCCCAACGAAGACGTGCATTAATAATATTCTATTTTTCGTTGGCATCTGAAACTCGAGTTGTTGACTTGCGTCAGTTCGAATGAATGAAAGCAGAAATCTTTAAAGAAATTTTCTACAACCACTTTATCTTGTGGACAGGCTTAGATATTTATAAAACAAAACAATAGCAAAAAAACCAATCAATTAACATTTCAAAAAAAAATCCTAAATCCTAAATCGTAAAAGTAAATTTAGGCCATTTTAGACATCAAAAATAAAACTAATTCTTAAATATTTTGTTGCTTTGTTTTTCTACTTTTAGCTGACTGTCGCAAATGAGTTGGAAAAACCAAAGGTAAAAATACCTGAGAAGCGGAAAACCGAAGAAACGGAGCAGATTAAAGATTTAAAAAAGGTAAGCATTCCCCATTATTAGAGCAGCTAAGAGTTGCTGATTTTTCTATTTATAGGCAAAACTCGAGACAAAAGCTTTAAAAGCGAAACGACCCGGATTTACAGATGAAAGATATCAGGAGACATCCTATTATATAGAAAATGGTTAACCAAACAATCCACACACATCCGAAATATATTAATAATAACCTTTATATGTTCAGGTCTTAGAAAAGTCTATCCTTACTACTTTACCTTCACAACATTTACAAAAGGTCGTTGGGTGGGCGAAAAGATACTCGATATATTTTCTAAGGAGTTTCGGGCCCATCCAGCTGAGGAGTACGAACGCTGCATCCAGACGGGCACATTAACCGTCAATTTTGAGAAGGTACCCATTGACTATCGGCTAAAACATAACGATTTGTTAGCTAATATTGTCCACAGGTAAATTCTGACATTTCAATCATAGCGTCTTTCTTAACCAAAAATAACTTTATAACTTGATGAGGTTTTCTTCTATTAATATGTACAAATCGTTTATTTGCCTTAAATTTAAGAAAATTTCTATTTTTAATGTTAATGCTCTTGACTGCAGCAATCCAGCTTTGAGAATTAAAATCTTGTGACATTATAAGCTATAATTTAATGTATCAAAGAATTCAGTCTGTCTGTTTGAGCACACTAAAAAACGTTACTAATTCAAACATTATTTTATTATTTGTTAAAACATTTTCGCTCAAGCGTCAGGACGTGACACTTACAAACATACATTTGTATTAGGGTGTCCACTATATGGCCGAAAATGTTTTTTGTCGATTTCGGGAATTCATGCTGTACACAATTGCAAAATTTCACTACCAATTAAAAGCTATATACAATGTGAGCAGCGAGTTATTGAGACTATGAATAAATGAATCTCGAACTCGGAGTCAGCGACTGCAAAATATATAGAAAATATATTTATATGATGGTTTCTTTCCGGTGCAAAGTCGCAGAATATAAAAATTGTATATTCACTTTTCCATCTGATCAAAGAATTTTCCATCTCCTTGAACACATTTAATAAAATTCGGCAAAACCAAAATTGGGAAGCAAGTCTTTTACGAAAACAAAAAAGTCGACAAAAAACTGACACCTTAATATGTATGTATTATTGTAGTTGCGTGTAAAACGCACTAAATGTTTACATACATCCGTCAGATCCAAGTAAATGTGCGCACTCATGAGAATATATCTTTTGCAGACACGAAGTACCCGTCACTTGCCAACCAATCACAATAGTGCATATGGATGAGGACATTGTGGTTGTTAATAAACCGGCCTCTATACCCGTAAGTGGCTTAAAGACTGCCATATACATACAAACAATATCATAAGCTGACTCATTTGTCTAATAATATAGTATGCTTAAGTAACGGTCACTCATTTAACCAAAATTAACACAGAAATATGTATCTTATACTGCCTTATGCAAGGGTCTTATACACATGTTAAACTATTAAGTCTTATAACATGTTAAATTATAACATTGAGCAGAGAGTTAACAATACCTCATATGTAAGTTTCAAGAATTAGTCTTGATTTGTGTGACTTATTGCAAACAATGCAATAATAGCGTTGTTACAAAAAAAACAAAATAGTTACTACTGTCATAAACATGTTGTACAGCATTTCATTAAAATTGTAAATTTAAAACAAAAAAAAAGTCCCTAACAGACGCTCCTTTTTTTATATAAAGATAATAAAAACGTTTTATCGTACGCTAATTAACATGTCATCCTACACCTATTTAGGTACATCCTTGTGGTCGATACAGACACAATACTGTAGTCTTCATACTTGCCAAGGAGTTCAATTTAAAGAATCTCCGCACAATTCATCGCCTTGATCGTCTAACTTCCGGTCTATTATTATTCGGACGTAGTCCAAAAAAGGCCCGACAAATGGAGCAACAGATACGTAATAGGCAAGTGGAAAAAGAGTACATCTGCCGGGTGGAGGGAGTTTTTCCAGAGTGAGTATGCACATAAGTTATCACCTATTGATAATTTTTACTTTTATTATCGAATTTAAATTTCTCAGAGGGATTGTGGAATGCAAAGAACCCATTGAGGTTGTTAGCTATAAGATTGGTGTGTGCAAAGTATCTCAAAAAGGCAAGGATTGCACAACGACTTTCCAGAAACTATCTCAGAATGGAAAAACTAGTGTTGTTCTCTGTAAGCCACTCACGGGACGGATGCACCAGATACGTGTACACTTGCAATATTTGGGTAAGAAATCCTTTAATACATATTCTCATTAACATATATTTGATTTTGATATATATATTTCTTAGGTTATCCCATATTGAACGATCCGTTGTACAATCACGAGGTGTTTGGTCCATTAAAGGGTCGCTCTGGAGATATTGGCGGGAAAACCGACGATGAACTTATACGAGATCTCATTAACATACACAATGCTGAGAATTGGCTGGGTATCGATTGTGACTCGGACATATCGTTATTCAAAAACAACACTAAAGATGAAACGGATCTCGATAGTCTAAGCAGTGAACAAACCTTTGGTATGATCACAATCAAACACGTACACAAATAATCTGATGATAATTTTATTTTTAATTAGCCGTACATCACAGCGATGATGATGTGGGTGCAAATTCACGTGAAACTTCACCGCCCTGTTTGGAAAACCAACCAATTCCAGACCCTGTTAAACAAACCCATTGGACAAATAGTAGCCAAGTATTTTTACCCAAAACTGATGTCGCCCCGGCTGTGCATGCCTTGGATATGGGATTGGCATCCGATAAGGTTGTCATTGATAAGCATTGTTATGAGTGTAAGGTGCACTACCGGGACCCAAGGCCAAAGGACCTTGTTATGTATTTGCATGCGTGGAAATATAAGGTAAGCTGAAATAATAATAAATAAGAACAGTTATCAAAAACCTCTAGCCATCATAAATCTTAACTTGAATATTTTTTTTTTTTTTTGCTTTGAAGGGCCCTGGCTGGGAATATGAAACTGAGCTGCCAAACTGGGCCATAGCAAATTGGGAGGAGTTGGACTTAAGCGCTGATAAAGCTGTAAATTAAGTTGTTTAGCCAGTTACTTAATTAATAATCCCTTAGTTGTCATGCAGCGAGACCCCAATCAAACAAAGCTTTCAATACAAAACATATATGAGGAATCAAGATGAAACAAACAGTGCAATATATAATGACCAATCCAAAAGTGAAGACAAACTGACCAAAATAGAGAATCTTAATCTTTTTGAACAGAAATTCAAACTATCATATTTAAGAGAACAAAAAATGTGCCTTTCTGATTGGTATATAATATACAACTAATATAAATATACTTATAGTATATTCATTAAAAAAAAAAATAAGCACTGCATAGTATAGAATGCCTTTGTTGCTTTACTTAGATGCTTTTCTTATAGTCAATTTTATTGGTATTAGGAATATTGAAATACAAATACATATGTTAATGTGTACCATAATGTCACCAAAATCAAACTACTCGTGACAATTAATTATCAAATTATGTACTAAACATAAGAGCTGAAAAGACACGCAATACAATGTTTCAAGTTTTTCTTTACACAATTAGTTATATACATATATAAGTAAATACACCCCATTGACATACACATACACATTAGAAAATCAGGAGAAATCGCTTATAAATTCATCGGAATTGTAAGCACGTTACCCTTAAACTTAAGCAATATCAAAACAGTCAGAATCGTGCCGAATTCAATTGTATAAATAGTACACACATATATATTAAGAATATGTGTGTATTTTTTGAATACGGTTAGTGACGAAAATAATAATACTATAATGAAATAAAATACGATAATTTTATATGAAATACATTTTACACATATATATATATATATATATATATGTATATGTATGTTTATATGTAAGTGCAATATACATACATAAATACATTTATTATTATCAATAAATTTTACAAATGTTTCTTAGAAAAACTTTTAAATTTATGTCCATTTTTTTAAGGTACATTTACAGGAAAAATTTAAAAAGAAATATGGTATTTTTACCGATTTTTATTTCTTCGGTTACTAATATATATGTGGGTTTTAACGACGTTTCTAATTATTTGATGAAAATAAATACATTAACAAATATGGAAAAAAAAACATTCTAGCGTATCCGTAACCGTTACCAAAACGTAAGCTGTTTTCCCGACCAGACGATATTCTGAAAACTATACTATTCGCGTTCAGTAATTTCTTGCAAATATGAGTGTGTGTGAGTGTTTGTACGCGCATTCAGCATACTTGACTTAACTTCAATGTTCCATATGTCCGGTGTTTTTCAACTGATTTTAATAAAAAATTTCACAGATTGTCATTATTTTGGGTAAAGTTTCAAACCTCAAAGTTTTCCAAATTCAAGATTTTATTATATCACTTTTGTACATTTGTCAAAAATCAAAAACAACCTTGTACTGCCTAGGGATTAGGCGAGCTTATGTTCAAAATCTGAGCACTTTCTAGCACTTATAGTCTCTGAGATCGACACGTTCTTATATACGGACGTACAGACGGACATAGCTATATCGACTAGGCTGTTGATTCTGATCAAGGATATATATATTTTATGGAGTCAAAGATGCCTCCTTCTGCCTGTTACATATGGGTTCAGTGTACAAAAACGCTTCAATGATCTAAAACACTCGCAGCGCTGTTTATTTTTCTCCGATCGGCTTGCATCTATACTATGCATTGAGTAAATGATATAAATGTGGGATTCTTTAAAAGCTTTGATTAGCCTGCTTAAGTTCGGTTTAATAACTGATCTCAACTTAAGTTGGTTAAATAATTTGGCTTTGTGAATTGTTGTTGCAACTACGACATAAAGTGATTTAGAAAGCTTTACTGCAAGTGTTTGAATTTGATGTGGAAGCGTTGAAGTAAAACTTCGCTAAGGCCGTATGCATTTAAGTATTCATTTACTTTCTAATCTAAAATGAAGCGCTTAAAACTCATTTGGAAACTTAATAATATGAATATATAACTTTATATGCCCGTATTTGGGGTGAAGGACCAAGTCAGAAACACAGCATATTCATTTTGCATTTGACCGACCCTAGCTAACTTTGCGAGCAGTGAAAAGTTTACTGGAACAAGAACTTTACTTGGGGGCATGACTGCTGCTACTGCTGCTGCTGCAGTCAAAAATTAAAGTTAATCAACGTAGCGGCAAAATTAAAAATACATGTTACAAAATAAAATGCAATAAATTCGAAATTCAGCTGGGTTTAGCGACTCCCATACTTATTGCAAACATTCCAAAAGGGTAAGTTTGGTGGAACTGCAGTGCACTTACAGCGAGAGTCCGGTCAAGCCGTTGAATTATTAAGCGATTGTGTAATTAAAATAAAAATAAAATAGAAGCACATCCCATTCTGGGTGTGTTTGAAATTAAATAAGTTTCTTTGTATTTAAGTTTCGGGCGGCTTTAATGTCTAAAACCATATGCCGGAAAAGTGTTTGGCCTAGTAAGTATTAGCATTTATGTGTGTATGGATATGTAATGTTTTTTTTTTAAAAGTAGTCTCGGTAAGTAATCGGCACAACGATACCAACCACAGATCCAAAACAAAATACCGTCATTTTCAAGGATTTAACGCTCCAATAATTTCTAGGTATATTTAAGTACTTTTCATACTTAACTTTACTTTATTAAAGCAAAATATAATACATGTTTTAAGAACGCCAATCGTTTTTAAAGACCAAAACAAAGAGAAAAAAATTAAGAAAATCTAAGAACAATTGTTCTTAAGTTCTTTTCTCTCTGTGTATGTTTAGGGACAACTCTAAGCAATATACAAATAGTCGCTTGAATGTAGCTTGAATGATGATATTTTTATACCCCGAACCCATTAAAAAATGGGTAAAAAAGGTATAATGGTTCTGTGCAAAAGTATGTAACAGGCAGAAGGAAGCATCTCCGCCGAGTCGATATAGCCATGCCCGTCTGTCCCTCCGTCGATCTCAGAGACTATAAGAGGTAGAAACACCAGACTTGGAACAGTACAGGTTTGTTTCAAACTTTTGATTATTTTTCCCGTTTCTGATTAACATGTAAGTGATAACAATAAAATCTTGAATTTGGAAAACGGCGTTTGAAAACACTAGAGAAAATAACGGCAATCTGTGAAATTTTTATTGAAATCGGTTGAGAAACAGCAGAGACATGGAACATTGAAGTTAAGTCAAGTATGTTGTGTGCGCGTACACACACTCTCACATACTTGCAATCACTGAATGTAGGCGTAATAATGAATAAGAACACATTTTCCCCCCTTATTAGACGAATACCCCTCTTGAGCGGCCGTTGCTGTAAAGTAACACTGTATAATGGAAGAACAATTTATTTTATTATCATCAACAAAAAGCCATTTATGTTTGTTTAAAGTTGCCTCACTTTAGCAAGATTTTGCCATGTCAGCAATTTTGGCAACAAAAGGAAAAAGCTTCAGCATTGCCCGAAATTGCATTGCAGTTAGGCGTTCGGCTTTGTCCTGCTTGCTTTACTCTTGCATAGCTTGAGGTTCATGCGGTCAACAAAACAGGTGCAAAACAGAGGAAGACCGTAAAAAACATATTTGTTAACATTTTTGGCTAGCTTATCGAGAGACACGGCCAACAGACACACGAACATTATTTATTGCAACGATGACTAGGGTGTTACTTTTTCAACACTAGCGCAAATTGAAAGACAATAAAATTCTGACAACTATGAAAGCAGAAAGGATAATTTATGTGCCTATGTATAGAGATATAAAGCAAGGTGTAACTAAAATCCAATATCTTCTTTGTTTCACCTTGCTTTTCTTAAACTTGTTAAATAATGCTTGGTCAAAGCATGCAGCTATAAAAGAGTGGACACAAATATGGTCTAAACATGCTGATGCTCGTTGGGAAATCTTCACGATTTTATGCATTGTAATTGCATAGTTGAAGGAGTTGAAGGAACTTGTAAGTTTATACAAGACCCGTTAATTAAAAAAAAATAAAAAAAAAAAACAACGAAATTTTTGTTACAAAATAACTGATTTCATTAAGTTTTAAAGAATAAAAAAAAAAATTTATTATGTGTACATAATATTTGTCGTTGATGATATCTTTAATACTTATTCGTTTGTATAAATTTTCTGAAAAACATCAATAGCCTGATTTGATTACTGTTAGATAACGTGATAATTTGATATACGTTGCTTTTACCCAAATATTTTGCATGGAAATAAAAACACACGCCCGAAACTGTAACGACTATTCATTTTAAACTCTTAACACAGCTGATGCACTTATCGTTTTACAAAATCGATAGCTGTTTTACCGTGCCATAGAGGTCGGTGCGTAAATAAAACGATTAATATCGCAAAATATTAGGCACTCACAAATTGTCATTCTCACAAAAAGCGACTTAAGCAAAAACAAACAAATATATAGCGTCCTGCAGCATAAAAAAGTTTGTTTTGTTTCTTTACAAATTTTCTGTAAGAAATATAAAATGATTCACGATATTTTACTAGCCTGCTTGAGCTTAAGCAGCAAAGGCAAGAGCATAAAAAGTTTTCTTGTAAGTAAAACATAAAAACACAAACATATGTGTTTATTTTTACTTTTCAACATTTACAGAACTCGGACACAGTCGGCCAATTTTTCCATCCAGCTGAGAAAAAAATGTTTACAGAAATCTTAAACAACTTAAATTATTTTTATGAAGTTATACGGTTTTCCAAATATTTCGGTGGCATCAGTCAAAATATAACAGACTTCCCCGAAGCCGAAGGTAGTTTTAAATTTCACTGAAACAATGCGTTTCGTATTGTTAGTATTGATTTGTGTAAATATTACAGAATTTGCATCTGGATGTTATTTAAGGAACTTTGCACAAGGTGTCGATATGGCTCTCAAGGACTTTTATATTAAAATCGCTGAGCTTGAATCGTTTGTGGAGAAAAAAAAGCCACACTCTCTAATACGCATTTACAATGCCTTGGAATTACAAATGCCTTGCATCTTTTTTTTGCGTAAACTTATCAATGATGCTAAAATACGGGTAAGTTGCGTCCACATAATGTCTCTTAAAACCACAAACAATACATGCAATTAATTTCTTTAGAAACTCAATGGCTGTAAACTACTGCAAAACCTTCACCAAGAATATGATCACGGAGATTATCGTATGGATCGTATACTACTGAAGTAATATTTAACAATACATATTCAAATATGTTTGATAAAAATGTGTAATTTAATTTCCCTAGAGTTTCCCAACCCGTCAAATTGGCTTTCTTTTCCCACTTGAGCCACTGGCTGCTGTTTGGTGTTATTGATGATGAGCATTTGGAGTTTTTTATATGCTATCGAACATCGCATAAAAATGGCGAGAAAAGTGTTAGTGAAAAATCGGTGTCAAGCAGTACTAGTGTGGTACAAATTTAACCTTAACAATAACGTTTGCTTTATCTCCTTGTATATAGAGTTCAGCGAGTGAAGATGAGATTTGGCAATATGAGATCAATTTCAGTCAATTGCCGAGCTTTATGTCATCCGTCTTAGCTGAAAAAGTGCTATTCGTGGGTCAAACGGCTCTTGTTTTTAAGATGGATCGAACTAAAGAACAAAAGTCTTACAAATTGACAACAAAATCAACGGCATTTTGTTGCGATGCTGTTAGCGAATTATGGGATGGCAAGGAAGCTGAATTTATTGATATGGTTGAAAAACTAAATAATGAGGCTATGATCGATATCTTTCAATTGGATTATGTAATTAACCAAATTAAGAAACACGTTTGCCTCCGACTATCAGAAATAGCAAACTTTGAGGACGATTTGAATCGCCAAATGTGTCTGATAAAGGACTTTTACTTTTTGGGACGTGGTGAATTTTATATGGAGTTCTTGCGTCAATTGACCGAAAATTCGGATGGAAACTTAGCGTCAACCGCTAAAAATTATACCAGATCATTTGAGGTATTTCCTTAACATTAAGTATTTAATAATGCTTACATATTAACATGAACTAACGTTCACAGATTGCATCAAACGTAATGGGAATAACAGATGATTTGGAGAATTTTTCCATAAGTGTTTTACAGAATACCACAGATTTTGAGGCGAGCTGCGAATTTGATCTATTGCAAAATCTTCATCTCAAATACATATACAAGTGGCCATTAAATCTACTGTTTTCACCGACAACGATCGAACGATACAACACGGTGTTTCGGTTCTTATTAACCGTCCGAAAGTTGCAATATGATCTTGAAATCGTGTGGGCTAACCATAAATGGGCTGGTAAAACATCGATGCCAGTGGACGTTAAGATAATGCACTTCCGTAATCATCTAATGTTCTTTTTGAACAATTTGCAGTATTATATACAAGTTGATGTTCTCGAATGTAAGCCCATTTAATATTTGTGAACTCAATAATTTTTATAATAACTTTATTTTTTTTTTAATGTTATTTTAGGTGAGTTCAGTATACTTATGAATGTGATTTATAGTAAGGCCGATTTTGAACAAATTCAAATGGCTCATTCAATTTTTTTGGCAAATGTGCTTTCCCAGTGTTTTCTATTGACTGATGATACCGATAAGAATATTAATTATTCAGTGTACGGAACACTTCTGGATATCTTTGATATATGCGAGAAATTTAGTGTTTTGAATTCTGTACAAAATCTATTAGATGAGGCTATAAGCGAAGTTGACAGACTCGAAGATCGGTAAGCTAAACGATAAATTGCACATATATATATGTTAATCTTTTTATTTTGAAACATCCTTTAGATTCAACATCTCCATGTTTGGATTAATTAAATTATTTAACAGCATAAATAGGGCATCAAGTGTTGGACCCCTATCGCAGCTTTTATTAAGATTGGATTACAATCGTTGGTTTAGTGCTAAACAGAAAACCAACTTAACATCATAATTTAGTGAATACAACAAAGAATTTAGTTTGAAAACAAACGCTTTAAACTTAAAGTTGTAAACGTTTAATATCCTCCATGCGGAAATCGATTCTAAAAATGTACAGAAAAAAAACTGAATAAGTTTAATTAAAGCAAACCAATATTAAATACCTTAATGTCAAAATAGTTCTGGCCTCGTTCGGGGTCAACCGCCATGATGGCATTTCAGTATTGTTATCGGGATTCCAATACTCGGTAAGTTCCGAAACTTTATCCAAATTTAAAAGCGTTGCGATTTGTGAAAGGCGTGTCATCTTATCGCGCACCGACCAAGATGTTGCACCCGTCAGATATGTGCCAAGGGCTCGCACTTCCTGATCCAGAACAAGACCACCGAGCTGGTAAAATGACAGGAATGAATATTACACACAATCCAATGTAAATGTATTGATCTTTACCCGATTAAATGTGCTCTTTTTAATTGCACGTTCTAAGCGATTGGTCACTTCTGTAGCCAGTATGCTGACAAGCGCATCGTAATTGCGTGGACTTAAAGCATTTTTGAAAGAATTCAAAAGTCCATCCAATTGCACAATAAAATACTGAACAAACGTTTCACCCGCCTCATAGGTGGACAGTTCTTCCTGAAATGTTTAAAACAATTAAGAATATTATTAATTTAATTCTTAGCATTATTTACCTCGGTTAAATGGTGACTATAATTTAGGAACTCATCAACCCAAGGATTAAGTCGTGGCCTTATCGCACTCGACCTGAGTTGCTGTATGCCAAAATCAACGGTTGCCTTCAATGCATCACGAACAGTTTTAAGCTCGGTAAGGCAGCCGTCTAACAACTGACGCTCGACAAGACTTATGTTGGGGAATGTGCCAGATATCTCTTGCTCCATTGTTTGCCACAACGTTTCAATATATTCCGTTGACATATCAGCATTGTTCAATTGCACGATAAAATTTGTGCGAACGCGATCAGCATCACTCGAATGCAATTTGCCCTGTTGCAGAGTCGTCTGTATAGCATTGTAGGCTTGGGCCAAATCGATGTAGCCCGATGGATAGCCACTTTTAAGGGGTGCCTTAAGTGCAGTCACAAAATCACCATCCAGGCATGATGCTACGTTGTTAATGACAGCACATGTACCATTTATTGATTGCGTTGTTAACGAACGTCTTATCGACTTGCGTAATATAAAGAAAACATCATCAACCATTGACGAGCATTGCTGTCCAACTTCATATGTGTCGAGTCCAATGGCTTTCAAAACGCTTTCTTCCATGAAATACCTTTAGAAATAAAAAACATTAACAAGTAAGTACATTCATAAGTCAAACGTTAAAGTAGAATTAAACCTTTCAAATAGTAAATATGTGCTTAGAATTTCCTGCATTTGGCGACTCAATTCGCACTTCTTCACTACCCGTTCGTAATCCTCTTGTACAGTTTTTTGTGCATCCTTATCTTGCAAACATTGCTCGGCATGAGTCTGCAAAAAGCCAGTTTTCAATATGGTTAGTAGCTATTGTGCAATTATGTGTTAAATTACATACTAACCTGCAATCGTCGACGCATAAATCGAAAGTACAACTCGATTCTCGAGTGCATGACCGTTATTTCAGCAATGATAGTATCAATATCTTTGGGATTTAATTTATCTATAGACCCACCAGACGGTTTCCTATAGTGTCCCAATGTCGATTGTATGCTGTTGGTAGCGCTACCAGCTCCACTTGCTCTTTGAGCACTATCCTTAACCTGCTTGATGCTATACTGAATTTGTCGATGTTTGTTGAATTCCAGCAACAGATTTTTAACTTCCAGGTCGCATTCTCTTTGCAAAATGGTCACCATTTTTAGCAATGATGTTGGTCTAAAATTTTAATGATTGTTAAAACTTTCGGACTATTTTTTTATGTTCTTACTCTTGACCATAGAATGCTTCAATAATAGGCTGATTAACTTCAACGACACGCGCAAAGTTTTCCAATATTGAGGTAAGGCGATCGGCATAGGCTAAATGCAGGCGACGCTCTGCTTTTGCAATATCTTGCGTATTTCGCAGCTCCTTTTGCGCCTTGGCTGACAACTTTTGGCAAATGTAGCCACAAAATTTCTCAATGCCAATGCTATGGCAGCCAACCAATGGGAATATTTTAAAAAACCTTTCAACCGATGCCAAGTCATCATGTTGTACAGCCTCATCGAACCGTTTTGAGATCAACTCTCTCATCTTTTCGGTAGCATCCTCCAGAGTGCGTACGGCATTGCTGACCGATGTTATCGAGCCCTGGACATCATCTGCTGTGCGTTGTAATAGCTGTTGATCCATTGCCAAAAAGCGTGCGATGTGCCCGGCACCCTTCTCATAATCCTCCTCATTAATAGCCTTAACGACGCCCTGGCTGCACAACTGCAGGTCAATTAGATCGTGGACACGCTGTTGACACTCAGAGGCACGACAACGAGCCAGATCCAGGCGGCGTACTTTTGCACTAACGGATTCAGCCAGTTGGGCGGTGTTCACAATTTGCATATTTAACTTATTTGAATCGTTTTCAACGGTTAGTAATGTGGCCATTGCTCTACCGATACCACTTAATTTTGCCTCAATTTGGCATTGTTTGGATAATGCAGCTTCAAGTCTGGCATTTACTTCTGCCTAAAAATTGCTTAATATAATTTACACCATCTCTTATGTGCAATTGAAAAAATACCCACTTCTTTTTCAGCTATACATTTTAGGCCCTCGTCCAATTTTTCCGTTGTACTTATATCCCAGCTGCAGATCATTTCGCTTAATTGCAAAGTATTCATGATTATTGCATAAATAGGCTTTAATTAACGCCGATTTGCCCAAGACATTTGTTTATTTTATAATATACGTGGCCGACATATAAACCGAAAAGTAGCTCGATAACAATTGTACATCTTAATCGAAACCATAACATTTTGTTTATCTGTTATTAACAGCTCGCGCTACGAGCTATGTTAAATTTTTATCAGCGCTGTACGGCTTTGATTTTAACCTATAAAACAACCCAAACTGTTTTATTAGTGCATTTGATTTATAACAAATAAAAATTAGTTGTAATGAATAATTATTTCACAGAGTATGAGAACTTAGAGGTATTGATTTATTAAATTACAAATTGTAAACGTTTAAATTCAGTTATCCTATATGCCTGCAGGTGCACGAGCTTATGCTAAAAGATCGACCACGACAAAAAGCTTATTACGATGCCATTTTAAAGAACAAGAAATTGTTTAAAGATAAAGTAGTACTCGATGTGGGTGCTGGTACCGGAATTCTATCCGCGTTCTGCGCAAAAGCTGGCGCTCGCCTGGTTTACGCTGTGGAAGCCTCCAATCTGGCAACAAAAGTGGCCCTCGATCTTTTTGATGAAAATAATCTCACCAGCATTGTTAAGGTGATACATTCCGAAATCGAGGAATTTGTACTGCCCGCTGCCGCTGAAAAAGTTGATGTAATTGTTTCCGAATGGATGGGCTTCTATCTTCTGCACGAGGGCATGTTAGACTCTGTGCTTTTTGCAAGGGATAATTTCCTAAAACCCAATGGGACGATGTTCCCAAGTGAGTGCACAATTTATGTGGCACCCTGTTCCGTTCCATCACTTTTCGATTACTGGCACAATATTGACGGTGTAAGCATGGAACGTTTTGCCAGCAAATTGCGCTTGCAAAAATCTACACGGCCCGAGATTATACAAATCAAGCCTGAAGATTTGCTTCACGAAGGCATTGTATTTCATTGGATGAGCTTGCTTGATGTCAATGCCAAAGAACTGGATGAGATTCGCTTCAAGGATGTCATAGCTACACAAGTTGCGGGCAAGCATCAGGGTTTCTGTATATGGTTTGAAGTGCGCTTCCCTTGTGAAGAGGATGAGGAATTTATTACTCTTAGTACATCGCCGCTTGCACCGGAATCGCATTGGAAACAGTGCGTTGTTGTATTGCCGGAAGAAAATTGTGAACATCTCGAAGAGAAATCACCTGTTGCATTTCAAATTTTAATGAAACGTAGCTCAAATGATAAAAGAAAATACAATCTGGAGGTTGAACTGCTTGATGCCAATGTCGAAGAACATTCAGTTCCTTGTTCATGTCACATGACTAAATGTATACTAACAGATGCGCATCTTAAGATGATGGATACATCATAGTTTTTCAGATTTTTTAACATTAAAAAAAAAACCAATAAATTCGATAACGTGTAAATTTTGTAATACCTCAGTCAAACCTAAGAGTTATACCAATATTTTTTGTTTTAAAGAAAACTAGAAATTGCGCATTAACCTAACAGCCGTTGCAAGCGACATTGAAGCTCCTTTAGAGCGTGCTGCAAACGATTGGTGTCCGGTTTTTGATAGCAAATATTTAAACAAGCTGCGACAATATCCTGCGCCTTTCCCAATATTCGTCGCCTGATTATTGGAGAGAAGAGTTAAAAGAAATTGTTTGTAATATAATAATTCTAGAAGTACTTACTTGGACCGATACCAAATTGTCGTTGCATTATCAGCCAAAAGCGTGACGACACGTATTGCCGACTGTATTAAGTGCCATTCATTGCCTTCGTTTGCCCAAATGCGTTCGTTCATTGAGATCATTCTAAAATAAATAAACAACATTATTTTAAAATAAAAACAAATACAAATACTTCATCACTTACCTTGAGTAGTATTCTAGAAGTAGCTCAATGTCTAGTTTTATACTTAAAAGTTTTTCAGGCACTGTTCCTTCTGGCAAACGCAATTGACAGGCTTTTATTTCAAGCTCTCGGATGAGAAACGAAAATGGAAAGCAGGGACCGGATTCGCCAAACTCTCGCACTAAAAGCTCAATTTTTGTAAAAAGTCGTACGCTACGTTCTTCAGCCGATCCTGGCCCTTCTACAGCGTTGTTGATGATATTAGTCCAAACAGATTCGATTAACAACGGATCGTTGTGATTGGAACAATTGAGTATTGATAGCTGGCATTCCCAAAGTTCGAATGGTTCGGCAAAGTTCTGATACAATTGTGTTATATCATATAGAGCATAATGCAATTCTTGAATGGTTTGTCTTATTTCTGGATTGGTGTTTGCAATTAAAGACATTGCACTAAGAACTGATTTTTGTACTCGTGCGATTTCTAACTGCAAATTGAAGATATGAAGATAGTTACTGAAATATGTGGAATGTAAAATATAGCACACTTACCTTATCCTCTAGTTCCTTTAAAAATATACCATTGGTAATGGACGAGCCAACTTTTTCATTACGCATGCACATAATTGCACGCACCAAATAGTCGATCCGCACGTCCAAAGATATATTCTCACTACGCGTCATGGCCAAGTTGTCGAGAATTTTCGCAGCCTGATGATGATGACCGTTCTTTTCGTAATACTTCCAAAGTAGGTCAATGATTTTAACATTCTCCGGATTGCGGCTTACACTGCGCCGTAAGAACTCGCCTAGCGATGGTTCAAATATATTCAAAAGTTCAGTTTTCATGTTATGCGACAGAAGCCATTCGTAGATAGTCACATGAATAAGCGGATCTTTCAATCGCAGCGCTTGGCTTGTGATCTTCCAAATGATCTGTTTCGAACGGTTTTCCATGTCATGATTATCGTCAACTATATCGCAATTGTTGTAGATTTGACGATTTTGATCCTGTTCCGGATTGCTGCTGCGAACAACATGGTACACATAATCAAGCATCAGCTGCACTTCCTTGTAATAGTTCATGCTGCAAAAATAGTAAAACAGTTTTGATAATTGTAATGTTTTGTAATTAGCTATGAATGTTCGAACTAATTACCGAGCGACAAAGTATGAGTAACCTTCGCGATCTTCAGCAGGCTCGCTGTTGTTGTAAAAATGTATACCAATTTCATCTTGATCCACTTTCGATGCACACGTTGCCGATA